>VZRO01003301.1:246109-311737 GCA_013397915.1 Daphoenositta chrysoptera | reverse complement strand
AGCCGGCGCTGCCCAAGGCCGGCGGCCCCGGCCTCGGCGGCGGGGGGAAGGCGGCGCGGCAGCAGGCGCTGCACCAGCCGCCGGCGCTCCAGAGGACCTGGGAGAAGCTGCGCCTGGAGGAGCGGGAGGCGGAGAAGGAGGCGAGGAAAGTCAGTAAGAGCATCGACCGGGCGCTCAAGGAGCAGAAGCGGGAGTACAAGCAGACGCACCGCCTGCTGCTGCTCGGTACGTGTGTGTGTTTTGCGGAGGTGTGCCGGGGCGGGCAGGTGCCCCGCGGGGCTCCCCGGCAGCGCCCCCTCCCCGGCTTCCCCTGTTTTCCTTGGGCACCCTCCATCCCTTCTTTGTCTCCCCGGTGCACCCCCCCCGGCCCTGCCCTCCCGGCCGTGTCCGTCCCCGGGCTCTCCCGCAGACAGGTTTACACCTTCTTTTCCCTTCCTCCTCCCCATCGTCTCTCCTCCCCGCTTCTGGCCCTGGCAGTGGTTTTGCAATGGAGAACACGATCGGCGCTTGTCGGGCGAGGGCGAGCGGCTCCACCCAGGCGGGCGGGCGGGAGCGATGCGGATGGGGGAGCAGCGGGGTCTTCCCGGGGAGGGGAGCCCTGCCCGGGCGGGGGCTGCCCCATCGCCCGCGGCGGGAACTTCGCTCGGCGCCTCCGCAACTCGGAAACATTAACGAAAAAAAAAAATTAAAATAATAATAATTTTTTAAAAGCACAGTAGAAAGGAGGAAAAATGGCCATGCATGAGATGTGTGTAGCCTGTGGCTGGTCCTCCTGTGCCGCGTGTAACCAGGGATGGTTTAATGAGGAGCGGCTTGGGGCTCCTAAATGAGAGGCGTAGTGATGAGCAATAGGCTCCTTATTTAAAGAAGCAGCGAGCGGAGTAAGGGGAAGTAAGCGGACGTAGGTATGTACATTCCATAGACATCACCTCTACTACAAGATGTATTCTTTAGCTGCTGGCTCTCAGATTTTTTAGGGATGACTTGTCAGCTTTTGTCCCCTCTTCTCTTGAGGTGCTATGTGCGGTCTGCTATTGCCACTGCTCTTTCTAAGCATTAGTTAATAGTCCTCTCCTGAGGATTTGTACCAGCTGATACATTTACAGTATGAAAACCACAGGGGTATCTAATACAAGCATCTCATTTCCTGCAGGAAACAGAACAGTCATACTGCAGGGCTTTTTTTTTACGGTCTGAGCCGAGGGCTTATTTGGCCTCTTAGCTGTGGTCATAAATCTCTGTTTTCTGTTAGTGTGAAAATACTGATTTGCTTTTGCATTAGCTTGTATTGCCTGTTCTCGTAAAGTTGCGTGGTGCAGAGTTTTGGTGCTTATCTTAAGCACATTCCAGATTTCGAGTAGTCTTTACATCCTTTATTATAAAACTCTGTTTCTGTTTTAGTGGATTCCTTCATTCCTGTTGGTGGGTAAGGGGAAGAGAAAATATGAAATACAGCAGTGGACAAAAGGTATAAGCAATCTTTGCCAGAACTACAGTGCTCCATTTCCAAAAAACAAATCATGGGCTTTATTATTACCCACAAAATACCTCTTTGTAGGATACTAGTGCAGCTGGTAAAAAGGAAGGAGGAAGAATATGTAATTCATATTCCATGGAATTATTATTAGTAGTAGTAAAATGTCTCTTATGATTCTTGAACAGTATTTAACTCTTCAATACACCTTTTTAAATGAAATATTAAACATTTAATGTTTTTTCTTCCTGAAGCATCTGAAAGTGTGTTGTGACTAGTATGGCTGCAAGAAGGCAGAGATCTTGGTTGGTGGCCTTCCTCTGGAGAACATTGTCATTGCTTGAACAAAAGAATTCTAACAAATAGATACTGTGTGTAGTCTATAACACGGGTGGTTGTCATAGTAAACCAGAGCAGTAAACACCTGTTCAGAAACAACACTATTTGAAAAATAAATCATCTTTGACCTTTGGCACCCTAAAAGAAACTCAGCACTAATAAGGGCTCCCTGTGTTGAATTTTGTATAAAATCCGTGTCATAATCAAAAAAGATTCTCTTGATCTCCGTATTGCTGGGAGGAAATGTTGGATTATTGTTTCAGGCCTGGCAGATCAGGGCCTGACTTTAATGTTTCATTTGGATGTAGGGAGAGCTGCAGGTGCTTTTTGTTGCTGTTTGAAAGTAGTGGAAATGCTGCTGTAGATAAGAGGAAATTATATAGAACAGGGAAGGGTTTATTTGTCAGAGAAGGAGTAAAGCAAAGTTGCATTGCACAAGGTAATATGTTTCAGCCTTGCACAGAGGAAAAGACTTAGAATGTACACAAAGGTCTTTTAGAATAAAGAATATTACCAGCCTGATATTTCATAGCATTTCAAGTCGTAAATAACTGGATCCCTGTCCCTAAGGTCTTCCTGTCAGAGTGAACCTGAAAAGTGTACCTTTGCTAGAGAGAGGAGGAATATTTTTGTACATCAACATGGAGGAAATGCACAGCAGAGGCGAAATGGTGAATGCAGTGACAGCAGAGCACCGTCACAGAACAAACAAAGTTGAGCAACAGCGTTGGCGTGGGCTTTGTGTTTCTTTTTTTAAACACAAGTTTGTAAATAATAGCTTCATTTTGGCTTGTCCTTGTATATCTTGTACGTTTACTGGGGCAAGTTTAGAGGATATTACTGAAATTTTAGAGAAAAATACAGTGTCTATTTTAAAGAGCTACTATTAGATATCAAAAGGGTATGCAAATAAATGCACTAGTTTAAGAATACTAAGAATCTCTAGAGTCTAAATAAGTAGTATATTAGAAGAGAAGCTTCTATAAATGTTTGAAAACAGCCTTTCCTTAAAAGCACACTCATTCTTTTATTATGTCAAATGAAAACAATCAGCTTTGTTATGAGCTGTGCATATAAGTAATGAAGATATTATGAAGTCTCAAAGGCTTTTTTAGTGTATGTTGGTAAATATCTCTCAAAGAGCCTGTTCTTGCCTGTCACAGCTTTCCCCCAACTAATGTCTCGTGGTGCACATGATGTTTTGACACTCTCCCCTAACCTACATTCGGAAGCACTTAATGTGTTTTGCCATAACCAGTGATTGTGAAAGGGCGGGTGTGCAGTAAGTGCTCAAGATCAGCTCTCTCTCTGTGCCTCCCACATAAATAGGTGTCTAAGTATCAAGTGGCTGTAGATCTGATGCAGAGGCTTTACTGGTGCACTGGAGTGACAGCAAACATGGTTTGGGTCCATTTGTTGTTCTTCTTCTGAAAGAAGAAGAACCCATATAAAACGGAAACTGGCTTTCCACCACAGTTGGCTGTTTCTTGCTTAACATCCACTTTAAAAAAGCAAGAAATTGATTGAGTATTGAATTGTTTATTGGGTGCTGTGTTATTTGTGGGAGGTTTATTTCCTTTTCTTTTTATAACTGAAGTGTTCATCTGAGCAGATTTCTTAGGATGCTTTTCCTAACCCTGGGATGAAGATTTTTTTTTAAGCATACATATTTATTGAACAGATTTTCAGGGCTTGATCAGAGTTTTGTAGCTTTGGATTCTGCCTTGTTTTCTATTATGTCTTTTTTTCCAGAGAATTGCAGTCACCCTCTTCTGCAAGACTGTTTTAGCTGCTGATTTCCTAGAAACTGTAGAAACATTACAAATCACTTTATAGAAGCAATTTACATTCTCATTTCTAGCCTCGTATTTTAAACTATTTTGTGAGTAACTGGGGTGAAGGGGAATTGGCTTTAAACAGAGTGTTAACCATTGTGGTATAATTAAGGCTCATGTAATGTTGAAGTAAACCATAGATAGAATATTTTTTTTCCTAGAGATCTGTTGTCTTCTAACCTCTGACTCCTATTTTTTTCCATTTACCCTGACTCCTGGTTGCTATCCTAACTTTAGATGACTTTCTCAGGCAGAACACTTTCTTTTACACTTCCCTGCTAAACTGAAACTGAAAGTGTTCTGAGTAAAAGCTTTTCTGTTCAACAGAAACTGAAAGTAATGATATTGGGATTGAGGGAGGGGAAACAGAGATAGTAATTTTCTTCACATAAAAGGTACTGGAACTACTTACGTGATATTTAAGTACTGACTTGGTAGTGAAATTTAGACATGTTTGGTGATGTTCATGTACAAAAGTATAAAAATCATACCAAAAACGTAGTTCCTCTGAATTGACGGAAATCAAACAAAAGATGCCTTGCCAAACTTGGGAAACTCCTACGTAGGAGATCCCGGAAAGTTCAAACGTGTATAACAAATGAAATGGGTTTGTTTTTTTTTTTCCTTTTCTTAACTGTGCACCTAATGACTGTTGTCAGAAATAAACTTTTTGTTGCAAAGAGGGTTTCTGGTCTGACAGTGGCTTTTAGACAAAAATTGCAGTCTCATATATATTCTACATCAGCAAATCCTTAAGTTCATCATGCATCTTCAAGCCAATTTTAAATGTTAAGCCTAATAAATTTTATTTTTAAAATAACTTTAATCTTAACTTGTATATAATGTCAACTCATGCTTTTTGATAAATACCTGAATATAGTTTAGCGTGATGTGGTGATACTTTCCCTGTGTCTGCATGAAGTTGAATGCTTGAGGTGTTTTTCTCTTGCCACCAGAGATGACTCCCTCCCTGGTCTGTAAGTGAGCTTGGCATATTTAGGATCCTTACAGCCAGCTACTTCTAACATGGAGATAATGCACAGGTAATTGGTAGGAACAGTTATTTTCAGGACTTTGAAATACCAGGCTGCAAATACTGACCAATGTAATAATGCAAATGGGTTTTATAATCTCTAATCCTTTGCATAATTTGTATGTCTTTCCAAATGCTCTTCTGCTTTTGTTGTAACTTACGGCATCACAGGAAGTGGGATATGCACTCCTTGCATGGGAGGAAACCAGTAGGCAGAAGGCATCAGGACATTTGGGGATCAGTTCTTAACTTTGGGGATTTTTTAAACCTGAAAAAACTGAAAGCAATCCCTGATTTACAATACTTAGCTTTTCTTTATCTGTAAATTAAAAACTAATTAGATTTAGCCCATATTTAGGTTTTTTAACTTATTTCCATGCTTTGATTTTTCTTATTTTTAATCTCTTCCTATTTAAGACAAAAAAGGAACTATTTCATTTTTCCCTGTGTTAAGTGTAGTAATACTGGGAGGCTTGAACTGCTGTGAAAGGGTGGGTTCTGCAGCTGTTAATTAGAACTTTCAGTTATTAAGCAAGTTTTGTGTATCTGTGTATTCCACAGATGCATATTGGAGCAGTGTCTTAATTCCGGAAACTTTGCAGGTATGTTCTATGTCATTACCACTGTAACTTCTTGACTGCTGAAGTTTTAAAGAGTATATAAAACTCCTGGATTTGTATATTTTGTTTTCCCTTTCCCCATGCCTTCCGCACCTCTCCCAACAGTTTAGAAGAAATACAATTTGAAACATTGTTACCATGTTCATCCCTTTCCACTGCCCAACCCACACACCCTGTTTCTTTTTCTTTCATTTTATCATTTTTGACACAGTGGAACTACAAATTTGGAGAAATAGTTAATGGTGGGAGTTTTTTCATAAAGTCATGGCTTCCCTCCACTTACTTTTTTAAGTCAGGTGCTATTGAGTTTGTAAAGTTGAATTAATTTTTTTTTTCTTTTTTAATCCAGCAGCCTGCCTGAGCTGTGGCAGAAACCTGGCCTGCCTTCTGCTTACCAAGTTGAACTTATTTGATAGTTATACCTGTTCTAGAAACATTTTGCTTTTGCAGAATGGTGTGGAAATTGTTCTCTGTGGATTTTTGAATAGCAGTAGAGAAACAAAATGGCGTAAATAATAACAGAGCTGTCACTTACTCTCCTGTAAAAGGGATAGAAACTTATGAGCTACCATTTTGCACTAGGGAAGTCTTGACCATACCTTTCAGTGGTTTTTTTAATTCTTTGCAGTTTGGATCTCTTTTAATCACCAATAAGGGGCTCTTCTTAAAGTAGATGTGTAATGGGTTGAACAGGATAGTAAAACAAGCATAGAGCAGTAGTTACTCGGTCCATTGACTGCTGCCATGGTCCAAAAAAGTTTGAAAGTGGCCCTTCATCAAAGGTACAGATCTGTTTCCAGAGCTGGAAATGTATACCAGTAGTTATTACTTACCACATTCTTAATACAAAATGCCTTTTGTAGATAGATAAAATCAGCCGGTTGTGGTTGAGATTTGCAGCCTTGCGTGGTTATTCAGCCCTGTGCGAGTTTTGTTGGGCTGCAGTCATCAACACAGCCTTGACTTCCTGGGCAGAAGCTTTGCTTGCTGTGCCATTACTTACAGCTGTCTGTCACACAACTGCTCTAGGTGGTTTTTTAATACTTTGGATGTTTTCTTTTAACTGATAATAACATAAACCAATAAGGTGGTGGGGTTTGTTTGCTTGCTTTTTAAATACCCAGGAGTGCAGGATCTGGAAGAAATGCAGCCTTGTATCTGGCCTGTGCACATCATATTTATGCCTTTTCCAAGAGTGGATGAGCATGTTAAGTATGCTGACTAGCATATTTCATATTATCCCTGTAGCATTGTGTGAATGTGTTTGTGAAACTCCTGTGTCTCGTGATTTGTCTGCACGTGAATATTAAATAAAAGTCTAGTTAAGTTAAGAACTTAAGCTGTACGAAGAAGGAAATGTGTACTCTTTGGGACCAGAATAGGTAAAAACTACATAAGAAAGTATTTATTATTTTCTTTTTCTGTGTTCATGTGCAGAAGATCAAAAAGTCTGAGAAAAAAGCTGCCAATTAATATCTGTAACATGAGACGTAACATCAATCACCTGTAGTGGAACATCTCAGCTGATAAGATCTCTTTGAAGTAAAACTTGAATTGTTTCCTCAGAATCTGGTATTTTACATTTGTTTGGTTTTAAACTTAAGTTTGAAGAATTATAAATCCCACTTATATTTAAGGTAATGTCAGGTTTCATGAATAATAAATCATTCCTTCTGAAAACACTGTTACTGCAGTAAGTCAGATCCAGGTAGAATTTTAAATTCTATGCTGTTATCTTTATTTTAGAAAAGAATTTATATCATGTGGGAAGAACATGCATTTTGCAGCTTAAAGCTGTTTAAAAGTAGAAGGGGTTTATTCCCCAATGTATTTAAATTAAAAAGAAAAAAAAATTGAAGTCTTTCACTTTTTCTATGATAGACAATACACTTTTAACAGTTTTTTTCTCAGAGGACTTCATTCCTTTAAAGGGCAGAAAGGAAGCTCTTCTCAGCTGTCAATTCAAGTAAATTATCTCGTTGGTCTTCAGAAAATGAGACCATTCCTTCTGTCATTTGGGTTTGTGCATGCAATGGAGATAAGTAGCAGGCTGAAAACCATCTGTAATAAAAACCCGACAATGAATTAAGTCCTCACTCTCTGTGGGTATCATTTCCTCACCCCCAGCCTCTCTTTCTTAATTTGAAAATACATACTTTTTGATACATGTAATATACTCTGTGTTTGTGTTGTCATTTGTGGGTTAAAATGGATAAGGAAGAGTTGTATTTTTCCATCATGACGAATGAAAGCTATGTTAACCTGCCAAATGTGTGGGTGAACATGGATCCTTAGTATTGTGTGCAAGTGTAATTTATATTAAGCAACTTAATATTTTATTGAAAACTGTCGTGAATGTTGCTGAGACATTGCCAACTCTGCTAGGCTACAATTCTCTTAACTACAGGGAATTAATCATTCTGTATCTTGGAGCAAATGCAGGATGCACTTCATGGTGTTAAGGCAGTGCCTTCTTCAGAATCATCTTTATTTTCCCAAATGCCTCACATGTGGAGGACTAAACTACAACAAAAGCAAGTTGCTTTTTTTACATAGGTGAGAGCACTCATTCCAGGTTCATGTTTGAATTAATTTTTCATATTGATTGTAGAATCATTTTCTATTCCAAATTATACTTTTCCAGATAGATGTGCACACATGTGTCTATGCATGCACACATGGCCGCTGAAGTTCTTGTAAAATGCAGGAGATTGCTCTGAGGAGTCCAGGTGAGATAAACCAGCCTTCAAGAATTTGTGGTTGGATTATGTCCTGGCATATCTCATAGCCTTAAATCTTCATAAGCACAGGGCAATTGTAATGGATTCTGTAACAAGATTGCTTTTTTTCATCCTTTGACTCACTGGACGTTTGAATTACAAAATAGACTTATGGTGTTATCTTCTGCCTGTTCTGAGCTTCCTGTATTTGTCTAATTCACTGTCTAGCAGAGATAGGAACATGATATTAAGCACTTCTAACATGTGTCAGCCTTCACAAAGATGGGTTGTTTTTTTTATGTTCTTATATAAACTATAAACCTAAAATGCAGAAGAATATATTATTTTTTATAAAAGACATATGCAGAATTAACCACTTCATAATCTGAAAAGATATGATTAAAGAGTTTGGGGGAGGTTTTGTTTTTTGGGGGTTTTTCTAAGGTTGTGGTAGGGTTTGGTTTGTCTGCTTTTTTTAAATTTTATTTTTAAATAGGCAAAAAGACTCTCCTTTCTAGGTGGCAAGATGCTATGGAAGGTATTTACATCTCATAATGTGTCTGTTTTAATTTAGTCATTTTATCACCTAATACTAAAAACTGAATAAATTTTAAAATTCCTTGATGTGTATGAGACATTCTTCTGCTTCAGCTGTGCTTAAGAACCTCATAGTTTACTGTAAGTATGGCACTGTTATGTGTGATGCTGTGCAACATAGTCATGTATAAACAACCAGGAAAATGGCATGAGGGACAGGCCATAACTTAAGATGACTTTCAGATCCTTTTATTCATTGGGTCTACTGACTTAGTGAGCATGGCTTAAGGCAGAAGAATAGCTGTTCAAATGTTTTGCTTTCATTCCTTGAAAATATTTCCATGAATGAAAACAGATGGGAACTACAGGACAATAATTCTGGTTTAGATTGAGTGTTTGATCTTCCTTTGTTTTAACATTTTGAAAGAAAAGCAGAAATCTTAAATTCTTTTAAGTATTTTCTCACACTTAGGATGGGGTCAGGGGAACAAAAAACCCAGCCAACCAACAAACCACCCACCTGTCATGTAAATTCTGATGCCTTTGTTTTGTTTAACAGAGGTGTGCTTCAAATTAATATTAATCTGGATTGTCCCTGCAGATGAAATAGCACTGAGAGGGGAATATAAGTTTTTGACACTTGGAGAAAGACTGGGTAACAACCTGTATTTAAATAACTGCCATGCATAGTTCCTTTTGGTAAATACATTTTTCTTCTTAATTTTGGGAATATTTTTACACTTTCTGTGATTCTTCAGTGTTGGAAAGCATTTATTTTGTCTTAATGGAAGACTGATAGAGAAACACTAGAGTGAGCTTGATGCCTTGCTTCCTGACATCTTGCTTCCAGATCAGGAGCCACAGCAGTCCCTGTTCCGTGAGGTTCCACGAGCACGCCAAGTGCGTAAGGCTGTTATCCCAAATTCTATTGCTGCTCCCTCAGGTTTTCTGATCCTACTCAGTGTGACATCTGATTTCATGAGCTTGTCTGTTCGGTGGTGTCTTTCCAGCCTAAAT
This sequence comes from Daphoenositta chrysoptera, assembly GCA_013397915.1. Lineage (NCBI taxonomy): Eukaryota > Metazoa > Chordata > Aves > Passeriformes > Daphoenositta > Daphoenositta chrysoptera. The sequence goes on along the minus strand of VZRO01003301.1, from coordinate 302,162 downwards.
ACTATTGAAACAGTACAGTTGGTGTGTTGTTCATTTTAGGGTTTGGGTTTTTTAAATGGGGAAACTACAATAATATTTTAGGGGGCTGCATTTTCACTTCGAGGGCCTTCTACTTCTTAACTCTGTGTATAGAGGTGAAAATGTTGGCTCAGCAGAGGCAGGGGGAAAAGAACAAAAAACTGCCTGCAGTGGTGTATGGCTTGTGATATGCAGAACTCTCCTCTGTCAGAGGATCCTGGCTCCAGATGTATGTCAGCTATGTCTTTGAACTACCAGAGGTGGAAGGAAAACTTTCATGGAAAAGCTGAAATGGAGAGAGTAGTTTTTTGATATGTGAAGTTGTTCATAATTTAATGCAGAAAGGATCACCTGAAGAGCACTCGACTCCAAATCAACTCCCATTTGGCAGTAGTCCTTGTCTAATTAAAGCAGATTCACAGATATGTGATCTATCTGCCAGAAACTGAATTAATGCTTTCTAATATGTCAGGAAAAGCTAAAGCAATGCAGTAAAAGGTCAAACAGCCTTTCAGATATGCTAGAGAAGGATTTGGAGGGTGGGCAGAGAAGATGGGACTATCTTTTCATGCTGCTTCATACTATGAACAAATACCACTGCTCGTGCTCCTGGTCCAGCTGTTTCGGGAAAAGGAAATAGGGGCTCTGATGCTCTGAAATAGAATGAGCAGTTGTTCCACACTTGGTCGGATTCCCTATACAATGCTTGAGAGCAGCTACATGTTAATACCTTTTTCTGCTTTAGGGGGAGGCCATTCATCTTAATACCACCGTTTCTCTGGGTTTTTGTGCATTGGTTGTGTGAGCAATGTCACAGTCTGCCAAGGTTCTGCAGCACCTCCTGTTCTAGTACATGTAGATTGTGTGCAGGACAAAACAAATGCAAAACCTTCTCAAGCCCAAACAGCGTAACATCAGTACATCCTACTATGCTGACTGCCACTGAAATGTAACCTTTTCTTAATAACTGTATTTCTCTTGAGGTAAAGATGGCTGGACGAGTATGGGAGCAAAAGTTTTCTTTTTGTTTTTCTGTTTCTACCCTTACTGTTAAAAGCAAGAACTTCAGCTGTTTTGCGATTCTTGGTGGGGGCTTTTTTTCGTCTGTGTTCTGTATCCTGATTCCCTGATAAAAGATAATTAGATAATCTGATAAAAGAGTAGTTAGAAACTTAAATTAATTGGCTGTTCAGATGATGTGCAAAGAAATGTTGAATTAATCTCTCTTAATCTTAGGTCAGAAAAAAAACAATTTGAAGATACTACTAAGTTCCACATAAATAAATAGACAGCATCTTTTGATTGCGGTCCGTTATTCCCTAACATCTGTAAAGTTAGACTGATAAAGACTGGTATTGGTAGGTGCTTCATCAGCTTGAGATAAGCAATCAGACAATGGAGCAGACTTTAGGAGTTTGTGAATAATTAGACTAAAGTCCAGAAGTGACTAGTAAGATTTTTCCATTTGACTATATATGTAACCAAGACATCATTTCACTTCCTCATAGTCTCTGTGCTCTAAACTAATCAGTTGCTGGAATTTTAATGTGAATATTATACTAAATGTTCAAGCAGTGTTATTGTTTTGAACCCTAGTTCAGAATAGGACATACATCGTCCCACCCATCAATTTCGGCTTCTACTGGTTTGGAAGCTATAACTCACATAGTTACTCCATTTCTTGAAAGAAAACAGTCTGGAATATATTCTTTAAAAGCTAAAGTGCTCATCACCTACTGCTCGTCTGACTGTTTTTTCCAATGTGTCAGAAGTGGGCAGTGCCCACTTTCATAGTGTTTTTATTTCTTTCCTGCAGGAAGCATTGGTTTTATTTTTTGAATTTGTTTATCTGACAATTCATAATTAGTATATATCCAAGTGTTTCTGAAACTGGCTTATAAAAATCTTTGTACTCTGCTTCTGGAGATATGACCTTGCAGTGGCTCATGGAAGAATAGTATTGACTGTACCAGGCTTATCAGAAGTGCTGTTCTCCAGAATTGCTGCTTGCCCACACTTGAGTCTTTGATAAGCTAGCATTATTCACAGTGGTATCTTTAATCAGTGGGTAAAAGTTTACTGTAACTAGCTGATGATTCACACTTCATTCTTGAAATCCATATATTATCTGATTCCTGATTCACTTAAAAAGTGCTGTATCAATTGTTTGCATAATAACAGGCATCCATGTGCTGCTTATTTATAATATCAAATGTCTTATATTGACATAAGCCTTCAACTTAATCAACTGTGTTTGCTAGCAATATCCCTCAGGTATTTATTTTTAATTAAGCAAATAAGTTATTAGTGATTCATTGGCATTAGATAGTAGATACCAGTCCTGTGCTTGATGGAATGTGATTTTTCTCAGACTGTGTGTAATCTAAATAATGGGATCTCATACCTGAAAAAACCTTGATTTTCTGATGCCCTCTGGTTATCTCATAGAGTAGCAGTAAATGTAATTGACATTCTTTACGCCATTATCTGTTGTGATTTGCAGGACATGCTCAGATCCTTCCTGTAAAGAGTTATCCTGTGAATATTAAGAAAAGAGCTGTTTAGATCACGTTGTGAAGACAGAGGGCAAAAATCTCTGTGTAAGGAATTAACTTGTGTTGACACACAGGGCAATTTGCTGTTAATGTTTTAAGGTAAAGAACCTAACTTGACATTTCTGAGTGAATGTGAATGTTTTTGTTAAACAATGAAGCTGGTTAACCACATCTTGGTCTAGCATGGTGCAAAAAATGATGCTACAATTATGATTTCTTGTAAAACAAATAATTTTATTAATTTGAGATACTTTGGAAACAGCAGTACTTTGCTTGGTCCTTTTCACCTCTTTTATATAGTCTGGTGGTTGAAACTGTCCACTTCTGTGTCCTTTTCTTAAAAAAGAAACCAGCTGCTTATTTAAATTGATAGTTTTAACAGGGTGAAAATGCTTTATTAAGATGAAGCACTAGGCCAGTTAAATACTTAACGCTACTACAGACCAGCACAGGAGAAAAAGATAATCTCATGATGTTGTGTTTTTTGTTTTCTTCTTTTATTTGTTACTGGCTGTGGTCCAGAAGTGTCTTCTGTACTATGTTAGATCGTGCAGGCAGTTGCTTGGACCTTTTATGAACGCTGTCTTTCAAATCAGCTGACTCTTGTTACTTTTTGCCTTCTTTGTTTATGCCTGGAAAATTACTTATTCAGGTATTGAAACAATCTTTACTCTAAAGGAGTACAACTCAAAGGGTAAAGCTCTCAACTTCAAGCAGTTAGTAAACTAGCACTTTTATTTTAGGTCAGGTTTTTGGTGGCTTTTTTTTTTTTTTTTATAGTAGTTAGGAAGGGTAACATCTGTTACAAAAACTGCTTATTGCCAGAATTCTTAAGTGTGATACATGTTGGAAATCAATTCTTACTCTAACCTTTTACCAAAATAAAGGAAGAGTTCTTACCTTCATAGTCCTCTTCTTTATTAACAGGTATTTGACTGATGAATTAAGTCTCTGGGAATGCATGGGGGTAATCTTGTTTTTTAACTCATCCTAAATGTGCACTAACAATTATCTCAATTCATAAAATACCTGACCAAGTCTGTCATCCCATGATAGACAGTATGGGTTTTGATTCTGAGGTGTACACGTTTTTTTCAGAGCATCAGATGTCTTGAAAACCTATCTTGACCCCCATCCCTGGCTGACAATGTATTTAACATTTCGAAGGGTAGCCCTTCCTCTGTGGGTGCTCTGATAAATGCTCTAACTGGAGCTTGGTCTTCTAGCATTTTAATTAACCCTCTACACAGGGACCCTTCTTGTGGAGAAAACATGTGTTTTCTTTTAAAAGAATTTCCAGAATAGATTGTAAGCATAAACTGTGGAGGAGGAAAAATTACTTATAAGTATAGGAGCAGTTGTGTTTCTGATTTTGCTGTAGTATATAAAGATCTGAAATTCTAAGTCAGTATAATGTGAAAGTATGTAAAACACATGCTTTTACACTGAAAGCAGAGTAAATCTTGCTGTGACTGCAGGAATCCCAAATGTGAACTTAATTTTGCAGTGTCATCAGTCTGGAATTTACTGCTCAAGTTGGAAGAGGGAGCTGAGATGCAGAAGCATGGCAGAAAATTTTCTTGAGTTTCTGATTTCTCAGTTTGATTATGGCACATGTCAGCAAAAGTGCTTCAGAAGTACTGAGTGGTTTTGTCTTCCACCAACTTCACTTGGAGCCAAATGGTCAGCACTGATGAAGACTTACAAAAGTGTTTTGTTTCATACTCTGAGTGTATCAATTCCTTCAAGAAGAATATTCTTTATTTTTGTTTTAGTGGTATTTTTGACACTTTGTACTTGGCTCAATCCTTGAATATGTATTTAAGTGATGTTAATAATTCATTCAATTATTTTGTTTGAGTTGATTTTGTATTTTTAAGGGCACTCTTGTTCTGAGCCTGAAAACAGAAAATGCAGTATCTTTCACAAAGCCTGTAAAATGCAGCGTGCAACCCCTGCCTCAACAGCAGGGTGCTGACAAAATTAAAGTACATTTCAGAACAGCAGATTTATTAAAATATGGACAGAAACACTTTTTTTGCTTGTTTTCCTAATTTTCCCTTCTGGTCATAAATGTACATTGGTATTAATGATGGAAAACTTAGAATCAGCTGGGTAGTGTCATATCATGAATATAATTAGGAAGACCCAACTATAAGGATCAGTAGGGTTTGATTCTAACTATAGTCAAACTGTCAAATGTACATGCAAAAGTTGGGCATTCCAACTTGAAAGATATCTGTCCAAACTTTGGTAGACGTGCTTTATTTCAATATGTGTTATGTTGCCTTGGATTAAATGACTGATTGCTTCCTTTCTGCCTTCCTCAGTATTCTCATTCCTTACAGCATATACAGTATAGAATAAATAATAGCGAATGAATGTGACATGTTGTCTGTATGTCATCTTAATTTTTTTTGATGTGGAGTAATTCTTGCACTGTATACCGAAGTCTTTGGTATCTAGTGTGGATTTTTCCAAGGAGTAGACCATTGATATATTTCCTCTTGTTCTGATGGAAAATGGAAGTAGAAGTGGATCATCTTCAAATTTACATATCATCTGATTTTCAGCTATTAGTTTAGATGTCTACAGCCTGGCCTACTTCTAAAATTATTTTAGAGAGCTGTTACAATAAGCTGCTACCTTTGGTGTCCAAAGTATTATGTTGATATTTACTATAATTTCTGAAAACTGCTTCTCAAATTAAATAATCTGAGAGTGGGGAAATATAGCAATAATGCTGCAGCTGTATGGCCTCCCCTGATGATTACGCATCCAAGATGTGAAAGCCCAGCTGTGAAGAAACTGAACTTTCTGGCACTGTTTTTATGTCCCAGTGCCAGCCTAATGAGCTGGTTCCCTGTCTTGACAGCATGAGAATGTCTTCAAGTCTTACAAGTACAGTGTTCCTGCAATCTCCACTTTCAGTCCAGTGAAAACGGATGACTGGTAGCAACTGTTGATATCCTCTTGTCTCACTTCAGATAAGCATGAGATGCAGTACAGTGGAGGGTGTCTTGGCAGCAGCACGCCAGGTTGGGATAACTGCCCCGTGTTGTGAAGATGATCAGACTGCATTGCTGTTGCAGATTGCCGTAACTGAAGAGTCTCCATCTGACCAACTTTGGGAGCCAGAGGCCAAACAAAGAATGAGTCCCTTACTGCACCAAGCAAAGGTCTCTGAGCCTAGACCGATGGAGAGCCATTCCTCTGAGGGAAAACTTTGTCCCTGCCCCTTGCTGCTAATGCATGTCAAGAGTGCGTGGAAAAAAATGAGGCAGCAACTCGTTGCTGCAGTCAGTACTCTGATTTACCCCAAGATGAAGCGGATTCCCAGTTAATGAATTGGAGGTTACCAGGATTTTCTTGTATGGTCAAGTTCCTGCATCATCCTCACGGCTTAAGTTTACCATCTCTGGTCATAGAACTGTTTATATAGTGGTAAAATTTTTACTAAAAAGCTTCTGTATAATTATTGGTTCTACCTTTTTTCCTTAGAAAATGTGTATGACTGTAACACTTCACAAATATTTCTGTGTGCAGTATAAGTTATTGAATATGTCATCAGTGGGTTTGATAACAGTGTGGATTTGAAATCCTGTAGTCTTTTATTGGAACAAAATGGGATCTAAATCCCATCCAAAATATGATGCATTTTTATCTTATTATTTTAGATCACACACCTGTTCTGTTGCTCAGTGCTTGTCTTCTATCTGTGGTACTATGTCAGAACTAATGAATCATGTGGGATCTTATTTAAGCTGAGGTCAGTGTTGGATAAACCATGTCAGTAATTCAGAAAAAAACTGAGTCCCAGGATATTGTAACTCAGGGCTATTGCTGGTTGCTCTAAAAAAGCCAGAGGAATGATGAAAAAAGCTCAATAACTTTTTTACAAATATGGAATAAATTTAGGGAGAATTTGAATGACAATCTGAACAGATACTGTGTACTCAAAAAGAAGCTGTGACACTCAAAGCTGTCTCCGCCTGTGTTCCCAGCTGGTTCAGGTGTGAAGAACGGTGCTGCTGGATATGAAGGGCACCTGTGTGTGTGACCTGCTATGCAGTGAAGCAAACTTCTCTGTGGCAAAAAGATGCCTCTTATTTCTCAAGGAAAACTGTAGCAGCCTCTTGGTTGTGCCAAATGCCTGCTTACACCAGTTTCACCAGTTTATAGGTACCATTGTACCACCTCTATTTGCTGTTTACTCACCATTTGCTTTGCACTGAATGATGCAGGATTCTGTAGCTAAACTGCCATGGCTTATCCCATAGCATAATTAGAACTGTTAATGCTGTCTTTGCAATTTGGAGAATTGGAAGTAAATTGGGAGAGAAAACTTGTGTTAATTAAAATCCATGCTGCCTTCATAATAAAATTAATTTTTTTAAACTTGGGGGGTGCATGATGGTTAATTTCAAGACCAGCTCATGAAATACCATATTCTGATGAAACTTCTGTGCAAGACAGAAGCTGGTCTAACATTTTTATAATGGTAACCATTGTTTTTATTTCAGACTGAAGTAAATCCTCAGCTTCCTAATGGCTCTTTAGTAAAGAGTTGCAACCTTCGCATGGCTTAGTAGATGTTCTTTATCAGTTTCCACATCTTGCCCATGAATGAGAATATGTAAAAGTGAGGTTTTGTTTATGGTTGTTTATTTCTCAGGCCCATGTATTTTCAGCCGTCTTCTGTCAGATGTAAGTTAAAACTTCTGCAAGATGTTCTCCCCACTAATGATAGGAAATAGTTCCTTTTGGAAGGCCAAGTGGTCTTTAAGAGCACTTGGATGGATAGAGGTGCACTGGATTGGCACTCATTCATCACACCATATTACAGTAGATGCAGATGATGGAACACTGTGGGTTTACCCCAGAAAGGCAGGTGCAATATTCATAGACACAGGGATGTGAAGACAAAGGTCTAGGACCTTGTGTTGGATGGTATCTCACTGTGTAATACTCACATGTTGACTGTTAACTCCTTTAAATATTTCTTAAGCTATTTTGTGACATTATATGAGGAATACTGTTTCTTGCATCTCAAGTCCCAGATAACCCCATTGCCACCAAAACTGTAATTGCAAAAACCACTGTGAATAGTCTTAGTGGAGATCTATTCTACAGGTTTCATTCAGGCTTTGTAGTTAAACAGTGATAACTGGTCTACTGTAGGCATGGAAACAGCAACTCTGAAGATATTTGTCAAAGTTTATTACAGCTTGTGATTTACTTTTCTTCAGTTTCCCACTCCTACCATACCCCCCTCCAGTTTACACCACATTTGAAATGAAATGCATACATTTCCGTATTAATGCTTGGGTAGCAGACAACAGCCATGCAATTCAGTTATTTCCTTCCTGTTTCACAGCTTCTCCAACTTGGCCTTTTTTTAGCAATCTCTTTTAAGGAGAATCTTCTCTGGTTAAAGATAGATACTGAAGACACTGAGAGCTTCAAAACCAGTTCATGCACCCTTCATGTTTTCTACAACTGCTGTTCCTGAAGCCGTACGGGAAGGAAGAATGACTGGTGACTGTCCTTGACTTAGTGGAAATGGTTTGAGTGGTGGCGGTATCCAATGTTACTCAGGGTTATAACTGCTTTGCCCTATTTCTTGTAAAGCAGTAAGTCTAACCAACTTTGTCTTGGACAAGACTGGTGTTGATTAAAGGTGCATCTGATTCTTCTTTTGCAAGCTGTTCACCTTTCATCTCTTGAGCTTTCCTCTTACTTTTGCATTGCTGAATGTATCAGACATAGGTGAGATCACCTTTACTCATCCATAAAATTAGTTATCAAACAGACAAACTCTTCTGCTGACTGGTCTGGTGTCTGAGCTTCCCATCTGATATCCTGATTTAAACCTCATAGGAGCAATGGAATTCACTGAAGGAATCATCCATTCTTTAGAGATAGCGAGATTCCCATCTGTTAAATTTTGTGTTGCAATAAATCTTAGCCAAGATATGGTAGATATATGTGATTCTAAAATCACATCATTTTTCAAGACACGTGGCTTTACTCTTCTGTATACACCAATGTGTTGAGCTTGAGGAAAGCTCAAGTATAAGTGTTCCCATAGGTTCATCCTCTTTCTTTTTGAGCAATATGATGTGCACATTTACACTACTGGTGTGCATAGTAACTGCAGACATCAGCCATTTGAAACTCATTCATAATGAGTAAATAATAAACTTGCAGGTCTTCAGGTAGGTGTTCCTAACTTCATGAAGTCACCCTGAATAGTTTTCTTTAAACACGATTTTACCTTGAATTTTGAGATAGAACTGATTCAAACTGAAAAAGGGATGTCAAGTTTTGGGAGAAAAAGTAAAGCTGAGAAACCTTTCTATTTTCTGATGCAGAAGGGATAGCATGTTATAACTGATACTTGGATTAGGAAGGTTTAAATACAAATATTTAGGGGATGTCATGTTTCTTTAAAGATGTTGGGAAAGCAGCAATCTGCCTTGGTATTATTATGAGTGAATGAATATTGTCATTACAAGTTCTTGTCTTCTCAGGGGACCACACATCCTTAACTACTACAGTTTTGTGTATATCAACTTACCAGCACCATAAATATAAATGTTCTGATGCAGGCTTGTTCTGCTACCAAAAGCTGTAGCTGAAGAATTTAAGAGAAGTCTGTCCACCCTGATAATCTACAAAATTACCATTGCTTTGTTTTTCTGATTTAAAAAAAACAAGATGTGGTTGTCCTGTTACACATTTTGAGTGGCTAATTGACTGTTTGAGACTATGTTGTTGTTGTTGTGAATTTGTGAACAGATTTGTTTGTCAAAACAACATGCATGACATTTTAATGGTGATGTTAATGAAGTAGTGCTACTGTCTCTAGGAATATTGGACTCTTTACCAAAATTTTTATGGTTGTGTGGACCACTAAGATGATTAGGAGGAGGTCTTACCTTTCAATAAAACCTGGGTGCATAAACTGTGTGTAAACGTGGCAGGAGGAATGAGAGTGGTGTGGAATCTCAGCTATAGACTCTCAGCTTAGGACATCTTTGTCCATTTAGAGAGTTTCCCTGCTTGACTTGTCCCTGACTTCTCCCTTCTTTCACGCTTTCAGGGCTTTCAGAGGGGACTAAGAGTGATAGGCTGGAATGGGGTAACAAACCCAGAAGTGGGGCTGACCAGAGAACGGTTTGCAGTTGAGTGTTGCTCTTCACCAGGTGTTCTTGAGGAATTCCTGTATTCTTTGCATTTTGTCGTTAACCCTCGTGGTGGCAGCACACACCAAGAGAAAGGGAGCCAGCCGAGTGCTGCTGACCTGGGTTTTAATTACAGTTAAAATGAACGTGCTCGTACTTGCATTTTTAGCTTTTGCTTCCAGTGAGGCAGCTCAAAAACAGATGATCAAAACTTCATCATCTGCGATTTTAGTTTTTATGAACTTCTGAGAGACATCTAGCTGGGAGATTAATTTCTTCTCCTCTCCACCCCCTCACCAGCAGGTAAAGGCAGTATTTGTGAAGATCCTGAGTTGCTGAGAAAGCTTACACGACAGGGTAGGAGTTTCAGGTGTCCAAAATGTTATCCAAAGACTATTGCAGTTTTTGAATGGTAAGGGTTTTTGTTAACCCCAGCACGAGTGCCAGGACTCTTGTTGTTCTAGGCACTGCACTGCCTGAGTCTTTCCTAAATTTGCATACCAAGTCGGGGTCTGTCTGATGTGTTCCAGTTGGAATCAGAGAGACAGTGTCAGGCATCCAGTGAAACCTATCAGCACAAGGCAAAGAAAGAAATACCAAATGTTAGTAATGAGGTACTGATAGCCAAATAACTGGAAAGAAAAATCACTAATACACTGAAAAGTTGGCTGCAGATTTAACATTGTGCTAATTAAAGAAGGTAGAACTACCTTTTGGTATCTGAAACAGCCCTTTCCAAAATAGCATGATAAGCAAATCTCTTACAGTAGCCTGACTTGATAATGTGAGTGAACAGTTATTTCAGAGTGGTAGTGTTGGTTTGTAAACCAGCACAGGGATGGGTTCATTTCATGTCATCTGCCTGACCTCAGAATCACACATCAATTTCTAGAGATCTTTTTACCTTGACCAAAATTGTCAGGTATTTGCTCTGTCTTCTGTGTTTCCTTCACATACTGTGAAGCTCTCATCATATATCAAACTCTTAAAACTGAAGCCAATATTACTAAAGTTCATAAATACCTAGAAGAAAGAAATAAGATAGGAAAACAAGCAGCAGTTTATATGGAAAACAGGTAAATGTAGTCTGTACACACTTTTCACAGGACAACTTCTGGTATCTGACTTGAAATTTTTTAAAAGTACTTCAGGTGTCTCTTACTCAAGTAAGGATGAAAATATGCTCTGTCTGCACTGTATTCCAGTTACAAGATTTGAGAACTGGAAAATGGGTATTAAATATTTAAATTAGGGCATTTCCTGTATCTCAGAAGTAGGCTAAAAGGCCAGTTTAATGGCTCTACTTCCCTGAGCTGTTTAGGATAGAATGCATTTTAAAAGTAATACAAATTGAAGGTATAGACCATCGTGCTTATAGACCATCTGCTTCTTTACCTTTGCATCTTTATTTTAGTTATTTGAAGTCTTTTTTCAAATAAATTTGAGACCTCAAGATGGAATTCTCTGCAGAACTAGTTATAGGACCAGAATAAATTGTTACTGTATGAGAATCAAAAGAAGGATTTTTCATTTCTCATTCCATAAAGGGCATTAAAATACTACCAGGGAAAAGAACTATATGTTCTTATTGGTCTTACAGGGAGTATCAAGTCCAACTTAACTAAAACAGGAGAATATTTTCTAATATGAGATAACTTGTATATGAGCTTAAGCTGCATCCTGAAGAGGACAGGCTTATGTGTGCAGCTTTTCATTTGCAGTCACGCAAATTTAAGAGCTAAACCAACAATTCTCCAGAAAATCACAGTGTTAGATCTTAAAACTACAGTGTTACTCAACAAGCAGCAGATCACCTTACCTTTTTCATAATACTTATTTTGCCTTCTTGCCACTGTCTCATTCAAGGAAATTTTTGAAGCTCAATAGCCTTGTTTTATGTTGTTAAATGTGGTAGATTTATGAACTTCCATTACCCAAATCACTACTTGTATTGCAAGTGTTAATGATGGGATTGCCCTTTCATGTAAATATAAATATATACCGTCTACTGACCTTCATTGCTGAAAAAGCACTATTTGATGCAGTGTGGTTATGGAACAGAGTACAAATAAAGTACTCTTTCTTTCTTGGTGACTGAGATGGATATTCTTTTCCTTTGTTCATCCTGTTAATTACACAGTGTAAAGCAAGTTTGTGGGAAGAGAACTTACATTAGACCAATCGGGATAGTTGGAAGTGGGCAAACTGTTGTGTACATAAGGATTTGTGTGTTTTATGGTCAGAGCATTGCTTTTCTTCTACAACCCAATGTATTGCAAAAGCTGAACCATCTTTGGGAGACTGCAAGAGTGTGGTTGTTTTTTTCTGTACGATCAGAAAAGGGGGAATGACTTGATATTGTTTCATTTTTTTTCTTTGAGCATGTTATTTTTTTTGCTTTTTTGCTGAGAGTTTTGAAAAACCTTTGAAAAACCCTGCAGGGTCCTCCCTGCAGGGCAACCTAAGACTGCATTCAAGAACAAATATGGTAATAGCAAATGCCCTGTCCAACGACTGTCTGACATGCAGTGTCCTAGACTGAAAATCCAGAGGGAAAATGACAAGATGTAGGAATTCAGAAAAGTAATTGGTACTTGAATTTTGGGACAATTGACTTCTCTGTGAAGCACCTTGGTACATACACTGGGTTACTTATTTTGTAGAAGGGGCTGCTGCTTTGAACTTGGTGGGGGCAGGGAATGGGGGACAATTAAAACTAGGACAGCAGTTGGTGCATTTATCAAATAGTGGGGGTTTTTATGAATGTTTGGTTTTGCATGCAAAATTGAAAGGTGCAGAAGATAAGATGTAATTGCTGCAGTCACTTATAGGTCCTTGTGTCTATACAGTCTTTGGAAGCTGTATGGTTTCTGTAGATGGGTCTCAGCACTTCAGGCTTTGTATGAAATTACAAACTTTTTTCGACTAGCATCAAAATGTGACTTTATTTCCCTTTGATGCTTTTATTTTAAGACTGTGCAAAATACGTAACCTCCAATTGTTGGACAACACCGATTCATAGTATTTCTAACATGCATCAGATAAGAAACCATTCCCAAGTACAGTAGGTGTATACTACACAAAAAGTAATTGCTTAAGAAACAGGCTGGTTGCTTCATCCATTACATATTTTGCATTTAAAACTTTGTGGTTTTCAAACCACAATGTTTCAGTGGTATTGGCAACATTCAAAGACTAACATTGCTTATGGGTGGAGTCAAAAAGATTTCTGTACAAAATATTGGCAGCTGAGTCTGGCAAGATTCACTTTCCAGACTTAGTAAGCAAATCCATTTTAATTGGCCTATGATGTTATGTCTTTCATCACTTACAGAATATGTTACCAAAGAGTTAAGGGCAAATATAATGATTCCCTGCTTTGTTACACTACAATAAAGTGAATATGGACACGTTTTACTTTATGGAGTCTGACTGTGTCCAAAAATAAGTTTTTGAACGTATTATCCTTTCTTATATGGTGTTGCATGGGGAGGAAATCTGTTCAGCTGTTGAGAGCTTTGGGGAATAAAAGTCTAAACTACATCCTCCTGCAGCATGTCTGTCACTAAGTAGAAAATGTTTTTATATATAGCTTTTTGACAGCATCTATAAAGTCCTCCATCACTTTCTTAGGCTATTCCTTTGAAGAGGATGAGTTGGAGTGAGTAAACAAAGACTTTGGGTCTATTTTGAAATCTGTATAAACATATGGTCTTCTGTGTCTTTAAGATTCTTTTAAGCATAAGTCAGGACTTTAGTGTAAGAAGTGAAAATATTTTTATTAGGTGGGAGTGGTCTTGATTTAGAGATGGAGTATTCTTTTGCCTATGGTACTGATAAATTCAGTTTGTATATCTGTAAAAGATGTATATGTGGAAGAGTATTGGATATAGTAAACTAATTTCTGTTTTAAAATGCAATAAAAGCTTTAAAAGGCCATCTAGCTGCATCATTTTTGAAGGACAAAAAAATACTGACTAACATTAAGAAATCTGGTTTAGGTTATCTGTGTCACAGTCACTGAGCTCATGTCCTTTCCCCTTCCTTTTTTGTTAATCATTCCCTCATGAGCTCCAGTCATCCATTTGGTTCCAGAGGGATCGGTCAATTCTTCCTGAGTTAAAATGCTGGATCTATAAACTGCAACTCTTAACACGTCTGTCTTGCATCCAGATTTTTGAGACTATGTTCCTGGTAGAAGAAAGAGGATTCCTAACCCCTGACTGAAGAGTCTTTGTAAAGCACAGCTTTGTCTGTTACAAAGAAAAAAAAAATCCTGGAGAATGTCTTTTTAAAACCGTGAACATACCTACAAGTCTGCTTGTCTCTCTTCTGGGTCAGAGAGATCAAAAACAGCTTCCCTTTGCAGCCCTCTTCTTCCATGTTAAATCTGTTGGGGTTTTTTACAATCAGTACACATCATCCTGTTTTCTGTTTTTTTAATTTTATTTCAGTTTTCCTGCAGAGGAACTTCTCAGCTCCAGACTCTGCTTTCTAATCTTTTTTTTTGGAAGAGTGCCTTTTGCAGATCCACATTGCCCTTTGCTGGAGGTAGAGCAGGGGTTTACTGAGCTCTGCAGCTCCCTTGGCACTCCTTCGCCTGTGTTTGAATGTTTGTATTTAGTAAACCATTTTTGTAGTCTCGTGAGCAGGCTACGGCATTAGAGCATAAGAGGCTGTAAGACAGATCATTAGAATTAGCTACACAGGATGATTTGAGTAATCCATCAAAATTTACAGAAGCTTTACCTTTTAGGGGATTATATGCACTGTTCCTAAAAATGTTGTGTTTTGTTGTTTTTCTATTATGACACTACTAAAGCAGTCAGTCTGGTTGTATTTCTCATTAATGTTGAGTCATATATTTTAATAATAGCTGTATGTTTACAATTTCCTAGGATTTTGTACTTTCTAAAGAAAGAATGAGGTAGGCGAATTAATCTTTAATTTGATTATGTGGCTATAAACCTCAGATAAATTTGTTAGATAAACTGTACGTGTTACGAGAGTGCTGTATTTGTCTTATGTAATCATGAATTTGCTATTAGTGCTTGTTACAAAAAGGCATTTTTAAAGACTTGATGTCTGTAGAATGAACATTCAAATAAATACATGAAAAATGCTGCAGGTGCGGTTCAGCAAAATGTGAAAGTCGATGAAGAAATGGTACCATTTTAATTTTTCTAGGTAAATTTTTCACAAAATGCCTCCCTTTTTTTCCTTTTTCTATGACACCTCCACTTTCTTCCCCTCTCCCCAATATTATAACACATGCGTTTCAACTTTTTTTGGATCCTTATAATTTGTGAACACTTGCACTATTCACACTTCCCACACTTGTCAATCTTCGGTAAAAACGCCTTCATAAGGTAGATATTATACAATTTAAAACATAAAATCCCCTTTACAATTATTTGTTATAGCTGTCTTCAGCTTCACTGGGGTAGCAGCAGTGAAATAGTTCCCACTTGCTGATTTCTCGTCATGCGGCTCTAGCAGTATCCCCAAGCCCATATTTAGCATGGGTGGCTGGTACCAGGGGAAGTGGGGAAAAGGAAGATGTCCAAGGAGCACCTGGGGTTTAGGAGACAGCCGTGTTTCTTCATTAGGTTGAGGGGGTGCTTCTTTTTTTGGTCTTGGAAAGACACAAAATTCACAGTAAATAAAATGATAGTGGAGTGAAATGAGAGCCACGTAGGTAATATTAAAACCAGAAAAAGCCAGTCTTGCCTTTTTCCTAGGATATTGCTAAGTATGTGCTTTGTTTCTATTTCTTCACATAATGAGAAGGAGGTGAACTGCAAGCAGAAAAGTCTCTTCTGCCTAAAAATGGTATTTTAAAAATCCTGGTTGGCAACCCTTGAATTTATTGCAGTTGAGAGAAAATCATCTTCAGTGGTATTGGTAAAGTGAGCTCTGTTTTCTGCTACAGCCTGGGCCTTCTCTTGTACTCTAAAATGATGTGACACTCATTGTAATGACTAAGTGAACTAATCTCTTTAATCAACCAGTTGGATGAAATCCTGCCTACTTAGGACCTTTGGGAGAATGGCATGTGCTGAAGCCTGTTTGTGAACATGCAAAAAGGTGCAGTTTATAATGCTTTTCTTCATTAAAATCCATGCCAGTGAATGCAGGTGGTGTTACCCAGCTCCTTCCTCCTGTCACATGTAGCTGAGCAGCGTGTTTTTCGCAACAAGGGTAGCGCTGTAACCAGCACTGTGGGAATCCAGACTGTGGATCAGTTTTCCCTTCCAGACTAAATGACAGTTAAATGTACTTTCCTGAAATCTTAGCAGTGTCTTATCATAGCTGCAGGGTGTTGTTCTTTTTTTTGTGTGTGTGTGTGTACACCCCCTTCTTTTAAATACACTCCCATACCTTTTTACCTCACTTTCTCCACTATTACAGCCCACCTCAGGGGTATAAAAAGGGATTTCCAGAAAGAGGTTTCCTATCTCTAGGATCTGCTGGCATTCACTGCTGCAAGAGAACTGGCGTGATTGATTCCTAGGGAGCTTGAAGGCAATCTTGGAGCTGAAGGGGAAGTAGGTCTGTTATAAGAATAGCTTAAATATGGCAAGAAGGCTCTGAAACCATTTTGTGTTCCAGAGCACTCAGCACCAGTGATGCAAAACTGAAGGCTTAAGGATTGCAACAGCCTTGGAGGGAATAGTGTGTATGGGTAGGTAGTAAGAGGATTTATAAAAGGTCATGGGAATGACTAAGCAGTCCATCAAACACTGCTGGGGACTAAGGGACTAAGGACTGCTGAGAATCCCTCTATGAAACTCGTGCCCTAGATGGCTCTTCCTAACTGCTCTGCCTTCTACCCTGGGTTCCCTCAGCTCAAGATGGGCTGTTAGCAAGAAAGTTATTCCCATGTTTTGATGATAATTTATAACTCTTATATGCAAGTGTCTGGGCTGGGGTGTGGGGGTAACAACCAAAAATGGCAGTAGGTCATCTGTATCAGGATTTCATAACAGTTTTTTTTTTTTTGTGAGGTGCTTCACTGTGTGGAGGGCTGGCCATCAAAACTGCCCCTTAAGAAAGGCACTAGGCTGAGGTAATCCATGTACCAGCTAGAAGATGGGCTTACATTGCGCTACATGACATATGCCATTGTTTGGGAGCACTGGTCTGTGATTAAACTTTGATGTTTTACTGAAAAAAAAGACTTTCTGACCACCCAAGAATACTGAGTTCTGCCACAAATTAGTATTGTAGCTTTTAATGAATGGCTGTGCATTTGCACAATATGTGAAACTGGGGTGGTATCTTTCCATGAATTCCATGAGAAAGCTATTATTGGTACTGTTACTGACTTTGAGTTTTTGGAAATAAATCTAGGAGCCATGAAGAGTTAGCAGCATGATGGTAAATTTTCTGCTTATGAAGGACTCTTCTCAGGTACCAGTCCGTTATCATATTTTGAAAAAGTGGCTCATGGAAATAGTATGAAAATTAATGTTATTAAAGCTAGGGTTTGCTTTTTGAGGAAATGGTGTGTGTTTGCAGGCCCTGCATAAATATTTGATATGTCAAGTGCTGTGTTTTTGTCAGTTTTTAAAACTATGCTATCAGTCGCAGCTAATACTACTTTTCAATAGGAAACAAAATTATCTTTGGTACACATTTCTACTCTGGCAGGTTCATCTGCATAGTCTTACAGAGTGTCACTTAGAAAAGCAGTAATTTATATAAAGACTGAATAATTACAAACTTTATGGTCCTATTTTGCAAAGGAGAAGTTGCTAATAGTCCTCCAAGTTAATAGCTGGGGGTAATGTGTATTTTTTAATGGGACAGATTTATTTTCATGAGAGCCAAAGTTCTTTCTTGCTTAGACTGTGAATTCCATAAGGGAATAGTAAGGAGTTAAGAAGGAAACATGATGAAATGTTGGTCTCTGCATCCAAAAGAGGATTTAAGTCATGAACTCCTGACCTTGTGATCCTCAATTACTTATCCTGGGTGAGGGAAATCTGTTCTACTTTAATGTTTTTATTAATGTGACTTGGAATGAATGCAAGCATTCTTTTCTCTTAGAACGTGTTTAAAGAAAATAACTCTGGATTAAAAAATACTAGATCTTTTAATTTTTAGTCCAAGTTTTTTTGCATAGCCAGTTTCTAACAAAAAAAAAAAAGTTTTTAGAGAGGATTGGTTGTTGTTTTACAGGGTACACTGAACCTTGACAGTGGTACACTGAGAGCTGATGGCCAAGTATATTAGAATGTTATCTAATAAATAATATATTTAAGTCAGTGTTATGACTTACTTCTATGAAGATCACTGTAAAGGCTCAGTGCAAGGGTTAGCCAGTAACCACTGGCTTTAACCCATCTTCTGCAGGTATAGGAAACAATCCAAACACACCACCAATTTTTACCAGATTTCCTATGAAAAGGAGGTTTTGTCTTCATTTCTAATGTATCTTCTCTTTTACCAAAAACCAGAGAAAAATCAGACCCATGTTTTGTGTTCCTAAGTGTCTTTCAGCTAACTGTTTTTGAACATCAGGGCTGCTTCCCTGTACTGTGCCATGTTTGCCTTTATTATTTGAAACACGGGAAATTTCTGTGAAGTGTAGGAAAAGCAGTGCAGATATGTTTATGCAGCTGCAAATAAGTCCCCACTTTAGAGAACTCATTTGTAGGTCTCAGGGTTCAGAGCTTCTTTAGTAAAATGTGAACTCACACGAGGATGGAAGAAGGCAAATGGAAATGAGTGCTAGAGCAATACACTTTAGTATCACTGAAAATTAACTCCTGACCTAGCAAACCACCCAATTTTTAAACCTTGTTTTTCAAATGATAAATCATGTTGTTGTAAAAGCCAAATCTATTTTTTGGTGTGCTGTAGCTCAAGGTCTGCTTTAAGTTAAGGTTACTTAACTTGTCATTCTGAATGCTTGTGTAATGTTTCATTTAATTGTTTAGAATTCACAAAGCATTGCATGCATTTGCTTTACAGAGCTGTGGAAATCTCTGCAGGAAAGTAAGTGACGAGAGAAGAGGAAATAAAATTGTCAGATCCTGGGACCTGACCTGATGTGACCAATTGGTCGTTCCATCGATTAGGTTGCAGATAGGGTTTGCAAGGCAGACTATTGGATTTTTGCTTTGGACTGGGAATCTCATATTTTTGTGTCTAAGATATCAAAGAATTCTTGTGTTTGGATTCTTTGTTTCATAATATTAATGCAGTAGATTTGCATGTATTTTAGCAAATATCACTGGTCTGAAAGCTATTTTTGTCAAATGTTGGAAATGTGTTTTAACAATTCCTAAAGATTGCTTTAGAAGAAGTTTATATAGGCTGTCATAACTCACATGTCAGTTAACGACTTAACATCCTTCAAGTCTTTCTTTAATCATTTTTGCATGAAAAACTTAGCTTTGATGAACAGAAATAAGTACAATTGTTCTCATCTGAAAAGTCAAGTGAACATAAGCATGAGAAACAACTCCCTGAGAGGCTGCACATCTCTAGCAGAAGAGTGCCAGTATACTGCTGTGAATACTCAGGGCAGTGATAAGCTCTTCCTAAGTTATTTTCCCGTTCATAAATTGAAGTTAATGACATTTTATTACTTACTTTTTTTAAAGCAAAGTGTTAGGCCATTCATAACCGTTAATAGTGTAAGCATGGAGCTCATGCTCACTTAAAACATGTGAAGACTGTTCTTTATGTTTTCCTAGTTGATGCCTGCAAGGGCACTTGTTTTTGTGCTTTGGCGTAAGCAGCCAAAGCAGACCTGCTGCTGAATCCACTCTTGGCTGCCCTTTGATAAGAAGCTCCTTACAAGCTCTCTGTATTGCTCTAATTCTGGCAGTCTGATCCTCAGGCATTGTCTTTTGTGGGGGATCTTTGGCATGAGCCAGGACTGACTTGGTGAGGATGAGCTCCTCTCTGACTTTGCACACCACTGTTTGCACAGATTTCCCAGGTGGTGAACATGTGCAGTAATCCTACTTACACGGTGAGAAAATGTGGTACATGGCTTGCATGACTATGGTGCTAGGAACCATTTAAACAGTGCTTTGGAGACTGATTTTTAGTTCTGAGGCTTCTTAGAGCACTTGTCACCACCATGTATGTGGATTTCACACATACCAATAAACTGATGTGCATAGCAGCTAATTGAGAGGAGATTTTAGTAGCAGAGGCACCTGGAAACTGAATCTCATAGACTAATTAGCAGCTGTTTGTTAAACTGCAGTATGGGTTGAGTTGTTTGGGATTTTTTTGAGGTGGATTATATTTATCTAGTTCAGTGCTCCTAAGACTTTCCATGCTTTCTGGCAAGCACTTTGAATTACATGTTACCTTTTAAGTATTGAGCTCATGATACCTGTATATTAATGGCATGGCTGCCAAGTCCAGCATCTGGGACACAAAACAAAACAACAAACAAACAAAACAAAACACCAACCAAAAACCTAACAAAAAAAACAAAAACAAAAGAAAAAAAAAACCACCAAAAATCAACAAAAAACACCACACCCCAAAAAGCTGAGATGAATGCTTGATTTAAAATAATTGCCTGAATTCACACTGAAATCCTATGAAATTAGATGAGAGAGTATTTTTCATGTTCTGTTTTTTTTGAAGAAATGTTCAATTGCTTTAATGACTTTTGCAGTTCATTAACTCATTCACTACAGCTTTGCATGGGAGGAGTCAAGAGTCCTAAAAACAAGTACCCTTTACAGCATAACACTTGTTCATTCCCAGAGGAAGTCAGTTTTGTGCTTAGCATGAGGAAGGAAGCCTGCTGGGAAAAATGGCATTGTCATTTAATTGGACATTGCATCATAAAACAGATTCATGAGGGAGAATGTTGTGGAGGGAATTATAGTCATGCAGGTATCCTTAGTTTAGAAGAGTCTGTGTCTTACCAGTTTTTGTATTTGTATTAAAATAAGCTTATGAGACATGCTAGATCTTACATCAGCTTGACATGAGCCACCAGAAGGGCTCTTGATGTGTTGTGCACAGTCACGTCATTGTGACCAAAACGCTTTCTGTTTCTCTCTAACCTCCTCTAGCATTGTGGTGTCTGTGGTTGCTACAAATAAATTCTGTCTCACCGGACCTCTCTGAGCTGATGTTCACTGCTTATCAAGATACTTGTCAGTCTCAGGTCTATAGTTTATCAGATTCATTTCCACTCACTTTTCCATTAGTCTCAGTTTCCTTCCAGAAATAGTCTTTTTCTTTGACCAAGTTCTGGCTGACATCACTCCTGCCTGATCTGTCCTCCACGGTTGCCAGTTCTAGGTTCTCTCTACTCTTTTCAACTAACCTGCAATCCCAGTAACTTTTCTTGTAGCAGCCCCTGCTCCTGTTCTGCATTTTGACGATACCACTTCTAAGTCCACGATGTTTGAATCTTGCACAGAAGACATGGGGAGCATATGTTTTTTCTGTACTTCCCTGGTCCCAAATCAACTGCAGTTTTGGGAATTTCTCATGGGTTGAAGCATTCCACCTAGCGAGGGCAAGTATGTACCAAGCAGGTGCAACATTCTTTTCCTTCTTGATTCCACTTCAAAAAGAAAATGCTTGGAAAATGGACTAATTTTGGCAGATTTTCACATGGATAGCAGATGGTTCCCATTATCTTAAAGTTTACATTTCCCTGCAGACTTCCAAATCTTGACTTAAAGCATATGGATGCTCAGACTTGATTATATTGTGTTTGTGACCTTTTTGTTTGATTTTAAGATGTTAGCAGAGTGTGTTAAACCAGGCAAAGGAATCTATATTCTCTTTGTTCACAGAAACGACCTGTTTTGGCTAAATTTTCCAAAAAGTTCAGTCTGACATGACTCTCAGCACGGAACATTTCTGCACAGCAGCTAACATTTGGCAAAGCCACAAGCAGTTGATAGCAGGGTCTTATAATGGAAGTTGTCAGGCAATATAATTAATCAGCAAGCTTGGAAGCAATCAAGCTGATCCAACTCAAGATTTTCACTCAACTTTAATTTGAGGTGCCTAGGTGTTTTCTACCCCAATATGTATATTTTCTATAAAACTTGGTAGCTAGTCATTGATGACAGTCACTGAACTACACAGTTATGTTGCTTATGCAGCAGTGTGGATGTGTAAATGCAGTTGTCTATTTTTTAAAGTCTCAGCATTGGTAATGTTTTATTGATAGACTAAGGACTGTAAAAAGTTTAGCAGTTACTTCTAAATGTCTGCTATTAGGCAGTTCACTGAAATGTTCGAATTGTTTTTTGTAGTTTGGTGATGAATATGTTTCATGCAGTACTGTTAGGAAATCTGGATTAAAAAGGAGACACTATTTGGGTTGAGATGTCAGCTGTAACCTGTCAATGATGATGACAGCCTGCATATCCCCCTTAGTCTAGGAATGACAGTCTGAACTGTTTTAAGCCAGGACACAACTTCCTGTCTGCAGGGCAATTCGGTCTTGGAAAATTTCAGGTGTTTGTCAGTATTTAAAATAATTATCCTTGTAATAAACTTGAACCTGAGCTTACATCCATCAAAGTAAAAGAAAGATCAGGTTTGTTGTTGGAGTAATGCAGATTAGGCTTATGATGATGGGCTTTCTTGATTAACAGTTGAAAAATTTCCATTTGGTTGACATATTCCATGCACTATTATGAAATTCGAAGTATGCTCTGCAAATACATTTGAATTACCATGGTCAGACTTAGAGTAAAATAAGGTGTCCCTTAAAATAATAAAAATAGAGGGTTAGAGAAGGCCTTTCAGATCGACCTCCCTGATAAAGAGCTATATTTAAGCTCTACCTGACAAACATTTTTCCAACTTGTTCTTGATAATCCTCCAGTATTAAAGATTTTGTTGATCCTCTGAATTAACCTGTTGCAGTGCTTATGTGATTCCTGTAAGTAAGCCTTTTCCTGGTATCAAGCTGAACTCTCTCTTGCTACAAATTAAGGCAAATATTTCCTGTTCTCTCTGACTGAACTGATCAGTATCTTCTTTGCAATAGTCTCCTGCATTTTAAAAAGTATTTTGCATTTGTTTCAGGTTAATCTCTTCGATATTAAATGCAATTCATTCAGTGTTTCTTTACAGGTAAGGTTCTTTGTACATGCTACAGTTTCTGGACACTGTACTCCAGAGCTGATTTGAGAAAATCCCATCAGTTCATGTTAGTAATTCCTGTAAAGTGTATTAAAGAACTATGTCCTCTCCCTATTAATGGAATATCCTCCTTTCTGTTAAAAATCTATATTTAACAATCAGGATTAAACTTTGGGCACTATCCCACCTGTTACTACACAACCACTCCAGTATTACCTAGATAATCCAAATGCTATGTAAACAGTGATTTGACCTCTTGGTTCTTGTGACTCTTAATTTTTGACTGGCATGTTAGAGAAATTGTAAGTGGGCTGATCAAAGTAAGTGCAGAATAGAAACTGAAAGCTTCTTACCCACCTGAACAGTATGGATTGGGCCAGCAGTCTAGTTCACATTGAGCTTGAATCACTTTATATTACCAAGCTTGCACAAAACCCTTTACAAAGGATTAGGAAATTCCTAGGAGGAAAAAACCCTGTATCTGTGATATGGATCCTTATCTGTGTTGACATATCCAATGAGTTTTGAAAGGTAGCAAGACTGTTCATTTGTTTACTCTATAGTCCTTACATTTATGTGACATTAGTTCAGTTTCAGTATTCTTGACTGTGGAAGGAATTGCAGGGAACTTCTCTTTCCTTTTTCTTAATTACACTTAGTGCATAATTGGAGTTCAGGCATGTAATTTTGTCTTTTAAGGAAGTCTTCATAAGTATGCAGAAGATTTGGTTAGAGACAAAATATAATTGCCTAATATGCTGCTGTTTGTGGTTTCTTGCCTTACTCGAGGTACTCAGCTGGTGTGTGCTGCTTGCAAGTTCATTAACACATTTCCTGCCTTGGCAGGAACCTGAGGCACCGGTGATACCCTTGACCTTGCTGTTCTTCCTGGAACAATTTAGAGTTAGGACTTCTGCTCTTTTCTGACATGCTCACATAGATCAGCGTGTCATGTTTACGGCCGGTGGAGCAGAGCAAGCACTACCAGTGTACTCTGGACTCTTCTGAGCTAATCGCCTTTGAATGATTGTCTGTGATTACATGAGCTCGTAATGTTGTTCCTGCACTGCAGTCCTCTGTTCCGGGAGACACCATGAGATTCTGTCTAACCATCCTTCATTAATTGTCCCGGCAGGTGGTTTTTCTGATTTCTGTTTTCTTTATGAGTTATGCCTTTTTTTTTCCTAGGGGCACTTCTTTCTTCATTTACTCTGTGTTCATGTCTTGAAAATTTACTTATTCAGAACATTTTTGATATACTGCTGCTTCATGCCAGTGCAAAGAAAAAAAAAATAAACACAACCCCCCCCACCACCACCTAATAAGAATCTGAAACTTTCAATGTTCCTTTAATGTTCTAACTGAAATGAAAATAGTTCACTACATTTAAAAAAAGGGCAAGATTTTAAGTCATTTTCTTTAGCTGAGCAGTGACTTTCTTTATGGATGGATTTGTTTCACTGCTGCTTGAAAA
The DNA here is from genome assembly GCA_013397915.1 of Daphoenositta chrysoptera. NCBI lineage: Eukaryota > Metazoa > Chordata > Aves > Passeriformes > Daphoenositta > Daphoenositta chrysoptera. Next base: position 277,830 of record VZRO01003301.1, on the reverse strand, counting down.
TTCTTAGGAACTTGGCATTGTTCCCTTTCTTATTCATATTCCTTGAAAACCTTTTTCTCTCCAACTGATGATGGAGAGTGGTGAAATGCCATTCAGAGGACTGAAGTCCAGAGTCTGTTTTAGATACCAACTTAGACCATAAAAATACAGCATAGTCCTTCTATAGTAAGGCCAGATCTTTAGATTCCAAGTGTCAGAAATGGTCACGTGTATGTGTTATAGATTTTGACATTTTATGCAGAAGACTCTGCATACTCATTGTAGGACCTTTAGTTTTCAGCCTTGTATTAGTAGACTTTATTTACACAGCACACTTTTAGAAAGCATATTTTCAAAAATATTTTTGAAGGTCTTATTGAGTTTCCAAAAAAATAAATACAACCAACCCAGAAGTCATTAAATCTGTAGGTCTGCATATATATAGTGCTTCAGTCTTACCCACTCTGAAACGGTAAGTGGGCGTTCTTAACACTAATACATTGTCCAGAAGTATAAGCTTATTTAAATTTTGTGGGGTTTTTTCTCTTTCTTGCAATGTCACCCACGTTCAAAATGAACACTGCTTCTAAGTTTAAAAAGTAACATTAGTATTTGGATTCCTGAACATAGTATGAACTGTACTTCCTGGTAAGATGTAGTGTATGGATCTGTACAAGATACTGTAGCACTGCAGTTTTAGGCTGAAATCAATTTAAAAATAAACTCAAATCCAGAATAGGCTGTTCTTAGCTATACCTTTGGAATTTATTTTGGTTCAGACTGTGTTTACATTGTTAATATCTGTCTTGAAATGCTTTGCAGACTTTAGAACGCTTCTGTCCTTGCTCACTCTAATTCATTTGGAAGATCATGTGGCTTTAGAAGAGATTTTATTTTGTTTGCTTTTAATTTGGGGGAAAACACTAAACATGTTTTTGTCTATTTTTAAAAGAAGCTTTAATTATGTCAAAAATACCACAATGAGGAAATATTGAGTATATATAATGGGTTTTTAATGCATTTACCATATGGTAAAAATGGAGCCTGAAAAGATTTGTACGAGGACATATTAAATGAGTACAGAAACATGCTAAACTCCTTAAAATGGATAACACTGAAAGTCCTTTCTATATTTTCCCAAACCATAATGAGTAACTTGGTGAAAAACATTTTGCTTGCAGAAGAGCACTCTGAAGTGAAGTAAGTGTGCCAGAACTCTAGAGGATGAGTTCCTCAGCCAGCCTAGTAAGTACAGGCTTCTTAGTCATCATGTGACTTATGTGTTCTTATAACACTTCAAAATCCACAGAGTTAAAACAATCAGAAGTATCAGGGCATATAAGGTAAAATGTGCAACTATAATGTTTGGATTATTAGAAAATAGCCTTTTGTCTGCTTTTCTGCCCATCAAAGTTACTTTTCAATGGAACAGTTATTCGAAGAGGGATTTAAAATTGTGAGTCAGTTTAAAAGGTTTCACAGTTTTAATTTTGAAATACAGGATTATCATGATACCAAATACTTAAAATCTAAGAAATTATTAATCAAAACTAAACTGATATATAAACAGAATAATAAGTAATGAATAATAAGCTATGTTAGAATAAGGAAACTTAATTCTGCTTTCTAAGAATTTTGGACTTGTGAGGTCCAATGAGTTTATGGTCTTTTAAAATGCCTTATTAAGAGACAGGGCAGTATCCATAACAGCATCAGAATCTAGCAAACTTGAAGGAGTTCTAGTATTCAAGACAGACTTAATCTTCAAAATGTACTCATGTCAAGCTGTGCAGGTATTTGATATTTTAAAAAGAAGTTAATTTCTGTAAAAGAAAGACCTTGACTATTAAATGCAGTGAAATTTCTGCTGAAGAACATCTGTGGCAGACAACTGAACCAGAACTTCAGCAAGACAAGAAAAAGAATTTAGTAAAACACTGCAGAGATATCTGTCTCCAGAAAAAAACTACTGTAAATGTATTAAATTAGCAGAACCAGTTTTACATAATTAGTGATAAAATCATAGATTAAAGGTATTCACAGTGCCCAATTTTAGACTCCTGCAATATGATATAACTTTCTCAACCATAAAACAACAGCTTCTGTGAAGCATCTGAAATAGATGCTTCAAAGCAGTAAATGGTTCAGCAATATAAGTTTAATTTTCCTGTGTCACCCTTTCCCATTCTGCAATATCTCAGGAGAAATTTCACTCTTTGTTGCCAAGAGAAGGAACACAGGGAGAATCACCACATACACTGGGTGCCAGAAAAGTCCTGCCAACTGGCCTGAAGCAAGGACTCAGCCAAACTGTGTATATAATTTAATTTCCTGTTACTATAACCCATAGATGTGTGGTCATTTTTCTTACAGCGTGTTCTCTAACCTGTTCTAAGCAGTGTGCTGTCTGTGTTTCAACACAAGCAGAATCGCCCTCAATACTCTCCTGGGGTGCATCGGGCACAGCATGGCCAGCTGGGCAAGCGAAGGGATTGACCCCTCTGCTCTGGGCTGGTGCAGCCTCACCGTGAGTCCTGTGGGCAGTGCTGGGTGCCTCAGCGTAAGAAGGATAGAGAACTGTGGGAGAGCATCCAGAGGGGGGACACAGAGATGCTGAAGGGCCTTGGCGGGAAGCCACGGTCTGTTCAGCCAGGAGGAGACTGAGGGGAGACCTCACTGCAGTTACAACTTCCTCATAAGGGGACGACAAGGGGCAGACACTGATCTCTGCTCTGTGGTGAGCAGTGATAGGGCCGGAGAAAATTGCATGAAACTGTGTCAGAGGAAGTTTAGGCAGGGTATTAGGAAAAGATTCTTTACCTAGAGGGACTGGGTTGGGCACTGGAACAGGTTCCCCACGGAAGTGGTCACAGCACCAAGCATTTTAGAGTTCAAGAAGTGTTTGGACAATGCTCTCAGGCACATGGTGTGACTCTTGGGGTGTCCTGTGCAGGGCCAGGATTTGGAGTTTGATGATCCCTGTAGATCCCTTCAGGATATTCTATGATATTATGACTGTTGTCTCCAAAAAGAAAGTGCTCTTTAACAAATTCTGCTCTCGGTTGTACCCATGAATGAAACATTTTTATGTTGGGGTTTTCTTTCTCATCTGTGTTTTCCTATTGTAGATTATTTGAACAGATGGCTTCAGTTCTATGAAATGTGTGGCAGTACCTTCCATTAAACTCTGTGAACTAATAATTGTGTGTTTATATTTGGCAAATTGTTTACTGTGCTACTTTTATCTGTACAAGGCATCATTTTTCCTTTCTTGAGGAAGTTTTGCCTGCATCTGAAGCTTAAGATGACTTTTTGCATTACTATCATGGGCATGCACTTTTTTTCCTAGTTTCCCTTGGTGTGTCTTTATGAACCTCAGTTGTTTGTGTTAGTGCCTAAAAGTTTCAAATAAGGATTGGAACTCAGTCTTAACTTGCATTACAGGAATGTGCATAACAAAACTGATGGCTGTACCTGGTTTTATGTGTGGCTACCATAGCAGAACCCTTTAAATGTTTTCCCTTTTTTTTTTTTTTTATTGTATATTGGGAGAGGTTGTTTTTTCATTTTAGACAGAGGGTTGAAATCTGTATGGCCCATTAAGTGTAAACTTATCTTTATGTCTTCTAAACTTATTTTATTAGAAACTTTTTGGTATAGTGTGGAATGGATTTGCATCTCTTCCTCAGAGATGTACTAAATGTGGCTTATAATAATGCACTTTACATAACATTCCTACAAAATAAAAATTATGTTTATGAAGGAAAAATGTATCCCATCTTCAAATATGCTCTAATGCTCAAATAGCTAAGAATAGATTTTGGCAGCTGCTGATCTTCTGAGGGGATCAAAATCTCTTCAGGGACAGTGTGAAGCCCCTTTCACTGTAGCAGACATTTCATCTGTCCTCTGCGTGTGTTCTGGGGCTGGATGGTTGGAGAGCAATTGGTTTTTTTGAGATTGCAGGCTTTGCTGTGTAATTATGTTGACATGCCTGGTATTGTCCTCTTTAACCATGTAGAAATTACACCTTTGGGCTAAAGGATGGATGTGGAATTTCCAGACCAAGTTTGCTTAGCTGCTGCTGTCAGCAGCAACAACTATGCATTCGTGCCTGACTTTGAGAATGTTTTTCTTACAGACTTCCAAACTTTTGGAAACTTGTTCATCTATGATACAGTACTTCTAATCAGGCTGCCATAAGCTGAAAAATTCCAGGCATTTCTGTGCATGGGTGTAAATCAGCTGTACAGTACAGCTGCAGTAAGACCAGCAGAGGAGGAAAAGCCATGTGCATTTATTTCCGTATGGGAAATCCCAGACAAGGATGGTAGCCCAGCATACTCATGCAACATCTCCTTTCCAAAGTAGAAACTGATCCTCTTCAGAATCCCATTCATCTCCCTGATGATGAGATGCCCATGCCAATATCCTAAGCCCCATGTGTTATTACCTCTGGCTTCTACAAATTTGAACCCTGTTCAAATGTGCTCTGTCACACATGTCACTCTAACCTTGTGCTCCCTCCCTTCCCACTGCAGGTCCTGCTCTCTCCAAAGCAAAACACAATCCTGCACTCTTCCTTCCCTTTACCACTCCCATCTAATTCGTGCCTGCCCAGCACACGCCTGCTCTGCTCTGCTGCGCTGCTCCTGCCTACGGATGGGCAAGCAAGGTCCCAGCAGAATTCCTGCCCTCACCGGTGGCACAGCCCCATGCCCTGTAGCACCGCCCATATCCCATGACAGAGCCTCCTCCTGTCTGCCGAGTTGGAAGTGTGGATCCCAGGCAGGCTGGTTTGGCCTGGCCAGGGGTCTGCAGGCACCTGGGACTAGGGGCAGCTTCTCAGAGCAGGAAGTTTTGGCTGGCCAAATAATGATCCTTATCTTGCTGCTCCTGTGGAAAGCTGAGCCCAGGAGGCACTGCACTGGCTCGGTGCCCTTACTGCAGACCTGGGACAGGTAGTGCAAGCACAGGGCACTGGGCACTGGGTTGACGAGATCATAAAATCACATTGCGGTAGATTTTGGTATTTGGCTCTAGCTGGGAAAAGACTGTGCTAAGCTGTTGTTATTTCACCTGCTAAATTGTTTAAATTGTGGAGAAATATGTTTCTTTCTCTTTTTCTTGGTAGAAAGTGGGGAAAGAACAGTGTATTTGCTGTATACATTCCACTACCTTTTTTTATTCTTGCAACTTTTGTTTCCCTGTGTTTTACAAACGATTTTTGGCAAATACATATCACAAGACATCACTGTCACCATGTCTTGCTCATCATCTGAAGTGATCCATGAAATGATTCCTGTTCAAGGAAAGAGACTTCTAAAAAAAAAATTTAATTGGACATTTGAAATATACCATGGAAGCAGGTGCCAGGTGTTTACCTGGAATGAGATTAATTTTGGCAAGTGGGAAAACCCACAGCAAGCTGATTTGTTGAAGCGTGGGTTTGTAGATTGCCAGGTCTGCTCTAACTGTGACAAGAAGCAAACTTTGTTTCTTCAGCTTCAAAAAAAAGTCAAAAAGATAAGAGTGCTCCAATGTTTTCTGCCAATAGAATATAATTAAATTAAGCAAATAGTAGAATGAAATTGTTCTATGGCAAAACTGTTCTTGGTGTGCTCTGCAGACTGTCACATTCTCATAGAAGTGTGAGGGGTATTTTTTGCTTTATCTTCCACCACTTCCTGATATTTTCTTTTCCCATCCCTCAAGTAACACTCAGGCCTTTCATATCAGGCACATATTTGATATAATTTTGTAAATGAGAAATATATTTTTTCACTAAAGAAAATTATTTTCAAAAGTGTTTTAAAGCTCCAAGGGTCTTGGATCAAATACTCATTCAAGTCTAAAAACAGCCTTAAAATAGAGTTCAGACTCCATATTTAAATTTAAAAATACTAAATTGAGTAACTTCTTTTTATAGAAGATATGATACCTAGAGCTTAAGTTAAACTTTGCCCTCTTTATTGCAGTGAGAGCTGCCCTTACCTGACCGTGGTCTAACCATATTAATATATTAAGCCAAATCTAAAAATACTGAAAAGAGAAGGTAGTTTGGTACACCTTATGCTTTACGTGACTTGTTATATTTATTAACTATATATATAGTTTCTAAATAGGTACAAAAATGTGGAAAGCAAAGCTTAAGCAGACCTAAATTCCTTGGAGATGGGATTCCAGGGAGAAAAAGATACCCTTCAAATCTCTGTCCATAAAGGTAAATATTCATTAAATATGCAGAAGTGAGACATAGTTTACCCATATGTCTGCTCTATCAAGTTTCGTGAGAGTCTTTGAGCCCAGATTTTCCATGTTGGCACATAAGCTAGCAGAACTGATGATCTTGTATGTTTAGGCTTGGTTCCTCCTTGCCTGGGAAGCAGAAGAGTTATTAATAGCTATTACTACTAAAATGGTTTGTGATTTCAGGCTGTATCAAATGTGTTCCTGTCTTCCTGCTGCACTGCATGAGGGACCAAAGCATAGGCAGGACTCAGAATCTGCTGCAACGGAGGTTGCCAGATGTTTGTTGTTTGCCAAATTTTAAACAATTACAAAATTTCCACCATATCTCCAGAGCACAGCTTCCTTCCCTGCCCCCTCGGCCAACTTTCCCTCTCCCCTCCCCTTCCCTTGGCTTTGCTTGTAGCTGTGAGTGCTCACTGTTCCTGTGGATCACAGGCACTGGTTTCTGCTGACTATGAACATTTATTTACGTTAAGGCATTTTGCACTCTTAGGTCTACAAATGCAGGCCAGTGAACGGTGATTTTTTAAAAAGAAATTTAACTAAAGCCTCTGGAGAGGGGGAGAAATAATTTAGACCTTGAGTATGGTCAATGTATGTGTAACAGCTGAATACAAAGTTCATAGTTCTTGATAATGAATTGACATATATTTCAAATCCTGGTTCTTATGAGATGTGTGTTAAGTTCAGCTGTGCTTTTCTCAGAAATTTGTAAAACAATTTCAGGTCACTGCGGTTCTGGTGATACACAACACAAAAGAAGTGGAGATCACACTGTGTAAGGTGCATGACCTTACATGAGGCTTTAAATGCATTAACATTTCTTCATGAATGAAATTATTTAGTGTTTAATTAGAGCTAATATCCAGGGAAGAGGCTTCTTGTATGTGGTGTTACAGAGCCAGGAGGTGGTTGCATAGTACAAGACTTAATGATCACTAATTTTGTAAGCAAATTTACAATATTTTAATAATAGAGCAAGTGTTTAGATGCTATCTCTAAATTCAGAACCTACCAAACAGGTATTCAGCCAGACTATTTTTATCCAAGTGTCACTGTTTCTCAAATCAAACATCCATCCAAATACAAACTTACAAAGGGATCCAGAGATGAGGATAGACTCCAGTTGTCCAAAACAATGTTCAAATGTTTGAAATAAGAGAGGCTATTTTTGTCTCTCCACAGTCCTTCTCTTGTCCACATGTTTGCTCATATTATTTGACCAGGAACTTGCTTTGTAGCCTTTTCCTTGCTGCTGTCCTTGCATTGTGTAGATGCAGTCCCACACAGCTTCTGTGAAGGTGAAGCAGGACTCAGAGAAAAGTCTTTACCTTTGCCCTGAATCACACTGAAAGCAGTTGGCTTTGCTCACTGAAAGGACTTAGATGACCTACGGAAAAGTTGATACACCAACCTTCAATTACAGTCTTAGATCTTCCTGTCCATGCTGAGGACCAAAATAAGATTGTTCTGGCATCCTCTTTGTTTTTATAGTACTTATGTGTTGCTGCTTTGTTTAGCAGAGTTTGTAGTTATTATTTGAATATAGTTCTTGTAATTTAATAGTCATCTGTGATAACCAAAGGCTGTTTTGTCTGGGACAACAAATTAAACATTTCCTAGGAAAAGTGGAAGAGTATGGACAAATCGCAAGTTACTGTATTGTATTAAATTTTCTAGTTGTGCAGTTACCAGTTATGTTGTTCTGGTTTTGTTACCCATGAATTGTAGAGATTTTCAGAAGCTTAGCTTTTGTTAAGATCTGAAAGCATCTTGTGGGGAAATACTGGTGTCTCGTTACACTTTGCATTGACTGGTTTAGACTTTTTTATTCCTATTCTAGCACCTTTGTCAAATAAATTGGATTATTCCAGTACATTTCCCTCCCATTAAATCTTTGTATTTTTTCTAAGGTATTGTACACTCTCAATTAAGATTTTGGTTTTTTAATGTTCAAGATTTAGATGTTATACATATCTTCTTTGGAAGGTACTTTTATGACTGCTAGCACCTGTTTTGAAACAATCTTTGAAGCACATATAATACCTCACTGAGTGTTAGCTAGGTTTCAAAACATAGATGTCCTAAGCATTTTCTTTGAAACAAAAGTAGACATTATCAACACTATCTGAAGAATAACTACCGGACAACTTGCAGTGTGACCGAAATCCTGAGATTTCAATGTAAGAAATCCTTTGGCTTCTAGGAGTTGGGCTTGCTTGCAGCTGACTCTGTCAGTGTCTCCTCTGTGACCAAGTACTGTACTTCAAGACATGAAACTTTTTCCTAGAGCTTGAATCTTGGCCGTGTGTTTGGGCAACAGGAAATCCTCTTCTCAAAGACGCCTCTGAAAAACTCTGGAGATAGTGAGGCAGCAGTGGAAGCTAACCTTTGGAATGGTGAATCTACTTTGATCTTCTCAAGAACTATTTTGTGGCAACTATCAGTTGACATGCAGTTGTTTTCCTTCAAGAACATGGGTGTATGAGAGCAGTACTTTCTTAGGCAGAAAAACTCTGAAAGAAACAAACAAAACCTGATTTTTGTTTTCCTCTCTTTTGCCCTCTCTTTGGCAGCTATGATACAAAAACAGAAAACCAGATAAAAAGACAAGGTATTTGGGGATCTTAAATAGATACATTTTTCTGAAGCTATATTAACTAATTACACACATTATTTGGGGGGTTTATGAGTGTTTATATGTTTTGCCTTTCTCTTGGAAGCTAACCAAGAGCTTGAAGCTTTTTCACACTTTCAGTGTTGTAGTTCCTTAGTGGCTACCTAAACAATACTTTTTTGTGTGTTGATTTTAATGTAAATTTTTCATTTTTCAGCATTTATAATGCGCATCTGGAGCCTTGTCGCTGAGATGCAGGCTTTTGTGTTAGATCCCGTCACTTTTTAAGGGAGTCTACACTAGCCATGGCACAAATGCCCGTGGGACTTAGTTTTAGCTCACAGACCCCTGTGTTACTCAGTGATTGTGGCTTTAGAGATGCAGTGAGACGTGTAGATGGCAGAGTACCAGTAGCTGTGCACAGATGAGAAATTCTTAATTTAACAGTTCCTCTAATTTTGGTGTATAGAAAGGTTAAAATAACATGCACATTGGGATTATTATTAATCCAGAGACTGTAAACGTGGTCTCTTAGTAACCTGATGGTAGTAGGGAAGAGGCTCGGAGTAGAGCCACTTCAAAAATACACTGGTTGCCCCAGTTGAACTCATGTTGACATTTAAATAGGGTGTCATGTTCCACAACAGATGAGAAACAATGCTTGGCAAGAAGACCATTTCAAGAAGTGTACAGGAAAATGGGTCTACTTTCTCTTTTCCCAGTGGTGGACGAGCTATTTTGGTGCTGGAAACTGTTCTGTGTGAAGTGTATGGGAAAGAAATAACAAAAGTGTGCTGAACCTGGAGAAGGAAAAAAACTATTTCACAGAGGGTAGCACAGAATAACCTTAAGCCTGCACTTTTACCTGGGGAAACTTAAACCTGGCCACATGGCAAAAAGCAGTTTTGCAGAAGACTAGTAACTAAAAGCTTAAAAAGACTGGACTTCAGGAAAGAATTCACTTGGAGGAAGAAGAAACAGTAAAAGTAGTAGCTGGACTAACTTTTGCTTCTGCAGGAGTGCTGGTGGTATTCCACAGCCGACTCCTTGGCAGTAGTAGAAACAGCAGGGATTAATCGTTAACTGGTTTGCTATTTGTCTGATTTTAACACACTGCTGCCAGAGCAATGAAGTATATTATGAATAATATAACAAAGCAAATATTTGTAATATTTTTACTGCTAGCCCAGGTGTGTAGATATATATAGCTATTCTATTACCTGCATGTGGGACACAATACTTTGAAACTGTATAATTAGCCTATCACTTTAAGTAATAGCTTCTTCAAAGCTGCTTCTTTGTTTAGATTGCCTTAGATACTCAGTCGAGACACTGGTAATTTAAAACTTGATTTTCAAAACCTACTATTTTCTCCTTGTTTTCTAAATACATCAGTAGTAAAATATTGGCACATTGTGGTCAGTAGAAGCTTTTCTTTGTCTTGGGCTATATATCCTATTTATCTAAGCATAGGATAAATCGAAGCAAGCTATGGGAAAGACTGGCTGGAGAGTCCATTTCCTAACTTTTCTTGACAGGAATACTTAGCCTCCTTTGTCTTGCATCTTGTGATCTAAGAAAGCAGGATCATTAGTCAGAAAAAGCTTTCCTGAGAGTTAGAAAGAGTAAGAATTCAGTCTTCAGTGATTCTTTCCCTGTGTAAATGTATGATGTAGCTCATTCCTTTCTGTTTTAAACTTCACAACTTCCTTCCAGGGAGGGCAGGAAGCTGATGTTAGGTGATAAACATACCGTGGTAAAGCATCTGTTGTAACTTCGTGTGGTGGGTAAGGCATTCCTCTCTTTCAGGAGGAATTAATTGGAGCTTGTCACAGGAGTATCCCAGCTGCCTGAGTTCTGCTCGGTAATCATACTGGGATGTTTTTAACGAGATTTTATAAACTTTGACAGAAGCAGGTAGAGGATAAATCAGTGAGACATCCAAGAGCAGGGCTGTAAGATGGTGAGAACATGCCATTTAGTTGGCCTGTGGTAAGAGGCACCTTTTTCATACTGATGCCTCTAAAAGCTTTGATTTAAAAGGTTTGAGGTTATTTTCACTATCGAGTTTGGGGGTTTTTGCATGTTTTCTGCACATCCCCTATTACATACTGAGTGCTGCTTCAGGTGTTGATGAGCACATTGATTTAATTTTCAATACTTATCTTTCATTTTTCTAAATGGTTTGTATCTTCTAAAAAAAACCGCCTCAGTTTGAAAGTGTATTTTTCATATTTTCTCAGCCCTTCATAAGGGGTAATATTAGTATAAAAAGGGGGAGATTATGCAAAACAAGTTCAGTAACTTGAAATCCCAGTGTTGTGAGAGTTTGCTGGGTTTGTTTTGAAAGCCAGTCCAATCAAATAAAAGCAGACAAAACTAAATTTGGTTCAAAGTTGGCTCACCTCAGGTTTCAGCAGGAGATGTGAAAGCCAAGTTTAAATTGGGACAGGAAGGGAGGGAATGTGGTCAATAGCCTTAAAGTTGAGCATTTTAAATAGGAAATCTGTTTATGCCTCCAATAGCACTTGCTGTTCTGATTTGTTTAGAAAAGCTAAAACAATTCAGAACAGTGGAGTTGCTTGAGGCTTTTCTGGCTGGGATTGAACTAAACTTTGTCAGAAATTTAAGCTCATGTCCAGGCCTTGATTCATCCAGTTAAGTGGTGTAAGTGATTCCAATTTTTACTCAAGGCACCATCTTGGCATTACTTTTTTCATTTTCCAATAATGAGCAGAGCATTAATATTTACTAGTCTTAAGAGTAAGTCGTATAAGTTATTCCATGTGCTTTTCTATGAGTAGGTCTGATTTTATCATAAATATTAAAATACTGTTTCAAGACAGTATTAATGAGTGTAATATGGGATCACAAAAAATTTTGGAGGAAAATATTGATATTGCTCACTGCTGAAATGTGGCAGGATTAGTGTGGCTTATTTTTTATAGGAGAAACAGAAGAAAAAGTGCTCACTCAGAGAGGTGAAAACTAAGGACAATATAATTGCTAGATTTTGCTGGGATAAACAACCTCTCCCTCCCAAAACCTGCACAGAATTTTCTATAGGCAAGGCCTTTGCATTATTTATTTCTTTTCATTCTTTAGCTTAACCTCCTTCTCCTCCCCTCATTCTTACACGTCTTCTCCCTCTGCCTCCACACCAAAATGCCAAGGTTTTCAACAGGGCAGTTCTCACAGCAATCTGCTGAACCATTGAAACACTAGTGACTTAAAGCATCATCTTTGCTGGTTCAATAATGCTCCTAGCTGGATAGTTCACTGATTTATGTAATGCATCGTATTTCTGTATGTACAATTTATATAATTTGTGCAATACATTGTATTTATGTAATTCAGGCAAAGAGTGGGGACAGGCATTCTATTCAAATTACTGTATTAGAAATTCACGGGGTGCTGATGTGCAAGAAAGTAACCACATCCGTTACTCAAATGGCAAAACTCTATATCTGCAACAAACAAAATTGGCAGAAAGAATACATGCATATGCAGTTGGAATTGATACATCCTTAATTTAGTTCATACCACGTTGTTATTCGTACATTTACTACATGTGATGTTCTCAATCCAAATCAGATCTTGCATTTTTGGGGTTACTTTAGAAATTACTGGTTAGAATATTTTAGATATCTTTAACACAGATAGAGAGATCTCAAGACTCAGCACCTCTTTCTGATCTGACAGCTGTAATGGGAAGATGTGCTGTGCATTAGGAGTTATAGCCCAGAATTCACAGTCCAGATGTGCAGCATTCAGAGGATTTGTGCTGATAGTTCATGGTTTTCTAGAGGGGTGAATTTTATGAAATTCACTGAGAAACGTGTGAGATACATACACATGCCACCTTTGCTCTGTCCCTAGTACATGTCAGCAGCAGTTTGGACAGTTTTGTGGGAACACTGCAGCTGCCCTCCAGCCCTATTGAATGGTGTAGGGAACAACTGGAATATATTGGCAGAGCTGGAATTGTAATGTGATGCAGAAGATCATGCATATGTTATGAGAAAGATGTGATTTCATAGATCTGTCAGCTGTGAAGGGGAGGTGATGGTGGTTTGTAGGCTTAATGAGACGTTAGTGAACAGTTATTGTTAGTGGCATAAGAGTGAAGAAACTGTGGAATTTGTCAGGTGTTTCATTCTACAGGGAAGAACTTGGTACATATTGACAGCATTTAGATTTGTAATCCCTGACTACCAGGAGTCTAGCACCAGGATTTTCTTTGGATTTGCCCTAGATCATGAAACACGTTGGTCAGGGAAGAAGTTAAAACTACATGATGGTCAAGGCTTTTCGAAAGAATAGCCAGATTCCTTATATTTCCCCTCCCCACCACAGCCACCAGCTCTGCTCTCTTTCCTGGTTTTACTAGTTATAATGAGTATGACACTCACACTTGAAGAGCAGGGGAGGTGATCTTAAAGAAAGTTAAAAGGAAACTTAAAGGAAAGGGTTACTCCAATCTTGAATTCAAGAGAAGGGAATATGGAGCTGACAAGCATTCCTCCCACTAATATTCCTCTTCTGTCAAATACCTATATTATTTTCTTTGTCATCTGGATTCTCTGCATCTGGATAAGGATCTTCTCTCTTCTTTCTTCTTTCCACCTGCACTAAATTTTGCTGCTACTGAGCAGCACCCTTTTATTCCCATCATTTTTCACTACAGCTTCAATCCCCTTTTCTTATTAGCTCTTTTCTTCACTCTTTAATTTTCCTGGCCTTGCAATCATGCGTTCATGTATGCAGTTTCTCTCTTTAAATGTAGTTTGATTCCTAAGAATTCTGCTAACATTTCTTCAAAACAAAAGCATACAAATGCCAATTGTAGCATTTTTCTTACCATTTTTCAATTTTCTGCCAGTCATGTTATATAAACTGATACTGTTGGAGCACAGTTTAAATTCAGTGCGTAGCCTGTCTCTTCCATCCTCTCTCCTCAAGTGAAAACTAGTCAGCTAGAAATTAATTTGGATATATAATTTTTTAAGATACACTGTGTTTTAAGCATAAAACATGTACCTGGGCTAACATTTGGACTTGAAATCTTGTCTTCCCATTGCTTTTTTGACTGTACAGTGAATGCTGTACTCTAAATCCAGGGGAATGTGTTGAGACAGAGAATGTTTTCAGAGTCTAAGCCATGGTTTTAACAGTCACCTTTATATTTCAGGAAAATAATAGCAACATTTAGAAAAGTTAATTTGGTGAGGGTAAACAAAAATTTAGCTGTATGTCAGATTTACATATGCATTTGCTCAAGTTAAGAACATTAATGGTAGCTGTTTCCTCTCCTGCACCTCAGTTCCCATCAATGTGCCAAACTTCAGAGCAATCCAAAGCAGTCCATATACTTAGCTTTGTTTTCTGATCTGTTGAAGTACCCTTTTACATAGAAGAACATTATCTGTTATATCACTGTGGAAATTTGACTTTGTGGAGACAGTGAGGAGGCATTTTCATTTTGGGAGGTTGGCAGCTGCCAAGTGTGTAGAAACATTCTTACTTCTAACCAAGAACAATCTCCAAAGTTTCTCTTTGTGCAATAGACTTAATGATGCTTTGTTCTTTCTGGTTAAGCAATAAACACAGATTCCAGCTTGGATGTGCTGGTCTGGTTCTCTGGAAGAGGTAAGGGCTCATCTTTAGCAGCAGTTTCTGCAAAGAGAAATAGTGTTCCCCTCATTTTCTAGAATTCTTTGAATGTGTTTGGGGAGTAATGAAGCAAAGAAAATCAGCAGACAATTTTTTTCCTGTTTCAAAGGCCTTTCACAAGTTTTATTGGGGGGGGGGGGCAAATAAGTACTGAAACAGTCACAGGGAGACCGACAGAGTATTGTCATAATAATTGTGTTGTCTGTTTATCTGTTTTAGCAATGGATTTATAGAAAAGTTATATGTCTCTATATATCTGTCAGTAGGCAAAGGAGATATTTTGGCTACACAAATCAAGAAAAGGCTGAGGAACTTGGATAGGGATCAAGCTAGGGAAATCAGCTGGAAGATTTCTGCATTTTTGTCATTGGAAAGCATATATTTTTGTCACAGTTACAGAAAATAAGGGCTTTTCTTTTTTAACTTTTAAGACGTGTAGTGGTATACCTGCACTTCTTTTTGGTTTGTTTAAGTCACAGATTTTCTGTTTTGACTGTCCAAAAGCAGTTCAAATACCTGTGATCCCATATTAAACTCTTCTTTCAAGAACTCCGTTTGCTTTTTACAGCTCTTCACAGGTTTGCTTGGGTGGATCTCAGGCTTGTTTATCTATGCTGATCATCACTTGAAAAATTTTAACCTTGATATGTGTGGTAAATGGAATTTCAGCTACTCTCTCTCAACCGTGTTCCCACTTCTGCTTGTTCAGCATCTCACTTGTTGCACATCTTCCCCAATTAATACACTTGTGAGGTCAGGCCAGGTGCATATTTCTTCAGTCTCTGTACTTCTTGATGTGTGGCATTAAACCTCCTTCTATCCCACCATTATCTACTTACCTAGCTATTTTGGAATTAAGATTTTGCCTTAAATGCATATTAACAGTCACCTTCATGCCTGTGCTCTTGAGTAACATGCAGGCTAGAGCTGAAACAAAGAATCAATAAATACATTAGAGATGCCTCTTAAAATGTCAGTAGTTTAAAATTCAATACATAGGCATCCACAGATTGAGAAAGTTTGGAGCCTTTCTTTCATGTCAGTACTAGAGACTGTAGAGATGGTATTTGTAGAGACTATTTTGGGAGAGGGGATCAAAAGAATGTTGAAATAAAATATTAAATGGCATCAGAAGGCATCTAGGAAAAATTCTGCCACCTCCAACCTCAATGGTTGTCACATTCTTCAGAGATTGAGAAAAAATCTGGTGGCTGATGAATGGTTTCATTTTTTCTAAATTATGAAACCTTGATTGATTGCAATGTTGGTTGTCTTCTTATGACCTAATTTACCTTTCATCTTTTCTAATTCAGATCTTAGTCAGAATTGCATAATTTACTAAGTACTGCAAATAGAGATTCAAAATAAAATTTTAGGTGGGCTAGCTATGTCTTAAAAAGAGATGGGAAAGAGAGATGCACTTCATCAGGAACAGGGCAAGAGGACACAGCCTCAAGCTGTGCCAGGAGAGGTCCAGGCTGGACATCAGGAAGAATTTTTTTCACAGACAGGATGATCAGGCATTGGGATGGGCTGCCCAGAAAGGTGTGGAGTCACCAACCCTGCAAGTGTTCAAGAAAAAAAGATGTGGCACTTAGTGCTGTGGTCTAGTTGACGAGGTGGTGATTGGTCAAAGATTGGGCTTGATGATCTTAGGGGCTTTTTCCAACCTTAATGACTCCACAATTCTATGATCTGTGTATTAATGAATCCATGTTTACATTAACGTGTCTTCCTCAGGTCTGTGTGAGATTCATATGCTGCCTCAAGTCACCTCTGATCCATCAGTTCTTTCCCCTTCTGCAGTCTCATGCTTTTTAATGCCCTTTTGTTTGAAAGGAAGTCACCAGGAGCAGTGGATCATAACCTGTTTTTTAGCTGAACGTTGGTTGAGAAAATTGCCATCTTTGTGTATTTGGGGCATTTGGGCTTTTTTAGTCACAGAAGAACACTTTGCAGAGGACCTGACTAAATTCAAAACAATTAAATAAACCATATTTATGTTCTTAAAGGGAAGTCTGTACCTACCTATCTACTCTGAGTTTGCCAAATCATTGTCATCACTGGACACTCAGGTGACACTGGAGAGAAAGGATAAACCCTAAGAAGGGCAGCATGTTGGTAGGAACACTGATTACAGATATGCTGTGCAGATTTGTGAGAGATGGATGCATTGATGACAGGACAATGGACAACATTAACGGCAGCTTAGAGCAACGATTTGCTGCTCTTGTGTTCTTTCCATGGTATTCATCTTTACTGTTATAAGTGAAGAAGTTATTTCTAAGCAGGGGAAAATTGAAGAAGAAAACAAAAGTGTTGCATGCAACTTGAGTTCCCAATTTTTTTAATGTGATCTACAGCTTGAAGCCTCTTTCATGCGTTCCTCAGAAACCACACTGCTGTGAATGGTGATGCTCATCTTCCAGCTGGAGCAGGCCACATGTCCTGAAGTGTCTGTGGAAGAGTCTTGGACAGTATAATCCTTCCCCATCAAGAGACCAGGCACGTGTCTTCTGTGGCCAAAATGCAGGCTCTTGCATCTCATACTAGATATGCTTTTGGTCCTGAAGGAAATGTGTAACAGCTTGCTGTCCTCTAACCAAAGCATGCCAAGCATACGGGGGAGGAATATTTTTGGACCTGTAAGATGTGTGGTAGTGGAGACACTGTGGAGGGAGAAGGGAGCGAACTGCACAGAAGGAGTGATTGGAACAGGTCCTTCCTGGTTCACTCCTTCCTCTCCTGTAGCAGAATAGAGGGGAGGGCTTCAAGGCTGCTGCCATCTGACATCTTGAACTAGGCTTTTAGAGGAGACACCCCTTTGATGTGCTTTGCCTGCAATTCAGCAACCATACTCACACTGAAGCCTTTGCTTTTAAGACTGCTTTAGAGGTCCCTGATGTTGCTCTGGTCTTAAGGCCCCTGTTAATTTTTATCATAAGTAATGCTTTAGAAGAATGACTGAGACATTTTGTGTTTTGAATCTGTAGCAAAATAGTTGATCCATTTTGGCAGCAGCCTTTTGTGCACTAATTTGGGGGAATCTGTCATCTTCTTGCTACTGTTCTGGGGCTTGAAACTGTAAAGAATGACACAGCTAGTGATCTGCAATAAAATTCAGGTCGGTCTTTCCTTCTTTAGAGAAATTATTTATAAATGTCCTTGTTGCCAGGCACTTCATAACTATATAAGTGGGAGAACCTCTTAGTGATATACCTTAATAGCTGAATTAATGATGTTTGAACTTAAGTCTGTTTGTTGAGACTTCATTAGCTTTTCAGCTGAGAAAGCAAGTGGGGGAAAATGCACTCCAAACACATGAGTTGTGCACTGGGGCACACTTGGAGACAAGCAGCCAGCTAAGGCCCCCGTAGCACTGCTTTCTCACTGTTACATTGCTGTTGTTTCTTTCATGGGTTACATCTCTTGTGGGTTCCTATCACCTTTTAGTTTATATCTGTGCTGGATATCTTTTTTTGTTTTAAATTCTACATGCATGTGATTACCATCAGGAAAGTGTTTATGTATGTGTATCTGTACGCCTTTTTTTTTCCAGGTTTTTGTAATGTGTTTTCATGACTGAGCATCAAACACATGAGATATTTTTACACAGTGATGAGTCCTTAGATAATCCTGTTTGGGTTTTGCTTTGATTTTGGTTTCAAACTGTCTGAAATGGGACTGCTTGGAAGCCTGCTAACCACTACACTGTGTTGATGAAGGGTAGTCCCTATATTAAACTTCTTAATGTCCTGTAGGAAACTTTTTCAGTTTTTTAGAACAAGAGGATCTTCGTATAACCATAAGTGTGGAATTCAGTCCTGTGTATTACAGTACTGGATTTTATTTGCAGAAGAGCCCCCTCATAATGAGAGTGAATTCCTAGTGCTAAGAGGCAAAAATCATGTTTCACTGTTTTTACTACTTGGCACATTCTCAGACAATTTGTTTGTTCTGCTGGATCATCACGGGGTCTGTTAGATCATCTAATTGAAAAAAAGGGAGTTTGTAGTCCTGGAACATCTCCAGAAGTTGTTTGTTCCACAGCCAAGTCCCTCCTATGCTCTAACTCTGAGGTCATCTCCATAAGTCATGTTTATTATGTTTAATTTATTTCCCTGTTACACACTTGGAATCTAAAAATTTATAATTAAATAGATGACATAAAGTGCATTTTAAAAATAACAATGTAAATACATCTCTAAGGTTGGTCACTTAGCCTTCAGCCTTAGGTTGAAGGTTACTCATTCGGTACTTCAACAGAAATGCACTGATTATCATTGCTCCTGAGATATAGATAACGTACTGAACAATGGACAAAGTTTTTTTAATGGATATATATTTGTTTGTGGGGAAAAAAATCAACATTTACTTTTCATGTTTTCACATCTGACTTTTCAGGAACAACATACTCTGTCTGTTAACATCAGGCCTGCACAGTATATACATTTGTTCACAATGGCCCAAGTTCTTTGCTCACCAGCTTTAATCAAGTTTTTCTTGAAAAGTATATTTGAGGGTAGGGTGCGTCTGGTTTTTTGTTGTTCAAGATCATTCAAAACCTAATCTGCCGCTTAAAAGATGCACTGAGAAATGGGGTGGGACTTCAGAATTTTATATACTGATCTGTGAGCAGGAGTTTTTCAGGAAACAGGAGTCTTACTGCTTCTTTTGAGAGAAATTTTTATGCCCCATAAATCAGGAAGGAGAGTTTCAAAGGGCTAGTTCCTATCTTTATGTTATTACATATTCAGAGCAATTTTCTGAAATGTGTATCGTCTGTATCAAAAAGGAAAAGAGACTGCAGCTGACAGCGCCTGTAAGCACGAAAAGTTGGAGGGAGAGGTTTTTAAGGTTTATATTGTTCTTTTATGATGGTTATGAGTTCTCACACAACTTTGTGAAATCATCTATATGATTTCCTGCAAAACTGATGCTGCTGGCATTGATTGTCGCAGTGAATGGCAGTTATTGAAGAGGCCCCAAACAAGAGAGTACAGAGCGAAGGGGTTGTTAGGGGGAGCAGGGGGAAGAGAGAAATTTATGAAAAAAGGCATCTATAAGAATTAGAGAATGTAATCTTTCTTAAAACGATAGGTTAGTCCTGAGAAAAAAAATTCTGAAGTAAGGCAGTCTTTAGAGGGCTTGGATCCTATGGCAGTTTCAGGTACATTCATCAGACTTCACAGAAACACAGACAGTAAAGGTGAATACTCTGCCCACATTTGGATGGTGGGGAGTCCATGAAAATGTTGGTGGTTTGATTAGAACAGTAACTTTAAATGGAGATGTAACTTCCTACCAAGAGACAGAAAATTTTTGTGTGTGTACATACAAAACAATAACATACCTATTACCTTAGGCTTTTAATTACATAATTTTACATGGAGAAGAGGGAAGCTCTTATATGCTGCTTGCTTTTCATTTGTATTTTAAGGGAAATTCAGTCTTACCTCAGTGTGTTGATAGGTAAATGCTAATTTTCATATGTATTGGCATCACTACACATAAGGCATTTTATACAAATTGTAGTAGCTTGCAATTGTGGTAGAATTTAGAGGGGGAGGAATTTAAAATACCAAAAAAATAATGCAAAGAATAATGTATTGTCACAATCCCCATAGTGAATAGAGACAGAGTAGTTTACAGTTAAAGTATTTTTCTTTTTCCATCTTTGTGGAGCATCACTTAAGTTGGGGTTGCTTTCATGGAATGTTGAAGAATTGCTTTCCCATATGGATTTTCTTATTGCTTGAGGTCATTGGGTGGCTTATGGACCAAACTGAACAGCACTATATTGAAAGAACTATTCCTTTTAAGTGAAGAAAAGCATTACAACATAGTAGCATTAACTTCTTAAGGAAAAAAGTGGATTCATTAATACCATTAAAAATGATGAATCATTAGCAGAGTTGTTAAACTGAATGCAAAAGCTCTGTCACTTGCTGATGACCAGCAAGTTTGACTGGTCACCAGCTCTGCACCTTTACTTTCCAAGTTACTAACACATCACTGAGAATTTTGGCTTGCTGTCATGCTATGCAGTTGCTCAGCTGTATTTCCTGCTAGTAATCTTTACTTCCATTTCACAGTGATTTCTGGGCACTGTTTATTAGATATCTAGATGAACTCACCTTGAATCCATTTATAGTCTGTGAAGAGAAATAGGCATTTCAAGGGAGGGATTGATCAGCTAATAATCAGCTAATAATTATCAGCTAGAAATATTTTTTTGTAATTAGATTTTAAACATTACTGTTAGAATTATTTTAGTTGTGGCATTGTACCCCACATTTGACTTACTATAAGATTCAATCCTTATTGCTGCAGTCATTTAAAATTGTTACTGATGATAGAGTTTTGCGTAATGTGCACAGTTTTAACTCTTAGTGGATGTAACATCATGTCTTTACACTGTGCATGATTATAGCAGATTCTCTGTGTGGCCCATAGCAGAGGTTTCTCTGCTTATCATTGATATGTTAACTCCAAAATTTTCAAGTGAACAGATTCCAAGCATAAACTTGGAATATGTGACAAAAATACTTAAATCTGGGGTCAAGATTTTCATGTGCCAGGTAAAGAAAAAATTTTAAATTAAAAAAAAACATAGTGTACATTTGGAATAGAGAAAGCTGTAAAAAAAAAAAAAAATTCATCATTTTCATCCTGTATATGGATAATATAGGATTGGTTTGTTTCGTTTATAAGTAATCCAAATACTTCCAGAGTATTTCTCAGTATAAAAAATTACTTTGTAAGTTACCATCATGATTTCAATAACAAACAGAACAATCATCTGCAAAGATTTAGTTCTTAAAATCTGATAGTGTACTTGAAAAAAAAAAATCCCTTAATACTTATGTAGTGTTTGTATTTTTATGTCTGTCAATATTTTGAATTTTTGAAGTGCAGTCTCTCCATTCAGTATTTTCCAGCAAGGCACAGAAAAGAATCATGGAATGGTTTAGGTTGGAAGGGATCTTAAAGACTATCTAGTTCCAACCCCCATGCCAGGGGGAGGGACACCTTACACTAGGCCAGCTTCCTCATGGCCCCACACCCATTCAACAAGTTCACAGCAACAACATGCCTTGAATTGTACATCGTATACTAACGCTAATTCAGGATTCCATAGGCAGATGAAATTACTAAGAAACAGAATTTGGCAGTACTGGAAGTATCTTGCCACAGCACCAGTTTTTTGTTAATCTTTGGCTGTGTGCTCTGTGCAGTTAACAGAAGAGGGCTATTGGCTCGTGCTACAAATCACATAAAATTGTAGAGATAGCATATGGAAAGTATCCAAGTTAAACTGTAAAATTTAGGCACTTGACTCAGTGACATCTTTTTCTCTTTTCAACTTACCTTCTTGCAGGGCATACAAAGAAATAATCTGATGGTTCAGAGAGCTGTAAACAGCAGAGAAGGTAACGGGCTGGGGAAGCAGTATGGTAAAGGCATGAAGGGAGCTTGAGGAGATTCACAGATTAGCAGGAGGCTATTGTTCGCTGACACAATAGAAGGAACAGGCTCCAAAAGGTGTGTGGACGCCTGCCATCTTCTGCCTGCTTTCCCTACACTGGATGGGACTTCCACAGCAGAAACAGCAGCTCACTGTGATAAAGTGGAAGCATAATGAAAGGGAGCTCTCCACTCTCCCTTGGTGCCCTCTCTCCCCTTGGAGTTGCACTACTCTCTGAGCTGAACCAGGCTGGATATTGGTGGTGTTTCCCCCAGTCATGTTCTTACCAGATCCAGGGTCTTCTGGCGGCTTGAAACACTGTTTTGGTTTTTTTTTCCTGTCTCATTTACACATGGCTTGCAACATCTCAAGCCAGAAGTCTTAAATTAGGTGAAATGGTTCAGTTTGGAATATGTTAAATAGCTTTCTCTAGTCATGGGAAAGCTCTCGTGCTTCTCTGGAAAGCAGCAATATGCCTTTGATTTCCATTAGTCAAAAGCAGTGGCCCTGACCCACAGTTCTGGATACAACATTGCCTGCAACAGCCCTTTGCAGTGTTGCTGCTGTAGAGTAGGAAGCTCCAGCCCTTGTGCCCAGGAAGGCACAGCAAGCCATGGTGTGCTGTGTGCTTCACCTGGTCATTGCAGGCAGCCACAGCGATCCCTGGTCTGGGAAATGCTCCTCCTGATACCATCCATCCAGTCCAACCTTCTTCATCCCTCTTCTCTGTACCTCTGCCAAATTGCGTTCATTCCTCTCGAAGGGAGGTGACCAATGTTGATCATGTTTTCCACAAATTCCTATAAAACTAGTATTTTTCCCTTTGTGAGGAAGGCCTTATTTGATATGTTCTGGGCCTCCAATTTGGTGGGGAGGGGAGGGCATATGCTTGTTTAGTTTTGATTTGTTTTCATGGTCACTCTGACAGCTCACGGTCATTCTGAGATGAAATATTTCCAGAAATTAAGCTTTCAAGGGGAGGACTCTATGACACATGCAAAAGAGCTGGATCTGAGATGTGTATACAACTCGTATTTAGGCATTTGCTATATTTTTCATAGTTTCTGCAGCCTCAGTAAAATTATATAAAAATAATTACATAGAATAAACTTTTGTCATGCACTCTGTGCCTTTTACAGATATAAACTTTGAATCCTTCTGAATGTACAGCTGTCCATTCCCAAACACACTGTAAATTGTTGCATGGACCACAAGCATTTGAATGGTACTGAGGAGTTTTAACCTAGCTTAATGTAGGTCATTTACATGTTCAGACAGAGCATCCTTGTGTGCTTCTTCCAAGCTCTCCTCTTTGTATTCAGTGGTACAGTGGTTTGCATTTCTGATAAATATTTTGCAGGGTTAGCCTTTTTAATAGCTGGTTTACCCTACATGAGCAAGCAGCATCCTACATGGTCTAAAGGTTAAGAACAGATTTGTCAATGAAAATTTATAGTGCTTAATTTTATTTAAATCAAGTGTTCTCAATTAGTGTCCATATAAAAGAACTATGTAAAAGAATGCAATAGTCATAATGTGTCTAATGATCCTTTAGTGGCAGATTATGATCATATCTTTATTAGTGGTAGTAATTGTGGTGACAGTGTTGCTGACAGGTTAAACCATTTCTTACGACAACGGCTTTTGTGCTGTTGCATCAGGATCAGAAATGCAGTTCCTGAAGATTTGCATATTGTGAAGAACAGGCTGCAAAGACACAGAGGCATAATCTTGTCATTGTGTTTAGTGATGTGGGTGGCAGATTGCTGTAGCTGATTCTAAGCAGGAAGAGTCTGCATATGGGTAGGTCTAAAGCCCTTTAAATGTTTTAGGATTGGTAGGCAAATTGGTTGACGATGTAAGTGTTGTTGTAAGTTGTTAAATATTCCAAGCAGTTATAAGCTTTCGAAAACCCTCTCAATGTTTTAAAACATACAGTGCAGTGTCTGAGCAGCTGCATTAGCTGAGATTGCTGGATTAGACCTCTTTTGCACTTGTACTATTGCTGACCTCAGACTCTGCTGTGATAGTTCTGCATAGCATTACACTGCATCATTGAGACATTAAGATCTAAAATTTTAAGGAGATTGCGTGGCATCAAGCTAGAATGGGTCGCCTTAAAAAAGAAACAAACCAGAAAACCCCAAACCAAAAAAACAACCAAAACCAAGCCTACAATTATGCAGATTGTACAGAAACATGGCACCATTGTTGATAAGTCTGAAACTTTAAACCCAGAGAAAATGTTGCCATAGTTTAAGAAATTTTCTCACATTATGCATTTTTATTGTAAAAACAAACCTTTTATTTCCCAAAGTATGTGAGAAAATACAGATTCCTCAGTAACTTAGTTCATGGCTTGTTCCAAAATGTAAGTTCCAAATGCAAGTTCTGTGGACTTTTCAACCTTTCCCCCTTCTCCTTCGTGCACCAATGCTTTTATCACCTTTCACCCCGAGTGAAATGATCCTGTGAGAAATATTTGCTCCAAAGAATCTAATCCATGTTATACAAGCGGCCCAGTAGATGCTGGAAAAAACTTTTGTGTCTTAGTAAAAATAAGATCAGTAAAATGATTTGGGTTTGAATTTCATTAACTCATTCTATCAGAATAGCATTTGAGACTAGCAATGAATAAAGCAGCTAAGTAAACAGAAGAAAACCAGAAAAAAGTAGACTTACTTTCCAGGAGATTATCACACTTTGTTAAAGATTGTTTTTCCCCCCTCTCTCACATAGGTATGCAGATGGAATAGTCATCTATATAAGTAATGTATCTGCTTAGTCTTCATATTGACTTCATATCCAGAGAAATAAATAAATTCATGTCGTTAAAGTGTGAAGTTTAATCATAACATAAACCTGATTGTGGAAAGGACCACATGGGTCAACAAGCCATGTCTCTTCAATTATGAGCAAATATCTGAAAGCTATTTAATCCAGAGATCATCTGCTTTGTACAAATATACCACAGAAATACTTATAGGAAACTTAAGAGCTGTATCGCAAAAGGCCAAGCAGAACATGACTCAACAGGTATTTGTTATAAGCAGATGTATAGTTTAAAAAAAGACATGCATAAGGGGGAAAATACTGTGTTGTTGTCTATTCAGTAAGTTTTGATATTTTATCTGGATTTGCTAGTCATACAAAAGCTGTATTTCTGTGATAAATATTATTGATATAAATCAGGTTGTGAGTACATGAGGCTACCGACTTATTGGCAACATTATTTCCTGAAGTGAATTTTTAATGATTGTTCTTGTGGGTAATTGCACGTTGGGATCCTTAAACAGGGTTAAGAAGCAGTTACAGAATTCCTCTAATAATAAGGTAGTTGTATGCAATGATCTTCTGTATTTTTAAGAATTTTCTGTTATGTATATCAGACTACTATTGACCACGCAGGCACTCACAACAATTAGAACATAACTTTTTAACCATGTAGAGACTTCCTTTTTTTTCCTGGGGTAGCTAAAACTTAATTGCTCAAGCAGAGAAGTTAAAACCACTGAGAAGACACAAAAGTATCTCTAAGATTATATCAAGATAGGGGGGCAATACCAGGAAATCAGAGGTCAGATGCGTTTGCAGGGAATGCAGAGACAATCTAGCCCTGCAGAATGTTGTCTAAAGACCAGGGGTGGAGACAGGCATGCTGTGACTGTCAGTGTCCTGCTCAGAGGTGTGCCTTGGAGTTAAAGGTGAGGTCAAGGCACATCACACTGTCAGTGTCTGCTCAGTGTCTCCCAAGTTACTTTTCTTTCCAGTTTTTTGTTCCTGTCCAAATAGTGAGATCATGATAGTTGACCTGAGCATTTACTATTAAATGAAAAATTTTATATGACATACAAAACCTTTTACAAACTGCAGACAAATTATTTGGATTTGCTGTTACAGCTATGCAAGGTGTTAGTCAGCATGTTGCAGAGAATCCAGGACATGTCTCCTGTATAGAGTTTACTCCTTTTTTGAAAGTGGTAACTTCAGCTATAATTCTAGCTGACTTCTTTATTTGTTGATCAATTTACTTCTAAATTAGGGCAGTATGAGCATGTTTTGCCTGGTTTTATTTAAATCTATTTAATACTGAGGACTCTCCTGAACAACTGATTAGAACTAATTTTCCACTGCCTTAAAATGGGAAAGTATTACTTTGTTCAAGGGGGAGGGGGAGAAGTTGGGGAAGTGCCCTTGGAGTGTCCAGCCAAGTGAAATTCTTCTTAAACTGGTATACTGACAGAAAAGTGCCTCCTGTTTTGCCAAAAATGTAACATATCCTTGTAACAGTCTTGCAAACTCATCAAAAGAGGTGTCCCTTTTGCTTATTGCAAATGCATCCGTGTCATTTTGTTTAACAATGTTATTTCTTTGTAATATGTAAGAATATTTAAACCACAGGAGGTTACTTAGTCTTTTAAATGCTATTAGGCCATTGCTGGATTTATGTTAGTTTCAATCAGCTGCTTCTGCCTCTGGTACCAACAGATGGACGTGTGTGGAATGCTGCCATGCGAGTCTCTCTTCACAGATAAGGAATTTCTAGTCAGAAAAGACAAGAATAAACACCAGAATTATTTTACAAATAAGGGTCTAAAGGGAAACCCTGAGCTGATGGCGATGGCCATAGAAGAAGTTCCCTGTTCCCTCTGCTTTTTTGTGGGACATGGATGAGGAATAACTAGCTTGGATGAGGAATAACTAGCTTGGATGAGGAATAACTAGCTTGAATGAAAGAGGATTGTCCTCTTTCTTTAGTGTAATCATACTGCAAATCTGCTTTTCACCTGATGCTTTTCCACACAGGCTTCCCGAGGAGCATCTGGCTCCTGCTTAGATCTAATCCTCCCCTTCACAAACACTTTCTCAGTGCTAAAGGCTATCATTGTCATTTCTGTGGACTGCTGCCTGCAGTTTTTCTATGGAAAACTCTTCTTTCTCTTCAGACTATTACCTTTTGCCCACAGCCTTCTACCACATCATGTCACCTGCTTTCTCCTTTTTGCTGCTTTCTCCCTTTTGCTCCCTGTGCTGCATAGAGTGGGTTGTGGTTTGTGGGAGAGGAGTAGGCACGGGAAAAGTTGGTTTGTCAGGTGAGTTACATGGTGGCAGCTGCCAAGTAAAGGAGTATGGCTTGGGAATGGGGACAGCAAAATGTGTCAAGGAGCCAAGAAACTGCTCAGAACATTGCCAGGCCCCTCAGTATTGCCTGACCCTCTTCTGCATCAGTGAATTTGTCCTTAATCCCTGGACATGAAGGCGATTCGGGATCAGGTCCGCAGTCACTGTGGAAATGCATACCTCATCTTTTCTGGCATCTCTCCAATCCTGCTTCTTAAAACAGATGAGCCCCTCTCAAAAATTTTTAATTACTTTTTTGAGGTCATGGGTTTAAACAAAAGGATAAAGGTTAGTTGGTTTTTTTTAGCATGACATTCGCTTCTCCGCAAAGTACATGCTGGTTTTTTTCTAAACCCTTAGTCAGTATTTTTAATACAGTTAAAGTCAAATTTTTTTTGGTTCCTGGTTCATTGTATCTTATAAAACTCCAAATGTAGCCTTCCACAGAGTGTGTGCTTTTGTGTTAATATTTGACATCTGCACAGAGATAAACTTACCAATAATTTATTACTAGAGAGAAACAATTATTTTTCTTGAATACCTATGCAGTTACAATTGATTTTTCTCTTTTTTTTTTCCCTCCTGAGTTTGATGATGAGATGGAGTAAAAACTCAACCACTAGTGAGTTGCATATCCTGATTTGCAGCAATAGGCTACATGAAAAAGAGAGGTCAATGAGGAGAAGCAGAGGCCAGGTCACCAGAGTGTTACCCACCCAGTGCCCATACTAGAGGACAGTGTCAGCAGAGTTCAGAGACCCCTATGAAAGTTGAGGCAGGAAGACTGGCAAGCAGGATGAATCTCTTTACCAGCTGCTTAGGTCCCTCCTATGCTTTTGGTTGCCTCCATCTTTCCATTTGCTCTTTTTTTAAACAACGGAACCAAAGCCACAGTAGAGGCTGTGTAAAGGGAAGATGGGCTGCAGGTGGTCTGCAGGGTTTCTGTATAGAAACTTTCTCCACCTTTACCTAGTGTTTGCAAGGAAAAGCTCTGCATCAGTCCTGCTCTGGATTGGAGGGGCAACCAGGTCTCTTGAGCTGCATCTGTAGGAGCTCCCCATTAATTCTTACTGGGGTTTTGTCCCTCCTTACCCCAAATAGAACAGGCATGAGAAACAAGACTGGCTTTGTGGCAGGGATGGCCACCCAGTGTGGCTTCAGCCACAATCCTCCTCTATACAACAATGCAAATATGGCCTCAAGTAAGCGGCTTGTGCTCCCCAACATTCAGCCTGAGGCTCACAAATGGTGCATCCTGAGGTTGGAACTCGCAGAGGAAAGCAGGAAATAAAGGTGTCCCCAGTTTCCCTCCAGGAGGGCTTATGCCGTATTGCCTGGTTTCACAAGGGGATAGCACAAAGTTTGAGCACAAAAGTAGAAGGCAAATCTCATTTTTTGCACACAGAGATCCACTCAATGTGTATTTATATATATATGTGCATATATAAATATATGTATGTATACATATGTTGCCTGATATGAAGGGACAGAGGCTATGTGAAATACCTCATCTTTCAGGAACTCAAGGAGGATCCCACATTGGTTGTCTCAGAAGACAGGGTAAGACCAGAAAGGGTCTTTACTTTGTCCAGGATTTTGTTTTTATTCCTGTGTACAATTTGTACTGGAAGTTGGTTAGGTGAAGCAGCACTGATGCAACCTTTTATAGAGTTTTATAGAGTGCAGAGGAGACATGTTCATATGATAGCTGTGGTTTCTCTGGGAAAAAAAAGCTGTGTCCAAAGGGGGTGAAAATTTCTCTATAGTTTATTATTGCTTCTAGGATTTTGTAGTTCATTTATGTCAGGATAAGTGCTGTGTTTGCGAAAACAAAGGGAGGCTTGGGAATATAATTACAGCTAAAAGTTCCTTCTGGGCACAGGTTGCTTGCGCGTGTCATTCTTGAACTGTGTGATCTTTTCTCAGGAGGAAGAGACCCGAAAGGGTCATGGGGTTTTTCGAGGGGGAGAGAGGAAATGAGAAACACTTTCCCTCTTTTGGAGAAAGGTAAAAGCAGGATATACCAGGATCCTGTAAAATTCTATTTATTGGCACTGAGCCGTTTCAAAGCTGGGAACAAGTTTGCACCAAAAATTCCAATGTTAGTATATGAAAGACAAAAACTGCTGAGGAGAGGAGAGGAAGAAACAAGGCAGATTCCTGCAGACCGATTGACACTAGCCAGATTTGGGACTTAGGTCTCAAACTGAGGTATTTACATAGGTAATAAATACGGCTACACACATCTTTTGCATCATAAATTACAGCTTCTGACACTGAAGGGCTATGAAAATTCAGACCCAGTTAGTGATTTCTAACCAAGCCATTCAGTTTTGAGCTCTCACAGTGCTGTGGCAGGGAGCAAACATGACTGCTCTTCATAAAAGCTATTCATCATATATCCTGTGTCTGACAGCCTCCGAAAACGGCAGTCGCCCTGAATTGTGCTTCCAAACCTATCTGTATCTGAGGTGCTTTTTGCTTCTCCAGACAGAAAAATGTCAATAGGAAAAAAAGCAGTCTGTCCTAAAAAAATGCAGCTCAGTAACACTTAAAAAATGCATATTTTGGCCTGGCAGATCCTGTCAATCCTGTCGTGAGTTACCTCCCCCCTTCCACCCCAGCTCCCTCCACCTGTGTAAGACGGAAGATGAAAACAGCTTCCAGAGGCAAGATCAAGCAGTGCCATAAAACCACATACCTGGCACTTGAATTCCATAGTCCCCTGAAAACTCCACATACCCAACCACAGGTGGAGCAGTACCTGTTCATTTTCTGGGTCCTGCCCTTTTCACCTTCCTCTGATGTGTGCTCGGAGTAGACAGTACCAGTTTCTCTTCCTTGATTCAGCACTTTCCACCTCAGTGAGGGAGCCATTGAAAAAAAACAACTAAACTAATTCCTTCTGCTTGTAAAATCGAGTTTCTTTTTGCCACATGCATCTCAAGACTTTTTAGATTAAAATGCTATTTTGTTTGATTGAAGGTGATGGCAATCTCTCTTTTATTTTAAAGTCAGGACCAGGATTTTGCATGTGTATGTATCTATCAAAATACTAAATTTTCAGTAAGCTATATTTGCAAGTATAGGGGACTAATAATATTTGGAGATAGAAGCTGAAATTATTTTGGGACTCCAAAGTAATGTCCCTCCTTTTTCTAGTGTTCTTGTGCGTCAATGTATCAAGCATCACGTTTGAGTAGTGCAGGTGGTTTCTACGCAGGGGTAATTTGGGAAGAGCCAGGTGCTGTACTGCTGCTTTTGCACTGAGGTGCCAGTTTGCAAGGCAAGAGGTTTGAAGCAAAAAGGAATACCCTATAGGGTTGTCTAGCTTGAAGTTTCATTTTAGGATCTAAAATGGAGGTAAATGAAGGAACGTTTCTTGTCGACATTTGTTGTTGCAGTGATATTAGACATGTATGTGATCGTGTTCGGATTACACACTATCATGAGCTGTTTGGACGGCTTCATTTTCTGGTTCAGCTGATCGTTTGGAATACTCAAAGGGAAAAAACAGCCCATGTGCTACCGTGACAACTTGTGGAAAGGGACATGTTGTTGGTTAAGAAGTCGAGCCAGGGCGTTCGTGCAGATGCGCGCTCTGTGTGGGGGGTACGCGCGGGCAGACCCCGGCCGCTCCCACACCCCGGGGCCAGGGGCTGGCTCCCGGCGCTGCTCCCGCAGGTCAGTCACGACGGCAGCCATCACCTGTGCCAGCCTGGGACTCCAGACCCGGGAGTGCCGGCCCCTGCTCTGGTGGCGGCCAGGCTCTTCCAGTACCGCCGAGGAACGCGGGGAAAGATCGGGAAAGCCCCCGCNCGGGGCCGCCAGCGGGGCGGGCGGGGGCGGCCCGGGGCGGGGGGCGCGGACCCCGCGGCGCCGCCTAGCCCCGGCCCCGCAGGATCCAGGTAGATCCGTCCGGCTTTTACCTTTCTCCTTCGGCTTCCCTGCGCGTAGGGCTGGTAGCGGGGCTGTTTCCTGGTCTCGCAGAAAGAGGCAGTGCTGAGTTAGGAAGACAAAAATAGACCTTTACAGAGAAATATAGGGATTGTGTGCGCGGTGGGGAGGGAGAGCGGAGAGCGGCACCCGGCTGGTTTCCAGGAGGAGCCCTTTTCTCCCTCTCGTTGCATGTTAGGCATTTTTGCACAGCTTTCTCCCCCCACCCCCTCCCCGCCGGGGCAGGGTTACCTCTGCCGCCTGCTCTCCGCATCTCTGGTGGGGAGCGAAGCAGCCAACTCCGCTGCGATCGGAAAGCGGCCAGAGACCATTTTATGCGAGCGAGCCGGGTGGGAAGAAGCGGAGACAAACCGTCGCAGGGACACACACGGATATAAAGACTTGTCTTCTGCCTCCCCCCCACTCCCTCCCCCTTGTAAATACTAAATCTGTGAAGGCAGCGATTTGACATCCACCCTGAGCAGCGGCTATGGGGTGTTTGGGCAACAGCAAAACGGAGGATCAGCGTATCGATGAGAAAGCGCAGCGAGAAGCCAACAAAAAAATAGAGAAGCAGTTGCAGAAAGAGAGGCTGGCTTATAAAGCGACACACCGCTTGCTGCTGCTGGGTAAGGAGGAAGGGGCAGAGGTGGGGGCCGGGGCGAGGAGGGGGCA
>VZRO01003301.1:233615-246065 GCA_013397915.1 Daphoenositta chrysoptera | reverse complement strand
GCGCAGCCGAGAGGGGAGATGCGGCGAGCGCCTCAGCTATGGAAAATGTAGGCTGCTGTATTGAGCAATAAGCGAGGCGTCCACAGATCGAGCTCAGCGCCTGAGCCACATGGATGCACACATTCAGAAATGCTGCCGAGGTGGGAGATGCTGTCGCGTCCAAAAACGGAAAAAA
Source organism: Daphoenositta chrysoptera (assembly GCA_013397915.1). Classification (NCBI taxonomy): domain Eukaryota; kingdom Metazoa; phylum Chordata; class Aves; order Passeriformes; genus Daphoenositta; species Daphoenositta chrysoptera. Next base: position 245,890 of record VZRO01003301.1, on the reverse strand, counting down.
ACGCTCCGATACCCCCAGCCTGAACCGTGTATCACAATGTTCTCCCTTTCCTTCTTTCTCTTTTAGGGGCTGGTGAGTCAGGAAAAAGCACTATTGTGAAACAAATGCGAATCCTACATGTCAATGGATTTAATTCAGAGTAAGAATAATTGACACTTTGTGACTTTATTTTTCCTTAAATGTTGGAAACAGGTTAACACACAGTACGCTAGGAAATTTCTCCTCTCATCCCCTGTGTTTTGGTGGCTTGACACTGTGGTTTGAGGGAGGGAGGGAGGGGAGTGAGAATAAGGAAATTGCTGCTATTGTATGTTTGCATTTTCTCCTTCTGGCCCCTTTACTGTATTTTACACTGTTGCTACTGCAGCGCTTGACAGGCCCCTGTGTAGCAACAACATGGCGACTACTTTTTACATAGAAGCAAATAACCAAATATTGCATCTGTCTGTAATATAAAAATACATGTCAAGTCATTATCAGGATGACACTGTGTGCTGTTTTTCCGGTGCTGGGGTTAGCGTAAAACTGAAACTAATTTTGCCTGTTTGTCAGAAATCATCCTGTTTTGTGAGGCTACATCATTTTCTCTGTGAAAAACTCTTTGCTAGGAATCATTATTAGTCCATAGCATTCATTTTAGATATTTGTTGGCCTTCAACTACGTGTTGTTAATTTAGAGCATGTTTACAGCATGCTGTAGAAATGAAAGAATGACTTCCAGTTCCATCAGGGGAGGCTTTGCAGATGTGGCTATGATTGTCTGATTTAAAAAAATATATTAGGGATGAATGTGCATTGCTCTTCATACTATGCAAGAAAATGGATAAGGGGAAAATGTATTTGTCTTGCCTTTTTTTCTGTTAGTATGTTTTAATGATTGAAGAGCAGATAAACAAGCGATCAGTGAAAAAAAATTAAATGCAAGTGACTGAACTGCTTTGGAAGAAAAAATCAAAGTGTTAATATTTCTGTTTTAATGCAGAGAAAAGAAACAGAAAATACTGGATATTCGGAAAAATGTTAAAGATGCGATTGTGGTAAGAACACACTTTATACTGTTCTTAAATGCTTGGTTGTACTGGAAATTATAAGGATTATGCTCTCCAAGATTGTGATGAGAGAAATCCCATTTTGCTGATCAGATTGGATTATCTTCTATTGATCCTGTATCCTATATTTATCCAGATTAATATGTTTGTTTTTTTGTTTTATCCAATTCTAGACTATAGTTTCAGCTATGAGCACTTTAATACCCCCAGTTCCATTGGCCAACCCAGAAAACCAATTTCGAATGGACTACATCAAGAGTATAGCTCCTCTTTCTGACTTTGACTATACACAGGTAAGAATAGAAACCACTGATTTATTCTGCTTCAAGGGGGAACATGTTGCTTCAGTTTGATTTACTGAAACATTGGGGTTTTTTACTTTTTGGAAGATGGTCATGGAAAGATCTTATGCCAGCATCACCTCTGGTTAACTTTCTTACAAGCCTGTGGTGGTTGTACCTGTTTTAGTGGTGCAAGGTTTTGTTGTTATGGTTTTATTTGCTGCTGTTTGTAAATGCTGTTTCTGCATTTAGTTCTCTTCAAATTTTCTGATGCAATCATACATATTGACACATCAAATAAGACTTTGTTGAAAGCTGATTTCCTGTGTGGAATTAGATGCAGGACGTTAGTCTGAGGAGTTACTGTCTACCTGCAGAAAAGGATATAAAAGGAAGTAAAAAACTAGAGTGGCCTCTGTGTTGTTTCCCGTACTTACTGCACTTGAGAGTGGAAACCTGTGTAAGCAGTGGTCGAGTAAGGTGCTTTGCTTCCTGAGGTATTGTGGTTGGCATGAGCAGTGGTTTGCTTGTATGTAAATGTTGCCTTCATTTGATATGGAATAAATGCAGGATTTCTACGTGGAAGCTAATCTTTTGTAGACAAATGAGAGATACTTTTCAGATTAACTTGCATAGGCATCTTACATTATTTTTATCTTTTGTTGTTATTATTTATAGATACATGCATAGAATGTTTCATATTTTATGCATGACATGAAAGCAAGTGCATAGACATTCTAAATTTTATTTTTGCAGTAGCACAGATTTTAATTTGCCTTAAAATGGTACTGAAAGCAATTTGTTATGGATACAGTAAGGACTTAAAAATATCTTCATTTGTTGGCTAAATGATTGTGAGTTGTACATGCTATCAATACGGCCAAAGAAGCCATTTACAATGGAGTGTCTTTAGGTTATTATAGCTTCAGGGTGCAAGGAGGAGAAGGGGAAGAGTCGTTTCTTTGTTATATGACTCATATTCTCTGATGTGTGGTTTTGCCTCTGGTAAACCTACCACTTTGAAGGTTGAAGATAAAGAAAAATTATCAGACATCTTGTACAGTTAGAATTTAACACAGAATGCAGATGTTAAAAAAAACCGACTGCAAGGTACACCCACATATTGCATAATTGCTCAATTGGTGGATGTAAGTTGGTGAAAATGAGAAACTCTTTTTAGAAATGGAATGTGAGCTTGACATGAAGTATTTGTCTTATGCAGGTATTACAGTTCAGAGGTATTTGTTGCTCATTTTATGTGGATTTTTTTTTTTTGCTTGAATTTTGACCCTTAGATGTTTGAGTAAAAAAAAATGGTGATACATATACTTTGCAGTTCTCTATAGTACATCTTTTCTTTTGACTTTCTGGGATAAAAGAAGGCTAAACTGGATTTTCCATAGAGCTGAAGATATTTTTTACTTTTGTTGCTTTCAAATTTTCTCTTTTTTCACAGAAGCTGTCTATATCTAGTCAAATTTGACTCATGGCTTGGTATTTTATATAGAGGGAAATTTAGCCTTCTTGGAGGGGAAAAGAATAGGACCCAGTGGACTTTGAAACAATTAATAATTCATTTGAAATCCCAATTCAAAGTCCATTTTGGTTTAAAATAAAAATATTAATAAGTGGTTTTTAATTAAGTAGGTTTCCTGAAAATACGATCATGTTATTTGAAATAGTGTCAATTACTAGTCCTAATTAAAAAAAAAAATTAAAGTTGTTTCAAGTTTAAAAGAAGAAGAGAAATCTAGTGCTGATTTAGAAGTAAACATATTTCTGTGTCACTTTCATATTTTCCCTTCTGTTTTCCTCTCAGCTCAATTCATAAGTTTAATATTTGTAAAATGTAAAGTATACCTATATTTTTGGGGGCTTTTAAACTTTTCTTGGTTTAGAATGTTATTTTTCTCCAGGAGGATTTGTGAGAAAGGCAGATTGAAAAAAAAATGCTATTGTGCTTCAGGGCTTGATTTTACTCCAGTTTAAGCCAATAATGAAGTAAAATTAGGTTTCCAGCTGAAATAACTTTTGACCCATTTAGTATTTTTGGATAAGGACAGATTTAAAAATAAATACTTGGATAGTAATCAGTCAGGCATCCTCTGCTAAGCATTACTGTTTCTGTAATTAATAGCTGATGTATGGAATAAGGCCTTCTGAGCCCAAACCAATACAGTATTTAGCAGTAGACATTCAAAACTTTAGGTGTAATCATCCTTACTTCAAAACAGTTGTAAAGGAAAAACTGCTGAGTTAGGCAGCTCTGGGGCAAATTTTGGCACATTCTATAAAGTGACAAAGGTTGCCCTTCTTTGAATGAGGGAAGAGGCAGCTTTAGGGTTTCTAACAGTATGAATGGTAAATGAGCTGTTAAAGACCCTTAGTGTTGCAATTTGAATTACAGATGTGTCATTTTTTTGGATGACATTAGCCATGTAATCTTTGTCATAAAAATCGATGTGTGTTAGTTGAAGATGGATTTCAGATACATTGCATGCCAAATGTGGGAAAAGGACTACACCTTATCATGAGTCTTAAAAGAGAGATTCCTGATGAAATGCAGAAACTTCACTGATGGCACATTACGACCAATACTCCTGCTAATTTAAATATATTTGTGACATATTGAGTGTGCTTGGACAGACATTTTTAAACTGCATACAAATTAACTAATACACATTTAATTGTGAAAATTATCCTTAAAATAAGTGGATATGAACATACTGATTTCCTGTGGGGGAAATCATACTCTTAATTGGAATTTATGACTGAAATTCCAAGAACTTGAGTAAAGATGGAGATTTCAAATTTAGACTCTAAGATATTTTGGGTCCTTGTTTGTCTGGTTTTTTAAATTACATACCTCTCTATAAAATGTAAGCTGAACATTTTATTTAGTAGTGATACAAATTTTAAAACCAATGGTTTTCTCTTTACACTCTTTTAAAATTACTTAAGAGTCTGTGGAGTGCCCCTCACAATAGTGTAACTTACTTCCAAAAAATCATAATTTAATCTCGTTAGGTTGTGCTACCTTGATGATTCATTTAGTTGATATAAAAAAAATTGAAAGCTTTCTGGATTTCTTTTATAATTTTTATGTAGTCTTTCATTACTTTTATAAAATACTGTATGATTTTTACAAAGTATTTCCTGGCTGACTGATGCGGTCTAATTCTGTAAATCATAAGAATTAGAGCTAGAGTTTTTACAAAATTAATAAACAGAATTAAGTCAAGTGTCTACTGTATTTTCTTCCTTTAAGTCATGACAGAAATCAAGATAAATTTTTTGTCTGGCTAGTTTAGGCATTATCTTTGCTCAAAGGTGGAATCAGCAAAAGTGCTTTAACACTGGAATTGTAGCATGCATGCCCTATCAAAAAGGATTTTTTTATTATTTTTGGCGAAGTGTTGATTGATATTTGCTAAAGTTAACAGGAATTGACCTGCTGCAATTTTAATCCTTTATTGATGGGGATTTATTTTGTCCTTTGTGAATCAGGGTGAACATATTAAGGCCGTATTATGCTGGTAGCTGTGGTGTGTTATATAAGTGTGTGTTTACTCAAGTTCAGTTGTCTTTATTAAAAGTTTTTGAATTTTGTGGGAATTACAAAGCTGCTTGGTGCATAATCCCTTTACCCTCTGTCTTCACCAAAAATGTAGCCAAATTAAGTTGCTTTGCATAAAATATGTCTTGATGAAGCTCACCTGATGAGTTATGTGTGGGTTTATAGCAGGTAATGGTCACCTTCCCCAGGGCTGCATAGTCAGGTGTTTGGCCACACAAACCAGGTACCAGTGAACGTGAATCCTCTGCTTAGCAGAGAACATGGAAACGTCTCACAGGCTTTAGGGAGCGGGGAGAGTTTTCAAGAGATTCATCTTCTGGTGCAAGGAATGTTTTGGGGAGGCAAAGTGATTTTTGGAAACTTCATAAGTAGTGACTTGTGTGGATGCAGTCCCTTGTGCTGATTTTAGTATGTGAGTTTTAAATATAATTTTTACAGCTATTTTATTAGTCAGGCAAGCTCTTTAATTTAGCTCTTAAGAATGAAATGTTAATGTGGGCATTGACAGGGAAAGTACTTTAGATTAATCAGGTCTGTGGTTTGCTTTACATTTTCAGATATTGCAATTTGAGTTCTAGCTGATGACTTTAATTTTCCTTCAGGTTTTCTTCTTAAAAATCAGGACTTTGTATTCATAATACAAAGACGCAATAAAGAAAGGTAAATACTTCTGCTCAGAATTTGAAGTTACATAGACTTTTGTTAAGCATTTCAAATTTTTATGAAACCTGGTATTCAAATTCAAACTTGTGTTGATGCCTGGAGGTGGCTGCTTTTCACAGTGTGCGTCTCAATGTTTGATGCAACTGAAAATCTTGCTTAGGTCAAGTGTGGTATTGGGGTGTAGAAAACCTTATCCTGGATTAAAAAAAAACTTGATAAGTATGGTTCATATATGGCTAATCTTGCTTGGGTTGTACAGTTAATACTGTGACTTCATTTGACCACAATTTGTTTAAGTTTCCCTTTAATATGTACTTGATGTAGCCCAAAGGAATTACAAAATAGCATCATCTTATATTTTTGGATTTTCAAATAACTCACAATATTTCCATCATTTTGGGGAGTTTGAAAATATACAATGTTTTATATTAAAATAATATCAGATTTTTAAAAGAGAGAATGCAGTGAATATTGCCACTCAAATAGCTTCCCTTGATTTTTCTTTCTATCCAGATTTTTACTTTAGGGGTTTGTTTACCATTTTGGGTAGAATGAGCACAAGTTTTTATAACTACCTGTGATACCAATACTTAACATTACTATGGCCAATATTAACTTTTTAAAATCAATCAGGCTTTTAAAAATTAAGTCATTTGTGGTGTTTTGTCATCTAAGATGCACTTTGGTAGTTTTTCATATTTACATAAAACACATATTTTCCTATTTAAACAAACACAGAAAGTATCTGAGAGGCCAGGCAATGATAAAGTTGTGTAGGTCTGACAACATTATTACTACCCTTTTAATTAATAACATCTGAAGAACTAATGAAGAAGGGTGTCAGAGAAGGACAGCTGAAAGCATGTATGCTCTTACAGCTGCTGGCAGCTCCTTAGTCTTCATACAAAGGTTAAAATATTCAGGACTGATGGTGGAAAGTGGTGGATATTAGGGAGAAGAAGCAATCAGGTAACCCATGAAATGTCTTTGTTGTGGTAGCAGTTGTTCTCATGCTGTACACTATCAATCAATACCAGATACTGAATCTGAGCTCTTTTCATGTGAAGAGCAGATTCTGCTAAAGCCCAGCAACACCTTCCCTTCCATATGAAATACCTGTCTGCATGCAGATGTGCCTTAAGTGTGTCTGCTTTTCATTAAATCAGCAAACTGAGTCCTTAATGTTCTGATTAGACAGTGTTAAAGTTATAAGCATTTCATATATGAGATCAAAAAAATACTTCAGTGTTACTTGTTATTTTATTCTTATTCTCTGTAAGCAGTAAGTTGGCTTTTGATAGATCAGTCAATCCAGTAGTGGTTTCAGAAATAATCAGTCATTATTTTAACTGTGTAATTTCAAAAATACAAGACTGGTACTGGGATCATGCTACAAACATGTATAGGACAATTTGGGGGGAAAAAAAGGAAAAAGAACCCAACAAAGTCCAGAACATCTAAACTTCTCAAATTTATAATATATACTGGAACTGTAAAATTATAAAATCATACCATGATTTTCTTTAATTCCTTTATTTTAATTCCTTAATAAATACTCTGATTTTACTGAAAACAACTGAAACTCAAAATTTGAGTGGTTTGTGTATAAAGTACAGTTTTTCTGTGAAGCTCAGGATTTCTTGCTTAAAATACATGGTTTGTGTCTGAGATGGTGCTTGCTTTAGACAAAAGAATTCCTGATGTTCAAGCATAAAATAAAGTAAGGTTTTTGCAACAGTAGAACATTATTCTGTAATAAAAGTGTAACATATTTCTTCTTCCCCTTGTTCCAGACTCACTGACCCACAACAGTTTATACCAATGATGAGTAAAGAATTAAATTTGTATCCCGGTAAAGGAGCTCAGGGATCTACTTAGGCCCCCAACAATTAATAGTAGAAATACTGGGATTGGGAGCCATAGGAAATCCTGTATATGGTCACAAATGATCCAAAATTAATAAATAGAAGTTGTATTCAGAAAAAAAATTAAAAGAAGCAGACATTAAATTTTGAGTTTGTTTCTAAGCCTTCCTATCTCCGTATTTTTAAGAACAGATTCAACTTTGAAATATCTGGAAAAGGTTCACCTTTTTCATGAGTACTTTGCATTTTTTAGAGTACCTTTTTTTCATAGCTTACAGTGTAAAACAATTAATTTCATTCTGAAAAGGCAGTTATTTGAGAAAGTCTTATGAAAGATGCTGCCTGTGAATCAAGTTCACTGTTACATTTAATATTACATATTCATAATAACACCAAATTAAATGTTTGCTATCTTATATTGTGAGTCTGATTTCCCAGATAGTGAAGTGGTATTCACACTTTATGCAGCCTGCCTTATTTATAATCATCACACAACACAGAGACTTTCATTGTGAAACTGGAAAGATATTATAATTTGTTATTGCTGCCGCTAAGTAAAACTTAAGTTATTTCTGTGATCTCAAAACCTGTTGACATTTTCTGGTATTACTTCCAAGTTTTGTACCTATTAATACAAATTAATTAGAGGTTTTTTTACAGTCAGTCCAGCATCCAGTCAACTATTGCAAATTATTAATAATAAATGTCACATTCTGCCTTTTTTTGCTACAATTTGAGATTAAAAGTTCATATACTTATATTGCATTTTACTAGCATAAAAATATTTTTACATCTAAATTTGGATATTAGATATGATGGCAACAGGAAGACTAATAACTTGAATTATCATTTTAAGTAGGAGTGACTGATTCTTCTCACAGAACCAAAAATGTATTAGTGGATCGTTTCTGAGCATTGGAATACTTTTGTTCATCAGGAATTTTTCAGTGTGCACTCTAATTTTGAATTTTAGGAAGGCAGAATCAATAGGTTAAAGCCTGTACTATCATTGTTGTGGGCGCAGGTCTGTGAAGGACACAGATGTATTTTAAAGTGCAGCTGTTTTGGGGGTCTGCTGTTCTGAATTCCTTCACAACTGTGACTGCTGCCAGGGTGTCTTCTGAAAGCGACCCTGCAATGCGGAGGTGGCAGCAGTCCTGTGCCATCCTAGGAGGTAAGGTTTGGAAAGACAGCCAGTGGAGTAGCACTGATCCCTAGAGTGGTGCTTGACAGAGGTGTAGGAGCCTGGCCAGAATCACAAACTGATCCTGATTCCCAGTCTTTCTTCAGGTGAGAAACAAAAGAAATTCTTGCCATTTTTACCACTACCATTGAGTTGAACTGAAATCTCTGTAAGAGAGATTTTAACTTCCAAGTGGTTTATATATTAAGATTCGACATGAACATCAAATAATTACAAGAAATTCACTTGTTTTTTCCCCTTATGTGTAAATAAAATTGAATTATAATGGAAGTAAACGTAAGTAAGTGCAAAAAGTAACCACACTCTTAATGAAGACACTGTTCATTTAGTCCAAGGACAGTGACATTTCAGACTTTCTCAAGTGGCAGTTTTCAGAAGAAGGGTTTTGAAATTTTTAATGAATTGCCATTGTTTATAAACTGCATTAAAACAGATTTTCCTTCACAACCAAAGATAAGGTAGACATAGCAGAGTATGTTTCAGAATTGTCTTTATTATCAATTAATTCTTTTAATCTCTTAAGCCAAAGATCACAGGTTGATTTGCTGCTTTTGCCATTTTTGAGTACTCTGGAAAAGTAGTATGTTTACTAGTCAGGAAGAATCTTTGTTTTTTACTTCAGTGACCATGACAAAAGTGTACAGATCATGGATAAATCATCACATGTATGCATCTTTTCACTGAAGCCAGTGGAGTCCTGTGGAACAGAGACTATCACCTACTCAAATAATGTTAGTGTCATTATTTAGCGTTCCAAAGAAGTGAGTGTTCATGTGCACAGGAGCAAAGAGCTGCATTCCCTTTTCTTCAGCACCTGATGAGATCACAGCTTCTCTTTCTGCAAGTGTTGAGCATTGCCAGCTTAGACCTTTGCTTGTTTTTTTCATCACCTCCATAGCTTCATCCATGGCTTGTACTTATTGTCAACAGCGGATTACCTCCTTTAATGTCAACAAAGACTGCATACACAGACAGGATATTTTGTTTGCAGAAGGTAGCAACCTGAGCTGAAGAACAGAGAACAAGCTAAACAGTGTGAACAGAAGACTTTATGTATACCTTGCATACACTGAGGTAAATCAGCTGAAAACCAAAAAGTAATAAATAGGACTCCTATAAAGCAGGTAAAAGGCAAGAACAATGCACATTTGCAATTAACTGCTGAAAGTTTCCATAAAATGTTTATGGTGGTGTTCTGTCACCCATGTCACGTAATTTGTTTTTCTGTAGTTAAAGATACTCAATTCAAGTTGCAGGGCCTTCCCTTTCAAAGGAGTCGGGAAGAGAATGTAATTTGTACAATACAGTTTCGAGTTCATACTGCCTTTTACTCTGGAAACTTGTAATAATTTTTTGGAACAGAGCTACCTCTGGTTGTAAGCATGCCAGCTATCACATGAAGCATGCAGATTAGGGTTTCTTGCTTTAAATCAGTAGATTAATTTTGGCTGGTTTAAAGTGTACTCTTGCAATTAATCTGCTAGTATTTGTTTTAAAAACCTATGCTGGATGTTTTGAAAGGATATTTATCCTTGGGCAAGAAGAATATTGGAATTCTTTCTGTTATGTCGATGTTAGAGATGAACTTTGCCTTTTAAATCTTTTAAAAGTAAACATTTTCTGACACTTCTGCCAATTCATTACATTTGAGTTTTCTTGGTGCTGTCAGTAGGACTTAAACATATTTTAATGCAAATAATTATCCCACTATTTTGAACTGAAATTGTTTAGCAAGATAAAATAGGCTAAAGATATGCAAGCCCTCTTATCTCTGTTAATTTGGTGAATGCTTTTTGATCACGTCCACCCTCACTTCCATAGGATGTTAAGTGACAGAGCTGTGCAGATCATTCTTTTCTTAACGTACACCCACATACTTTCTTTCATAGGAGCTAAATAATACCAAATTTAAGAACTGTCAGGTAGGAAAACAAGAAAAGGCAAAGAATAGTTAACTAAAATAGGGGAAAGTGTGTCCTCACTGCCCTCTGTGCAGACAATGAATTGCCCCTTGCCTGCAAACCTGTAGCTGACCACAAACAGCCGCAGGACCTGGTTGTCAGCCAGCTCCAGAGTGCCTTTGGTGCAGGCTGTGTGCCTTGAGGAGTTACCAGCTCCAGGCAAAAAACAAACAAACAAACAAAAAAAGGTGGAGGAGAAATGTGAATGAAAAAACTATGCAATAAATACACAGTCACTAGAGGAAGAGGTCAGGTGTCACGACTTGCTACTGAAACAGTGCCATTAATTATTAGATTTCCAGCAGGTATCACAGCAGAGTGAGGCTTTATGGTAGGATTTGTAGCTTTTAAAATTTGAGTGAGAATATTCTTTCTGGCAAGCAGGTGTCCCCTAACTTCAGCTTCTCTTTCCATCTCAGGATGTCAGCGCTGCCTGTTCCTTCTGGGAAGAGAAGACTCACTCACTTAGGATAGCATACTTTTAGTTGAACAGTAGAGCTTTTCTTTTCCAACTCCTAGAATTAGCATTTCTAATCACTGTTGCTATCTGCTGAATTTCTCCCAAGATTTTAACAGCAGCAAACTTAACATGCTAACCAACAGCACAGTGTGGGTATATCATGGACCAAAAGAGTAATTAGTCAGGGAATGTGTAAGTGAGAAATCATAATTAAAAAATAATTTTAGGGACTCAAAATCATGTCAGTAGAGGAAGATGGCTGTTGACATTTCTCAGAGCCAGCCATTCAAACCACAGAGGATTTTCACTGGATTTTGAAGAAATAAAGGATTAAATTTCATCCTTAGCCTTCAGTTCTACAGTGCAGGTTTTGATTCTTCTCACTGATGAATGAAAGGCTGGCAAGAACTATTATATTCCATAAATACAGAAGTCATCCTAAGCAGCTATATTCCCGAGGGTCTAATCTTGCAAGGGCTTAACCATTTGGATATATATGGACCTAAATGCACAGCTAGTACTGCCAGCACAGCATTCATGCAGCTGAGCTTCCGGTTATGCAGTGATATTAATACAAATATCACAAATACTTTCGACTGAAAAAACAAAACAAGCAAATCATTTTTCCCTGTTAATTTTATATTTGGGAGGTCGTTGAGCACTTTTATGGATTTTCTTGGGGGTGGGTAAAGTTGTGTAGGTTAGAGATTGGCACAGAACTTGAAATAAGCAAAATCTTTTTCAGATAAGTGACAGTTCTCTGGATGCTATTAAGCTGTGAACAGTAGGTCTTTTCAATCACCGTGATTCATTTTCATATTGTGGGGTTCTTTTAATAATGATATCTTTAAAAGGCTTGCTGAACAGTAGGCTGCAGCAGCATAACTTTCTGTGCAGAAGGAAAGGTTTTTTGCAGTGTCTTAGATAATTTACCTTAAATTGATTTGCACAGCTCAATAAAACCATAAGAACGCTGTACCAGCTCAGATCACAGGTTCATTTACCACCAGATCTCATCTCTGACCGTGACTGATAGTGAAACAGGAAAAAGAGTTTAAGAAGGGGACACACACATAGTAATGTTGTTGGACAACATTGGTTGTCCTGGTCTCTACAGATTTATGGCTGACTTTTTTTTTTGACTGGGAATGGTATTTCTGGATTTAATAATTTTGGTAGATTTTTCTTCCAGGAATTTTTTCTTTTTTTTTTTTT
>VZRO01003301.1:110996-233600 GCA_013397915.1 Daphoenositta chrysoptera | reverse complement strand
TTTTTTTTTTTTTTTGCCCCCCAGCCTGTGTGAGCTTTTAGTTATGGCAGTGAGTTCTGCAGTTTAAGTATGTGTTGTATGAGGAAGTGCCACTTGATTGATTTGGAGGTTTTTGTTTGTTTTGTTTTGTTGGGTTTTTTCCCTCCAGGCCTGCTGCCCACTAGTCTTTCCTAGTTTCTCTGTTAGGAATATTTCACCTTTCCTTCATTGCCCCTCTCATTGCCTATCATGTACCTTCAAATATTTGTCTTTCAACTTAAAGAGTCTCCTTAACTGGTTCTCTCACAGGGCTTGTTCCATGTCTTTGCTCATTCTTGTTGCCCTTCTAGTTTTACTAGACCCTGTTGGCAATGAGAAACCCAAACCACAAACAGTGTTCAAGGTGTTTTCTTTTTCATTATCTAGTTGTTTTTGTTGTGGGGTGGGTTTTTTTGTTGTTGTTTTGCTGTTAGTAGGGTTTGGGGAGTTTTTGACACTGAGTTGATATCTTTGTATAATTACAGTAGATTATTTTATAATTCCATGAGAACCTGAGCACAATTGCAGGTAAGAAGAATATGCGTGAAGGCCTCTGTACCAACATTAGCAGAGCCCAAAGGGTACTATTAGTGATAATTATCCTCATCTCAGGTATTTTCAGATCTGTCATACATGTTGACTAGTCTGTTCAAAAAATCCATTGCATTCAATTTTTTATTCTTTCATGTGTAATGACATGTCTTCTCGTTTGCTATACTGCCATGTATGACTTATGAAGACGCATTTTTAAAATTATCTACCATGACTAATATTTTCTTCCGTACAGACGGAGAACACACTTTATTTTTGTTCTTAAAATGGAAAATAAATTGCTCTTCAGCCTGATTTTGGAGAGGCAATGTTTACAGTACCACAAAGGACATTTGTGCTCTCAAATCTGCTCATAGTTCCTTAATCGTTCATTATGGTTTGCCTGATTTAGCAGAAAAGAACACCATTGTTTGGGACCCTTCTCATTAGAGAAATAAAATGTTTAAAAATACAAAATGCCCCTTTTTTTCTTTGCAGTTCCTAATGCTGTGTGTCACTAAGAGAAAATGGTCTGAACTTTTTGATCTCCCTTGGGGAAACGCTGCAAGTGGCAGAATTTTGTTATTTTTATGTCAATTTAGGTCTTACATGATTCAGCACTTGTGGTTTGTGGGAAAAAGCATTGTAGATTGTGATTAAAGAAGCAAAAATAGTAAGGAGTGGCTACTAGAGAAGGCCTCTTTTTACTGCTAAAATACTTTCTTTGATTCACTTTTTTTCATTTTTAAACCGGTACTTCTGTTCGTCATATTTTCTCTATCAGTTGTGACTAGCACATTTCAAAGAAAATTTCAATTCTGTTTCACTTTCCAGGTTTTTTTAGCAGTACAAGGAATTAAGAACAAGTTGCTATAGGATCTTGGTAATACTAAATCTGTACATTAAAGTCTGTCAAACATGGTTGTCTCCAGCATGTCAACCAGTCATCCCCTTCTGGTAGCCTCTCAGGAATAAACAGAAAGTCTCTAGGGAAGAGAATGGAAGGGGATACAGGATGCAAAGAAACTGCTTGTAGTGCAGGAAAAATTCTTTGTTGTAGTAATGGACCACAAACAATAAGTTAACTCATTCTGGGATGCATTAACAAGCCTGTTGTACAAAAAAGCATGAAGTAATTATGCCATTCTCTTTGGCAATTGTGAGTCCTCAGCTTGGGTATTGTGTCTAATTTTGGGAACTGAACTTAAAAAGAAGTACACAAATGGAGTCCAGAGGAGAGCGTCAAGAGTAAGAGGAGACAAAGTAAACTGGTTATGTTTACTCCTGGAAAGAGAACACTCCAAGTTGAAGGGGAAAGGGAGCCAAATACAATTTTTAGTATTTAAAAAGCTGTAATTACGTATTCTTGTGCCTGTCTTTTCAGAGGGAGGAAGTGAAGTGGAGGAGAGGAGAAAAATCCTCTCTTTCATGATGTATGGTAGTCCACATGTTTGGGATATTCAGCAACAGTGAATTTAATGAGAACAATCTTACAAATACATGGAGATACGACTGCCCAGTTTCAGGCACTTACGTCTGTATTTTCAGTGACAGAGTGAATCACCTCATGCTCAAGAAGTTAAAAACTTCTGAAAATCTGGGAAACTTTGGAAGACACCAAGCTCATGTCAGGTCTTTCCCATTTGCCACTTTCTGTTCACAGAGCTTCAGTGGGCATGTTTGCTGAAAGCCCCTGGGACTTCTTTTCCAAAACTAGATCTTCTGTAATCATGGCTTGAATTAACCTAGGACTTCATTAGTTATCTAACTAATTTTGTCATGGCCATGTTGTATAAACAGACAGTGATAATTTCTCTTAAAGAGTGCATGTTCTTCCAGCATGCTATTTCAGACAGTGTAGCAGACTATAACATAGCATACACAAAACTCTTCTTGTGCTTCCACATGTTGATTGTTTTAAAACTAATTCCTGGCAAGATGCACAGGATTCACTTCTTCTTGTGGAGAGTTACGCACATTTCCTAATTGGAAATTCCTCCCTAAAAGCAGAAAAAATGGCAGAGGGAAGTAATGCAGTCAGGAATATTATCTCTAAAGGCTCAAAGGAGCAAAGAGCATGCCTTCAGATATTTCCATTTAAAACCAGCAAGCAGGAGTTTTTGTTTTCATCCGTGTGTGCACTGGCATACATATGTGCATTTAAGTATAAGACTTTTCCTACTCCTGTACAAGGTTCTAATCTATTCAAGAACTAGGACATCGGGTGGCTAAGAGTGGGGTGAAAAATCCAGTTCAGAGGCTGTTAGCTGTAGCCCCTGGAGCATGTGGAAGTGAAAATAGAATTTGGAGAATAAAACGAGTTTCAAGTCTCTGCCATCAGTGAGAAGATTCTCCAGGTGGAGGGTGGCAGGTGAGTAGCTTAGAAGTGTTGGTGACAGCTCTCAGCTATGACCACAAGGAAGTAAACTCATGAGTCCTGAGGCAAGTGCCATCCTTGGTAGTCTGCAGGCTTTCTGGAGACGGGTGTTTTGCATTTGTCTTCAGAAGAGGGGTTTGAGAGCAGAGTTAAGACAAAGCTGTTGATTTTGCTAGTGAGAGGTTTAAAGAACTATAGACACAGATCACAGTATATCATGTTTCATTAGTTCTCCTGCTTGTGATAGCAAAATCTGTAGAAAAAAGACACAACTTCCATTTCATATTCCCACTAGGAGTAGTTCCTACTTTCCTAACGGAGTGAATTTAAAGGGAAAAAATGCTGACATGCATCTTGCAATGTTGTTGACTCAAAGGATTGTCAAATTGAAAGGCATATCTTTTTTTTAGTTCTGTAATTGTTAGGAGTGGTGGGCTTATTTTAAATACAGCCACATGTGATGCTAATACCATTCGTGATCCATGCTTACATGATAAATGTGAACATACTTAAACTGTATGAGTTGGAATCCTGGGGGAAATACAGAGATAAAAAGTATGCAGTAAATTGAAGTTTTCTTTTCTTCTACTTTTTCTGTTTCCAAAATAGAAACAACAAAACATCTTTGCAAATAGCATAATTAGGTGGGTTTGTTTTGGGGTTTTTTGTAAAAACATATTGTTTTGCATGCTTCCAGACACCAAGAGAGAAATACAAAATAAAATGTTTAAGCACTTTATGGAGGGCTTCTCTGTGGAATGTTAGGATGTAGTAGGGAGAAAATCCTGACTAACAGTCGGCTTGTGGGGTGGGGAATTCCAGGCATTTGCTCTTAGCAAGAGAGCACAGTTTGCTCTGAGCAGTCTTTGTTTGCTGTAGGTAAGGACTGGCTCAGTTGTGTCAGTGGTTACTCTCTCTGGGCAGGTTTTTCCAGTGTGGAAAGGTTGGGTTCTTGTTGGGACCTGATGTTTCAAAACTGGAGGGTATATCACTGGCCAAGTGACTTTAGAATTAATTTACTTTTTTGAGATGCTTATGCTCATGTGATACCCTTTTCACGTCTCTACATCAATTATTTTTCTCCTCAGGTTTTATATTTTAAGCAAGTCATCAGTCTTTGAATCATGTAGCTTCTCTGAGAGCGCATGCTAAGGAGTGCTTACTGTTTAGTTTCATGTGCATTCGTTCCAACAATGCTGCCAGGCTAAGCCATTGTCCTCCTTCCTCCAACCCTCCCCCATCACTATCCACTCCACTTTCCCATTTATATGCCTGCACTGTGCCCTCAGCTGTGTCCTGGTAAAGCTGTTTGTTTGGCCTGACCAAATGAGGTGGAGGGAGAGGTTATTTTTAGTGCGGATCATTTCCGTGGTTTTAACTGAGGGCGGGTGACACAAAATGGAAAAGAAGAAAGTAGAGATGGGAACAAGCAGTAGGATGTAATGGGAAGGTGATGGCTATCTAAACAAGCAGGCTTACTTCCTCCACCTCTGTATCTACGGGCAGAGATTAGAGTCAGACCAAAAGCCACTGAGAATCTGTGTGTCAGAAGAAACCCAGTGCAGTTGTGTTGGTTTTGCTTCTTTTGATGTGAAGACTGACATGGCTTGCAGAGGTTAGGTGGTATGAGAACAGGTCTGTCTTGCTCACCCTTGCCCTTTTGGATAAGTAAACACAGCTACATTCACTGCAGTTATTTCGAAACTTAACTTAGTGGACTGGAGCTTTAAGGCTTAATCTGATGCCTTTCAAAAGCAATCGACTCACATGAACTTGGGTGTACAAAAGACTTACATGGCTGTTTGAGCCTTATGCCACAAGAACTCTTTTCTTTTGGCTTTGTTGTGTAACTGCAAGGCACTTCCACTCTACTACTCTGTTACTTTCACTGAAAATACGCTAGATCGGTATGCAGAAATCCCATGAGGGGTCATTTGACTACAAAAGACGTGGCAGGGGAAGGTACCTATAGATATATACGTTTAAATTCTGTTTACATTTTCCCATGGTATTGGATCAGCCAGCATAAGTCTTCCTGTGGCTGTAAAGTAAGAATGGAGCATTGTTCCAGTGCACACCATGTCAGCAATAGTATGCAAAATCAAAGCTATTTTATGAAGTTCACATGGCCTTTGGAGGAGATGGGATGAGTTCAGAGTTCACAAAACAGAAATCGGGTGAGGGCTCCTGAGTATGTTTGGCACAGATTCTTGAGAAGTCTTAGAAGACTGTTGTTATGTATCCTTATCCTGACCTTGCCCATCTCTTTTTGGGCATCCACTGTTGTAAAAAGGATAGTGGGCTGGAAAGACTCCTAGTGTGACCCTGTGGAAGCCTTCTTGATTTAAGATGTAAGAAGTCATTTCCAGAAGAGAGAACTTTCTAATATATCCCATATCAGCACTATGCTGATTAATCTTTAAATAGGTTAACTAAAAGAACAAATGAATCACAGCTGTTGATCAGGTGAAAGTTTTGCCTTATGTGCCAGTTAGAGTCCCCTATTAACCCTTATTTAATTTTTCCACTTGCACCATAGCAAATGTGAGAGACCACACTGGCTTTCTTGCCAGAAAGCATGATGGTTTTCTTTCTGTAAGCTGGGAGAGGCTTCTACCACAAGAAAATCATCAATTCGTTTCTACCAGCTTGTCCTTGTAAAAGGTGTTACCTGATAACCTGAGGGAGCCTGTGGCTATCCAGAAGGGAAAGGGCTCTCAACAGGAGCAGTGAAGCTCCTGAAGTTTCACAATGTATACAGTTAAAAAGCCTGAGGGTCCATTCAGATTTTAGCTAAGCTAAATTGTGTTGTTTAAGAGATAAATGGAGAGCAAATATGATACAATCTAATGTTTTGTCTTCATAAAGTCCAGTGAAGTTTTTCAGTTGAACTTTTCAACTCCTGCTAAAAATGTTAAATGCGACCTCTAGTATCTGTGCCTGTATTAACTCAAGCATTAAATTATTTCATATCTTTTCTCATGGATAAAAAAGAGGAAAAGTAAAACCTCCTTTGCATTTCAACCTGGATTTATGTAACCAGAAAAAATGGAAAGAGACTATATCAGTCTTTGCAAAAATACAGATGCCATCTTAGCTGAATACTTAATATACTAATTATTTTATAAACTGAATACTTAATAACAAGTACTATGTGGAGGCAAACTGAAGGCTTCTCTGCATCTAGCAGTATTTTTAATTTGTTTTAAATTGTGTTGCTGCCATCCTTTACCTTAGTTTCCATGTTCAGTTCTCCAAAATCCAAATCCTCTCTTATCACAAAGAAAATGTACCAGTGATGTTTCCTGAGCATGTAAAGAGACACTTGGAAAGGAAGTTCACTTTTTTTATTATGTGAAGTAAAATATTGGCATGAGCATGCTTGTCACCAGGTTTGTTAAAAAAAAATGAAGTCGCTTTAGACTAGGATAAAATCACTCTCCATCTGTGTCTAAACATAAATTATCTAAAATATAAATATACATGTTCAAAACTAGTACAGTGTTATATCAATAGAAGCCAATATTGTTACTTTATTCTTCAAAATAAGTGCAAAACAAGAATAATGACATTTTACTCAAAGTTAAAGGTTTCATTTAAGCAGGTTTTGTTATGTTGTTATTTTTTAAGATCAGAGTAAGTTTCAAAGAAAGTTTACAAAGTGGTAGATAGCAAATTTGATTGAAAGCCAGCCAACTTACAATTAACCACTTCAACCAACTAGAACTGAAAATTAGCAGTGAGGAAGAGAAATAACTAGCTTGTTTTCTCATTTACATGAGTGGGTGTCAAAAATACATCAAAACCAAACAGAATAAAACTTGGAACTGAATCATCAGTACCATTTTAAAAAATCCCTGAAACTTTTGACTCTTCACTTTACACGTAGAGAATGTTTAAGGAACGTAATACAATTGGTTTGCATCAGTTGCAAAAAAAAAGCAATAGTATTTGGGGTTTAATGGATTTACTCTGATTTTCCAAGACCTTTATACCTTGTATGCATTTGTAAAGTGTTTACTGTAAAAATAGTATTTGAGCATTAGAGCAAATGTCTACACCTGAGTATTGCACCAGTTTTTGAGATGTTTATTATACTGCTTATTTTATTTATAGTGTTATTATATTGTCTTTCTGACAGTAGTCTGAAAGAAGTGGCAGAAAATTTCAGCAGTAATTGTTGTTTAACAACAGGAATTATGTAGGTTTTTACCATTTTTTATGGGTACACATCAACACTGCATACTTGAGTAATTCATTAGAGTATTTCTTTCTCTGTTAGTGCTTTTCACAGCATCAGAAAGGCTTTCCTGCTGTGCTTTCCCAAGTCTCTCCTTCCAGACAATCTCTTCTCCTGTCTAGGGACATCTGCTCTGGGATGGCTGAGGTGAAGGAAAGAGGATGCTGAAGAAGGCACCCCAATATTTCCCCTGGTTTCCTCTTCCTTCCTCCCTATCCTTGACTTGTCCTTTCCTTCCCTGGTGGAACCTGAGCAGTAGACTCCCCCAAAGATGTCACCTGAGCAGGCGGCCTCACAGGAACGGCTTGGCTGCTTCCGCTTCGTGCCACCTGCAGAGACATCACCAGAGGCCGAGTTATATTTTTACCTGACACAAGCTCTCTGACGTGAAGAATGAACTTTTGCCCTACATGTATGTGATACTGTCCTGTTGAATTGTTTTCTGTCTAAAGTACATGTTTCTCAGTGTGCAGCACTTCCAGCTAATCAAGAAGCACTGGATAAATACACTTGGGTAAAAGGAAGCATGTTGGTAATACAAACCATATATCAGTAACATCTGTATTTTAAACCTGATTGAACAAAGAACAAATAACTACTGATATTTACGAAAACCTTTTGTACAGATTACATAAAAGCAAACATCTTAGAGAACATAATCAGTAAAAAAACAGATTTTGATTAATTCTTTAAGCCATTTAAATGTAGCTTTAAAATCACATGCACAATCTGGGCTGCTAAGCTTTTACTGTCTTCCTTTAAGGTTGAGATTTAATTAAAGGTCAGTGTCACACACATTTCCACAATGCATAGTAAAAACCTGGAATGAAATAAGCCTCACTTGAACATTTGATTAGACAAGATAATGTATTTCCCCCTGGAGTAGTTTGTTATTCAAAACAAGCTCTTTGGGGAAGGAAGTTCACATCAGTTGCTAACTGTTCCTGTGGATACCAAAGAACTTTGTACAGTACACACTACAGTAAATTCCACTGCAGGTTATTTAGGAGCTGCAAGTATGTCCCGTGTCTAAAAGTATCAAAATGTATTTAAAAAAACTGAAACAGCTAGATAGCAAACAGCAAGCTGTGATACTAGAAAAAAAATAGCACCCACATTTACAGAGACTTTCATGCTTTTATCTAGTCAAAAAATTGCACCATTCTAGTAGATGAATTTTAGAGATGCTGTTTTACACCTTGTCAAAAAGAAAACAATTTTAAAATTTACTATAAACCGATACCCTTAGATGTAATATGGAACTGAATAACTTCCAGCTTTAATTTTCCTATAAACATAGTTGCAGACTTTAAAATTATTAGCTATTCTGGTGTGTAGATGGCATCTTTTTTTCTGTCATTGACCTATTTGGACCCTTCTTGTCTTCACTCACCACTTAACCTTGAAAGTTGTAGTGACCAGTCGCATGTGGTGGCAGCAAGCCATGTTCATTAGGACTCAACTAAATTTTAACTTCTGACTATTTCTGATTATCCCTATTATCTGACTTTAGACAGTAAGCACAGAACTAATGTTTTGTTTTGGACTCTTAAACACTCTCTAAAACAAGGACTTTTTTTGTGGGATGGGAACATTTCATCCAGTTAATAAATGTTTGCTGCTGAAAAAGCAATTTTCAAACATTTTGCAGTATAGCAATAAGTCTACTATATCTGTGGTGGGTACTTGAGTTTTGAAATTCAGTTCAAATCTAATTTTGACTTTATCTTGGACTGCCATGTTGTTTGTGTCTTTGATTACAGAAGTTTCTGTTAAATAGCCAGCCCAAAGAGTTACTGTGTTCTGAGGCTGCTGAAGCTGTTAAAACCCTGTGGTTTGTATCTTAAATTTGTTCTGTGGAATAATGAGGATGATGTTCATGATAAAAGTTTCTTAGATTTGGAGGAAAGGTTTATGTAGTATATATTATATAATATCATTAGAATATATAGTATTAAAGAGTGACTCAGTATAGCTATATGTGGATATTATACAAATGAGCTAACATAGTTTTTTATTGTCACCCTTGGTACGTAGTACTAGCCAGTACTATGAGTCAGTAGATAGTCCCTAATGTGAAAAATAGGCATATTCTTGCAGCCAGCTCAGATCTCTGTACAATTCCAGCAAGTAACTTAAATTTCATTTCCTCCATTCCTTCTCCTGCCTTTCTTCCCAGCTAAAACAGAATGGGATATGTGCTTGGCATAATCTGCTTTTGATCTTTACCAGGAGCTCTAAGTGAGTTTTTTTCAGTCCTGTAGAGTGCCATTTGTTCTGTAAGTAATGGAGCTAATAAATTCTGGTTGTCTTTGGATGTTGTAGACGCCCAGCCTACTTCTCCAGTGACAAAAAATGGCCCGTTTCTCCTTCAGGTCTATTGCTTGATTCTCCTCAGTGCAGTCCCAGTCCCCTTTCAGGTGGACAAGAGGCAGTGCATGTCAGGGCATTTTGGGTGAATAAGTGCTAGCTGGCTGATCAAACCGTGCGTGTCCATCAACAGCTCATTCAGCACAAACAGGTAACTTGTTAGGATCATGCTAAAAACTTCCTTTCAGTGGGGAGGTGTCGAACCAACCCCTTCCTCCAGCCAAGGGCGGCCTTGTTAGACTTGGAGGCCTTCTCTGAGTTCTCTGCCTTTTTGTGGCATTTGTTTGGAATTGGCAGTGGATTGCAGAGTTAGGTGAAAGCCATGATTGCTTGTCAGACAGGTGATCCGAGAGTGGAAGTCTCCATTCCTTAGGAAACAAAACTGAGAGACAGCATACCTTGGCAGTAGGGCTGAAACAGGTTGCTAAGCTAAGCTACAACTGAAATTTAAATGTGGCATGTATATTTTATGCTTATGGTCGCATTTTAAGCTTACGGCTGCCAATAACCTTTCTCCTTCAAGACAGTCTATTTTTTAAGAACTGTGGAGTGCTGCATAATATTTTTCATTCTCAAGGAGGATGGAAGGTTTTCTGCTCATAAGTTTAAATAAATGAATTCTTATGAACAGATGGGTGAAGTGATGGACCCAGGTGGCAGAATGTTGAGTGCAACATTGCCCCAGTGTTTTGCTGCATGAGTCTGTCTTTGCTAGATGTACAGACACTTCTGAATAATGTTCTGTATAAAAGTGGATCTTGTTTCATCTTTGTTAATGTATCCTTTTGCTCTTTCAGCAAGTTGTAAAATGTTTGTATCGGCTACCTAAGCTTTCATTTCAGTCCTTTTGGGTTTTTGTGTGAACTTTCCTGTCGGCCTGCTTCAGTCAAGCATAACACATCTTGATTTTTGTCCTTCTAGTTAGGCACAAAGCTCAAGACTGATTTTCAGAAGTATATGCAAATTCAAATTGTACATGGCTAATTTGAGATAAAATAGTTTTTAACTATAAAAATAGTTTTTAAGTGTGTTTTACATGAGGAAGTTAATTTCCCTGAGCATGTTGTGGAAGATGTTCTGTGTCCTGTACTTCATCAAAAGATCCCGTCTTGCAGCATCAGAATCATCAACATAAAGAGTAGGATTTGCTGGAGAACAGCATAGGATTTGGGGTTGATATCTATCATCACCAGTGCCAGTCAGATTTGTAGTGACTGTCTCATTTTTAAGGTCTCATCACGTCTAAACCACGTTTAAAATACAATCATTACAGAAAATAACAACTTTTCAAATATAAAAATGACAGATTTTTAACTAGTTTTACAAATTTATGAATTCCTACATTTTAATTGGTGTCCCCTTTAATGTCATGTCATCAAGTCCACAATAAGATAGTTCTTGATGTATACATCCACATAAAAAACGTTCAGTTGAAGTGTGTGCTCCTAGATAGAAATGTTCAGTGTTGCTTTTTCTTGTGGTTCATAAAATTAATATAAGAGGGAAAGCTGTTGTGAAAAGTTGTTACTACAAAATACAGAAGACATGAGATCTAATGGTGTGTTAAAACAAAAATAACTTTCAATAGTTGTTCTAAATTAAGCTGAGCTTAATGGCTAAACAGGCATGCTTGAAGTTTTTATTTGAAAAATTACTCAGGTGAGGTGCAGTTCAGCCATGTCTTTTGGTTGGAAGGCTGTGGCAACGCTTTCCAGTGACAAAACTGCCAGTGGCATCAGGAGCCAATACTTGCAACATACCCAAGCTCTATTTTCATCCAAGAAAAGATACGCTCTCATAGGTCTGTTTCATGTAGTATGAGTTCATGGTTGCCTGGGCTGGCCAAAGTGATGGTGGGTGGTACAGAATAGAGTTACATAGCCATCATTTTCATGCTATGCTGTTCAAAGTAGGGGAAAGTTGTTGTTGCTGGAGGGAAATTTACAGAGGGTTCCTGACGAAAGAACTCTTTAAAACTTCTGTCCTGCATGGTACTGATGGTTTGATATTTTGAGTACATTGAAGAGCGTTTAAAAACTTGCTTTGATGTCTGAAATACTACATTATTACCTTCTTTTTTCTTTAATTTTGTAATTTAAGAGCGCTGTTTAGTAAGTGAAAGTAAATAGCCATTTTACAAATAGAAGTGTAATATGATATCACTGTGTTTCAGTGAATTACAACAGAGCTCTACTTTTCCTTACTGCAGATAAGACACGAGCAGTGTAGTGCTTTTCAGATTACTGAGCACTTAATGAATTTTGAGATGAGATTATTCATTTCATAGGTAGGTAGTTTGAAGGTATGCTTTCTTCAAACATGATAGCTCTTCATTAAAAGTTGTAGGTATCATTTCAGTTTTCATATCATAGTCTTAAATTTCTTATGGGCAAACCTAATTCTGAAAACACTCAGCATACCTAGAAAAGTGAAAATATTGATGGAAAATGTGAGAAAATCTGGCGATAACAGTTGAGAGTGTTTATTCAATACTGTAACTAACAACCAAAATCCCATTTATATTTGGAGTGATTTACTTCTTCAAGGTGGACAGTGGAATTTGGACTGAACTAAGAGATGGAAAAAGGAGAAGTATGGGGTTTACATGTTTGAGCCCTTATATTGTATCAACAGTAAGTGAATAATGATTTGTAGCATTCATTTTTTGCAGTACAGAATTAGTTCACAAAACATGGAGATAGATTTACAAATATACAAAATCTGTTGCACTAGTCTTAGTTTAGCAGAGTTGAAAATAAATACATTGAAAAACTGTCATCTTCCTTAATATGATCTTACTGTAGTGGATTTAAAATATATTAATATAAACAGACTTTATTATGTGAATTTAGAAGTCCTTTAGAAAAAGGATACAAGCAAGCAGGCAGTTAAAATTTTTTGTGTGTGTCCCTAGTAACCTCTTAATGACATTCCATGTCATACAGTACTTTTTTCAGTCCAGTGAGTGAATAATAAAGTGATTTCTCCCTCCTTATTCCCCTGTCAGCAGGGTTGACTGCTGCGTAAAGCTGCATAAATCATTTGTAAGTATATCCTGCCATACTTTATTAATCTCTGCATAAGATTGTAGGGATGCAAACATTGTAAAATATATAGTATCATGCAGGCTTGGGCAGTCCTATGATTGCAGTACAAGAAAAGAGATTCAATTTTATGAGTTTGTATTATTCTCCCACTGAAATGCTTTCCAAGCTGTCTGCCTTATTTTTACTGTGGAAGTCTAGTGCTGACTTTCCAGGACTTGGTTTAGTTGCTGCAGCCTCTGGCTATTTTTATTCCACTTCCTAAGAAACGTGGATCTTGACACAAGTATTTTTCCAATCCACACATTGTCTGGAAAATCTTACATACTATATAAAAGTTAATCTACTTACCTGAAGACCCAACTTCTTCCTGAAGTATCTTGGATCTCTTCCAGCATCAGCAAAGAAAGGTCATAGTTTGGACCTATCATATACAGAACCATTGTTGAAAAAATGACTTGGTGTTTAAATTTAAACTTCATTGTTATGTATTTAGTTATTGACCTGTGTATCTGTGAAAAGAAGTGCATTTCTTCCTTCCTCTCTCTCTTCCTCTCCCTCCCACCAAGGGAGGTCGGGTCCTCCTGCTACCTTTCTGCCTTTGTCCCCCATTAAAAATAGAGCTCCTCCACTTCATTATCATTTTCCTGAGCAGCTCAGCCCCAGTGCACTCGGTCACAAGATTCACTTTCCACTCTTGCCAGCATCCCTACAGACTTCTTTGTCCGAGATAGCACTTCCCCAGTGAGACACCAGATGACTTAAGGAGATTAGACAAGGGTGACCAGTTCTGTGGCAAGAAAGTGGGAGGTGTCTGGGTTCTGTTTGAGTGGGAATCCTCCTGGTAGGCAGAAACTCTTTCCTTCCACTGTGTTATCACCTGTGGAAGAATCCAACAAAACACGTGCAATGGGGATAGCAGGTTTTTGCTTGCAGCAGAAATTTTCCTTTTTACTTGAATAAGGGTTTGGATGAGTGCTAGCTTTTAGTCATCTGGAGATTTTCTCCAAGAGCTACTGTTCCTTGATGGTTTTTTTTTGTTGTTGTTATTCCCCCATAGGGTTGATTTTACGTCACCCTGATGGTAAAATATCAGTGGAGTTCAGAGCAAAGAAAGCAAATCTAGCAATGTATCTAAGAAAGCCCACCTACTGCTATCAGTCTGAAAGTCTGTGGGCCTCTGAACAGAGTAGATTGGTGGGGAAGGGACTCAGCATGTCTTGTGGGTATTGATCTGGTTACTCACTTGCCTTTGTTCCCCACATATGGTTCGTTAAAGGTTCAGCAAAATGGTAAGAAATTCAGAACTCAGCAGTATTTTAGATTATCCTTTTTTCAGCTCAGTTATGGTAGTGAGCATTAGGCTGGGTGTGGGGAAGGTCCGGTAAGATATACAGATCTTTCCTTCACGTGATTGATGCGCATTTTCTTCTGAAGAAAAAAAAAAAGATCTCTTTCTTTTAGAAATGTCCCAATTAAGAAAACTGTCCAGCTTGTTTTGAAATTCTTTTGATTTAACTCCACATTATGTACTACCTCCATTGAGGTGGTTGTAATCTTTTTGTTAATACAGGGGGCAAACTCAGATTCAAAAAATATTCCAGCAATTAACTCTGAAGCAATTACGGATAATGTAGATAAATAATCATACTACTTAAATAGTAGTAAGTGTGAATTCTTACTGAAGTATCAAAGTTTCCTAGAGATGAGAGTAGATTTTTTTTCTGATTTGTATATGGGCAAACTGAGCCACCAGAGGTCACAGAGAATAGTTGGCAGAGCCAGAAATAGAGCTCAGGCTTTTCTACTTTCAGCTCAATGTTCTTGTCACTGGATACCACCAGATGGTCTCCAGATTATTCAGTAAATAAGCCTCTGCATCCTCCATAAATATTCCGCCAAAGCCAACTGGCTGTGTCTCTCGCTTGCTAGTTCCCAGTCTGTGAGAGTGGCTGACTTGGCAGGTGATGCTGTAGCTGGCCCCATTGAGCAATCCTCTACTCTGCAGGTTCTCTGGTTTTACCAGGCAGAACAATCTCTTCCCTGCCACTGCTCTGAGCAATTCTTCTCTTCATTTCAAGGAACTTTTTATTTTTTAATGTAAGACTTTCCTGTGTATGCTTGAGGCAAACAATCTGATTTAAAGAAAAAAACAAACTGATCACTGCCTGCAGATGTCAGAAAAGCGTCTAAAGAAATATTTTATCTGCTTTTAAAATCTGGGTAACTTTAATTGTTTCTGTGTGCCTTGAAATTCAGAGGGTAGAAACATATATGCATGCACTTGTGGCTCTGTGTGTGTGTAGCATAAATACCAGATGGAAGAGGAGGTTCATGACTACAAAACAAACTGTTTTCTAGTCTCTCTTTAATCACTTCTTCACTTCCTAGTTTGTAGGCCTTTTTTTTAATATCTGTTCTGCTGAGGGTTTTCAAGGCTCTTCAGTTCTTCACAGTTTTGCCTATACAATAATATGTGCCTCATATAGAAGCGTCCAAACTAACTTCTGTGTGCCACTGTTCTGTTGGCAAGTTTAGTAGCAGAAGTCTAAATGCTGGCCAACAGCAGCTTTCCTCAATTCACACTGCTGCCATCATTGTGCTGCCAGTATTTTGAAAAAAAATTAGCTTTTTCCAAAGTAGACAGCTGCAGGAGCACATTCACTGCATGAGCTGCAGGGTGGATGAGCCAGCTGACTGGAATGGACCTTTGACTGGTATTCCGCAAATCTGGGTAAAGCAGTTGACTGGCTGGAGGCAGGGCTGCCATTCACAAGGACCTTGGTACACTCTGCAGAGCTGGGCTCCCAGAAACCTCCAGGAGTTCAGCAACAAGAAGAGCTGTGTCAAGCACCTGGGACAAAAAAACCCTTGAGTATCAGTGTGGACAGGAGACCAGCTGGCCAAAGTAGCATTTCCACTGAAAGTTACCCTGGAGGTCTGAGGGAGACAGTCATTGAGTCAGCAGTGTCTTGTGCATTCTGAGTAGCTCTAGGGAGAGCATCAGCTGGTCAGGAGAGAGATTATCCGTCTCTGCACAACACTCATGAGACCTTGTCTACGGGTTGTGTCTAATTCTGCACCCACCCTGAAATGTCAGAAAGCTGCAGCAAGTTCAGTGGAAGAACCCACTAACAAAGTTAGTGAGGAAAATGATTCAGCCTGGAAAGAGAAGGCTAAGGCACGATTTAAAAACAATCAACCCCCATTTAAAAGAGACAGGGAGTTACAGAAACAGTGCCAGACCCCTCTAAGAGGTGCACAGGGGTAAAACGAGATAACAGACTCATGTGCAACAAGGAAAGGTCATATTAGGAAAAAAATTCACTTTGGCCAGACATGAACAGGTGATCCAGAAAGGCCATAACATCCCCATCCTTGGAGGCTTTCAAGACTCAGCTGCAAATGTGATATGAGTCCTGCTTTGAGCCAGAGGTTGGACTGGGTGATCCAGAAACAACTTCCAATATAAATTTCCCTGTGATTCTATGCCTATACCTGGTTCATGCCAGAGATGTGTGTCTTTGTGGGGTGACAGACTTTGGATCACCTGCAACCAGTGAGATTGATCTACATCTTTCTTGCAAAGAAAATAAGCTATATATAATGCATGTCACACAGTCAAGAAGTCTAAAGCAGTAAGTAGCCTGCATATATTTCTTTGTTTGTTTTCACCTAAACTTAGAGCTTGAACAACTTGAAGATGGAGCTTGTACTCTTGGTTTATAAATCTTCCTGATTGTGGCAAAAGAGAAAACAGTTGTGAAACAACATTTAGGTATATGGAAGGAATCACCAACAAAAAGCATCTAGAGTAGCATGGAATGAACTGTTGTAACTCAGCTGTGTAGATCCCAGTTGTACAAGAGCCAAGTATGTATCTTCTGTGAAGAAGTGGCCAGGTTGGTGATGGTAAAAGGTGGTAACAGAAAGAGAAGGCATTAACTGGTGTCAGACTTGCTCCCCTGTTTCAGGTAGCCTGCTTGAAACTGTTCCCCACTGCAAGGACATTTCTTGTATCATCCCACCTGTTGTGGAGGTGTTGGCCACCATCCTTTACAACCTTAAGACAGCTCACCTAGAAGTAAGAAGTAAGAAGTAAGTACAGTTTTACAGGGCCAGAACAATATAGTAATCACATACCACAGAAATTACAGGTCCCACTTCAAGAGACAGTGTGTGTAAAAATGCAGCATGTAAGAGTGAGAGTTGAGTATTAAACTGGCTGCTTCAACAATTTCCACATTAGCAAGGTTTCCCCAGTGACCTGTCACTTCTGCTGCAGTTTTTCCAGGAAATCTTGGTCTCGTCTGTTGGCTGGTCTTGCCCTCAACCACTGGTTTTGTCTCTATAGTAAGGGAGTCAGGCTACTCTGCTATGAGTTCTGCCATCTCCACAGGCTTTAACTGAAAATTGGAAGATAGGGCAATTTGTCTGTCAGCTTCAGAGTTCATTTGGTTTAAAAATAAGTCATGAGATGGAGGTCAGCTGCCTTTTCATGCAAATCAATGTCATGGTTTCAACTTCATAATTTTGGTACTGTGCAAATTGTTGTTCATTTGTTGCAGTCTGTTCTCAAGTTTCTCTGCCTGACCTCTAGATGCCCCAAAAAGTATATGCAAACTGAAGGGAGGAGGAGGAGAAGGGAGAGAGATATTTATTGAAAACTCTACTAGGATTTTCAGAATTTACCACTGTTGGTTATGCAATTTTAATGTTTCAGTTTTAAAAATCCTCAGTAATTGAGTCCACTTAAAATATGAGGATAGCAAGAAATCCTATGAAACCAAATCAGTTGTTCCTTGCAGTGTGTTTCTTTGTAGGTACAGATATGTATCACTATGCTCTATGATTATTTTAGATATTAAATTCATAAGAACAAGAGGTAGGGATTTCCTATCAATATGATCAAAACTGGCTTTGGAATCTGCTGTGTGTTGACATTGGAAAATATAGGCTCAAGAGAACAGGGACAATGTGTTTGTGGAATGCTGTCAAGTATGCTAGTCTTACAAGTAGACATTTTGATGCATGATACACACACCCACCTCACAAATTATATTGTCCCCCTGATCTTTTGGTTATTTTCTAATGGCAGAATTGAAGTGCAATTTATAAGTTATTTGAAACTTTTGGAGAAGAGGATTGTTCTACATGAAGGGAGAAAGATACGACTCTCATCTACTTAGAAGAATGTGACAGAGAAAAGTGTTTACACAGGCTTATGTCACACTCAGCTGTACACTAAAACAGCTGCTTACTCTAATTTAAGACTAAGAGCATTGACAGTGTCCACTAAAAACACTGGACCTATTGTGTTAGCAGTGCAGATAACCAGTAGTTGGCATCTAGGCTACTATTTTCTTTCTTTTTCGTTTTTCTTTTCTTTTTCTTTTTTCTGGTCCTCTCCATGATCCAAATTGCAGAGCCTTTCAAAAGCAATTTTCATTTTCATGTTTTTACACAAATATATACATGCTCGCCTTATTTGCCTTACTTTTCACTGTTCCCAAACATTTTTAATCTGAGGCCGTAAAGGAAGATGAGATCATAACCTCATTGGTTTCTTCCTACAACATGTCCTGCATTAAAAAAACCCGTAGGGATTCTAAATTGTAGCCTTTACCTTCAAGTGTTCTTTGCTTTAAGCTCTGATTTTTGGTTTTAGTGATTCACCAGTTAGTATGAGGTTTTATTTCTAGAGAAATGTTAGGAGCATAGTTTCAGGTATTTTCTTCAGCTACCGAAATCCTATGCCTGATTACATAGGGTCAAGAGCTACTCACCTTTTTTAAATGTCTGGTTCTGTTTGGCAGCTGATGCCTTAGCAAAGTACACAGGCTGGCTTGAAGGGGAACACTTCATTGAAAATGTTGAGTTCATGAAACTTCTGAGCAGAGGGCACAAAGCTCAAAGGGTTGTTTGTGGAAGAGGTTGGGCCAGCAAGGTCTCCTGAATCTGCTTCTGTACTTAGGTCTGCCACATTCATAATTTTTTTGCTTCTTTTCCTTGAAGATAATAGAGATAATACAGTTTTTTGCATGGTTTCTTCTTTATTATTGATGTCCAAAGATCTCAAAGATCTCCTATCTAAAAGGATCCTTGCACACTGCATGTGAAAAAATATCCGAGGGATCCACTGACCAAGCTTCAACAAATGAGGATGCTCCATCCAAAACTTTTAACTCATCTTGAGAAACTGACCTCTCACCAGACTAAAAGACAAACCAACTTCCACATTTCTCTCATGTAAAATAATAATATATTTTTAAATCTTCTTAGAAGAACTTTCCTTTCTCTATGGAAAGGCAGCAATGGTATGCTACTGAAAGTCATCCTAACTTAAAGGACCAGACAGCCTAGAAAAAATAAGTCCCACTTCCCTCATCCCTTCAAAGGACCTCCCTTGCTTTTTAGGTTAAATGGAAAGAAAATCAGATGGAGTCAGGGTTCAATCTCCAAGGTTTGCCAGTCAAGGTGATCCCAGCTTCTCATTCCAACAACAACATCATATTTTTATTTCTAGAGAAATGCAAGAAACTAGGGAAACCAGCCCTTCTCATTCCTGCACATGTGGAAAAAGTAATCCAGGAACACAGATAAATGACACCAAATACAGTATATTATTTTTCAGTTCCCTCAGGTGGTGTGGCCCTAGTTTGATGTGTGTGACTCTTCAGAGAGGGAGGCTAACAACTGGAATATAAACCATTGTGTAGAGAAGTCTATGGACAGGAAGATACTTTACAAACGGTATTGGTCAGAAGCAGATCAAATATCTAAGTTGTTGTATTAAACTTTATGTTGTCTTCAAGGAAAAAAAAAGGCAATACAAAACTCTCAACAGAACTCAGCAAAAGAAATTTAGCTGGCACTTTCATTTTTGCATAGTGGACTTGTTGCACAAGGTGCCCTCAAAGTGTTTCAAGGTTTTCTGATTCCCATAAGGTTTTTATAGTATAAGTGGTGGGTTTGAGGGTTTTTTCCTGTTACGTATCCTTTTTTGCAAAGTTACTTTACTTTGCAGAAGCTAAGATAGCTGTAAGAAGTTCCAGTTGATGAGGATGATGTGAACAGCAAATGCAAAGAGAATATTTAGAAGAAAATGAAAACCTATAAGATATTATCAAAAATGTCTAAAGAAAAACAATTGTAAATAACAAAAATAAGTTCAGCAGTACTTTACCGAACAGGGCTGCAGCAGTGATCAAGAGGGTCTCTCTGCAGAAGTGCTCCAGCCAAAGTAAATACTGGTGCACAGCTTAAATGTGATGTTTGTCTGAAATTAAATGGTTGGAAAACAAACTCTGTGAGTTTATCTCAATGTGTTCAGGACACCTCCTGCTATGGGGGGTAATCTGAACTGGGTGGCGAGGGAATGCAAAATTTTTTTTTTAATCTAGGAGACAAAGTTCCTGTTCTAAAATCATAAGTGTTGGACAACTGGACCATCTGGAGACTGTATCCAGTGAGATGATAGGTACCTATGAAGACAGAAAATCAGTCTCCAGATGCTTTTTGAAGGCATAGGAAAACTCTCAGTGAAATCTAAAACAAATTTCCCACTGCTCTTAGTTCATATGTGCACCTCATGACACACTGTTGCTTTGACAAAACTTAGAACTAGAGATCACCTACAACTGAATATAAAGGAGAAAAATTGAATAACCTAAGACCATCATTTTAGTAATTGTGAAAAAGAAGAGGAATTTCTTGCCCAGATTGTAAAGAAAGATACAGAGAACAGAGAATACAGAGATCAGAGACAACACTTACTTGGAATGTTTTTCTCTATTTACTCTTCATGGTTATGTTTCATTTTACATTTATAGGACCTTAGTGTGTAAAGTCCAGATGCAGTAATCAGACTATCAGTATGAACTGTTGGGAAAAGAAACTCCACCTCTAATAAAAGTATTTTTTTTAAATCATATCTTTCCAATATAGGAAATAAGTGCAAGGTAAAATGTGCTGGTGACCATTTAAATGAAAATATTGACTGTAGTAGTTTATTATATTTATCCTTGTGATAATTTTTCATTTAATGTGAGGGATGAACATAGATGTATTTTTTAACTCTTTTAGACGCCATGAAAAATGAAGATGTATAATGATGTAAAGAAGCATGAGGTAAAAAACAGTGCAGCTACAGGGCAATACATTTGTACATAGTAGCACAATAAAAACATGTTTATCCTGTGACATTTCCCCTTATATCTGTGAGATGATTACTAAGTATTACCAAAAAAAGAAAAAATAAAAGAGTTTTCATCTTTAAGTCTCAAAGCTCCAGAATACAATAGGTGAGGCAGGATTCAGTGGGTTGGAATGGATCAGACAGTATCCACAGACAGTGCAGAGCAGATTCTTGCAGAGACCTAAACCTGCAAAATACTCAGGGATCCTCCAAACAAAGGAGACCAACTGGTTCCTTAAGGGAAAGGCCCTTCCAGTTTGAACCATTTGCTGTTATTCACTGGTGCTGGCACCCAGACAAAGTATCCCTCCCTCATGCATTCCTTTCTCACTAGATATATAATTATTCCTTTACATGTTGTCATAGTTTTAAGCTCCTGACTCAGATTTCTTAAATACCATCTAAGACAACTGTGTATTCCCTTCTCAGAAACAAGAGTTAGGGGTAGCCTGGAAGGAGACACAGTTGCTCTCCGCTCTTAACCTCTTTTTCAACATGGCTTGTGGCTCAGTGCACAAGTAGACGTTCTTTTCAGGAGGAGGTTTTTGAAAGATTTCTTAATGATACAGATTTCTGTTAATAAGAAGTTCCTTCTTTTGGACTTCAGTGGTGCTTTGCATCTGTGGAGTCAGATGGTCACTTCTTTTGAGCCAGGATGACACAGTTGGTTCCCAGCTGCATTTTAAGTGTGACAAAACTTATGTCTCCTGCCACAACACTTCCAGCCTTGGCAAGACTTGAGAGAAAGCTGCTGCCAAGTGAAACCTTTTTCCCTCATCTCCACCGTTGCAGAGCCTGGACTGTTGTGGACAACCCCGGGATAGCAGTACGTGATGGAAGTGGTTAGGGAGGAGTGTGCCCCAGTCAGGTGTGCAAACAGATGGTGCTGTGCTGGGCATGGCACACTCCTCGAGGCATGGAATCCACGTCTCGTGAACCAAATCGTAAGATGCCCGGGTCAAGAACAGACACTGCTCCTGTGGCTGTGTTGTCTGACACACACCTCAGCACACGTGCAAGTGCACGTTCTCTCATTTTTTACTCAGGCTGGAAGGAGTTGATCTAATTCTTTGGAATTCCTGACTGAACGTGAGCAAAGTCTTTTTCGTGCCTCTTACTGCCTTTCTTTTTATCCATCAGATACCGCTCTGTCAAGTGATTTTTTTTGTACTTACAGTCTGTTCCACTATAGGAAAGAGAAACTGGACTTGCTGGGCTTTCTTACAAAGACTTTTGTGAATTAGTGGATTTTAATTAAGAATTCATTAGCAATCTGTAAGAAGAGTTTTGCTTATTTTGAAAGACAGTTTATAGTTGTTCTGTATTAATGCTTACACTTTGAAAAGGGGCATCTGCTTCCTCATTGTTATTTTTTTATTTTCATTGGCTTATGCTCTTTTTTAAAGCTAGGATTATGATGAGATGGAGCAAACAGTATCTAAATAGATTAATCATTACAGAAGCTGTTATGACATGAGAAATTTTAGGTTTATGCTGAAAGGCACAATCACACAGAATTGGCACAGCCAGTAAAAAACTGCATCAGGTTTTTTGAGTTTATATTCTTTTCCCTATCTTCTATAGGTCCGTCTGATTGAAAAAAACCCCAAACACTGACTGTGAGCCCACATGTCTGTGACATGTACATGCTGAAAGGGTTACAGCTGTGGCAAAAGATATTTTAGTCAAGTCTTCAAATAGGAATCAGGCAAGATTGAGTTGGGGTAATGAATACCAGGAGTGTTCAGTCGCCTCACTGTTTTGAGTGGAGGTTTTGGCAGCATTTCTCATCAGGAGGTCTGTGATCTTTTGCTGTGACCCATGGACACAGAGCTGCTTCTGCTGCTTCCAGGTTCAAGAGTTCGCCACTGGCATTCACAGTGTGAGGCAAACTGAGTCTCTGTACTCAGAATTGGTCTAGAAGCTGGCTAGCCAGCTCTGTCATCTGACTTCAAAAGCACCACACTGTGCTTGGTTTGGGAGGGTTGCTTCGTTCGTTTTTCCTTCGAGTAAAGGTAGACTTCTTTAGAAATTGTTACAAATTAGGTTTCAAGAGTGTTATGCAGTTTTTCGGTTTACTTTCCATTTCTCCTGGGCAGAACCATTTTTTTAGGCTTTGAAAATGAATAGCTGAGAATTTCAGTTGTTTGTGTCCACCTGAAATAATCTTATTTCAATTGTTTTATGATGCCAAATAAGAGTAAGTCTCCCACTTTCATTTTGATTGTGAAAAAGTTTGCTTTGGTGGTCTGCGTGGGTATAGTAATTTTTAGTGATTATTTAATGTTTCAGCACAATTTAAATCTTTCATTTTTTTCAATTTTTTAAAATATGCTTTGGTTTAATTAAGTAGAGCAAAACTTTGTATTCTTTCTCTTTAAAATGGAAACTTTAATCTCTTAGTTTGCATTCTGTTTGTTGTAACATTATTGGCCAAGTACAGATATGGTGTGATCAAATATGAAGTTATTTCAGGAACTAAGACTCAGGAAAATTAATGTGGGAAGTTTGCAAAAGAAAATATTAAGATTTGAGCATAATTTTTTGTGAGTTTAACTTCCCTAGGAGGTCAAAAACTTAGGAAAATCGTGTTGCTTGCTTCAAATATCCCTTTTCCACAGAAATCCATGGAGTACTGTGACTGAAGTGTTCTGTGGGATGATTTGAAAATCAGGTGATGTATTTGTGTTGATTAAGGGAATCTGTGTTAGGAATCTAAAGAAAACATTGTAAGATTAGGAATTACAGTAATTGCTTCAGTCTGATAACTGCAGTTAGATCAGTGAAAGTAAAACCATAAAAGTGGGTTTTTTCTGCTGTATCCATCAGAACAGAGAGGAGTTGGATAGGAGGGAGTTTTTAGGAATACTCTTGAGTCGTTCTGAAAATAAATCAAGTCTTTTCTTTTTGTATGTGTCTGTTTGTGTGTGTGTGAAAAACTACTGGGCTTTTCCATGGTACTTCTCTAAATGAATTTTCATCGTTTTCTTAATTCAACATGTAGGCTGGTATCCTCTGTGTTGGTACTGGGCATTTCTTTTAGGCTTGGATGTCACTTAGACTTATGTGTCACACTTGTGCTTTGCAGACAGTGCATGCTCTGAGAATACTTCACAAAAAACAGTATGTACCACTACAGTTGAAGAAGGACACTTGAAACCTGAACATGGTTTTGCTGCATGAGGCTATTTTAGTAGTAAGGAAACCTTTGTCAGAAACTGGCTTTGTGTACCTACATTTGCTTTCAGAATTCAGCTGTTGAAGAAATATTGAGAGGGCAGTCATATGGGAAAGTGCAAGAGTGTTTTTATGTGCCATGACATAATACTATTTTTTTTCTTTCCTCTTAAGTGAAGTGTAAGAATAAATATTTGTACTTAGAAGGATTTTTTCCATAGAAGTGTGTTGGACAGATTTTGCTTTTGTGGTTGTGTATACCATGTTTCTGCATACTCACATTTAATACAGAATTTTAAAAATAATTTAAAAGTTACATGATAACAGATGTTTCAGAGATATAAGCTACATGTAGCTACTATAACCCGATTTAACTTAGTTTAAAAGGATTACTGAGGCTTAAGGAATTGGTTTCCTATGGTAACATGAGAACACATGTATTACATGTAATTACAACTTACCAGGGATTGTGTTTATCCATGTCCATCTTAGCAATAATTGAAAAGTAATACTGTAGTGACTTACTTTGTTCTTCACATAAAGCACTGACCAATTTCCAGGTAATTACTGTATATTCAGTGTGGATGGGACTCTATAAAAATGTATTATCTGTATGCCAGTCATCACTAATTTTGAAGTAGTATTTTGAAATTACCAGGCTTTTTTCTCCTTGAATTAGTCCTGGCACAAACAGTAGGTTTCATGAGCTGCAGGTGTAGAGAGGTGGGTTTGTTTCATGTTTGGAGGTGTCCATTCTTGCCTGCCACTTACATTGCCAGTGCGTTGCCCTCTTGCCGCAGCAAACAGGAGCTTTTGCCTGGATCTTCAAAGCAGCAAAAGGCTGAATGCCTCCACACAGTCCCAGCAGGTCTTCTGACAGTCCACAAATGGCATTTTGAAGTCCACAAAAAATTACATTCAGGCTTTAAACTTCAGTATTTACACAGTCCTTTGGGCAGGATCAGAAAATACTGCTAATCATATCCAGAATAAATATTTTATACTGTCAAGTGAGAAAACCATGCGTGAGCATTCTTCCATGGATCTTGATTTACAGCAACAAGAAGTATATATACTTTTAATGAAGCATTCTAATGATTTGAGTCCCTTACAGTTTATCTGTATTTAAACATTACAAAATTAAAGAGTTTGGTCATTCTAAACATACCTTGATTGTTTATCACAGTGGGGTATCTTCTGTGAGGTTCCTTATTTTGCAGCCATGAAGAAACTACAGATTTCATATTGAAGTTGTAGCTCTCCCCTTTTCCATAATGACACAAATACATCAACACCATAAGAATATGCATTCTTGAAAGAACAGGTTATTTGAATCAATAAAATTTTAAAGTTCTTAATAACTTACTGATTTAAGTCCCAAGTGCGTTTGGAGGGGAGGAGGGCATGTTCTAGCAGTCAAGTTAGCAGCTAATACACAGCTAACACAGTTCAGTCCGAACTCCAAAATTGATAAATATAATCTCAGTGGTTATTATAAATACAGCTGCTCATTAATTTTTCAGTTCAGCAGCCTTTCATCTGGAAATGCTGACTCACTGAAACCAAAAGTTTTTAAGAATCCAAGAAAACTTGGAACAGTGTTTCCTTACAAAACTGTCTGCTAAATGTGCAGCCAGGGAGAGCTTCCAAGGCAGACAGTCAGAGCACTCATCTGGGAAATTCGGGTTTCTGCTCTGCCTGGTTCTCAGTCAGAGGGCAGAGCAAGATATCTCTTTTCCCAGAGGACTGACAGGACCACCAGCTCACTGGATTTGCAGGAATTCTCTTTGTTTTAGATACTAAGTATAGGCTTAACTGATGTATGTTAAGGTGCACATACTGGATTTTTAAGTGCATGTATCTTAAAAAGCTTTGCTGCGGGAAAAGTGAATAAACAGAGTAGCAGTTCATGGTGTTGTCATTTTACTGTCCAAACAGAAAACGAAGGTCGCTCTATAAGGAAAAGTTATCTAAATCCATTAAAAAGCAGACAGTCTTGGCGCGCTTGAGCTGATGTTGCTAAAATGCCTCTTTCCTCAGCACAAAGAGCAATAACCAGGAAATAACAAGGTCAGCTATCACACTCTTCATCCCTTTCACTTGCTAGAAAACACTTTCACCCTCAGCTAGTTTCCTCCCAGAATCACAGCCAGCACACCAGGGCCTCTGGTTGGAAAAGGGTGGGGTCTTGGCTCCTGTGCTGCGTGGCTGGATGCTGATGTGTTGTGCTGATTTGTAATCATTTACGTGCTGCATATTTCCATACGTGATTCCATAGTCTCAACTATTGCTCTATTAAGTACTGTAACAACTTGTAAAGGGCGGGGTGAAAAATGACTGTTCTGGACTTCATTCTTACAGAGGAGTTAGAAAATTAAAAGAGCAAAAGAACATCTATGCAGGGATATAGAAGAGATGTGGTACATTTTTCAGGATGAGGCTATGAGTGTTGGATCTAGGGTATGCTGGGAGGATAATGTGAAAAAATGTAAGAGCATTCCTGTTTCTGAATCTCAAGAAAAACATAGCCTTAAATAAAACTACCACATAAATAAAGTCTCAAGTCTTGTATGAGAAACTGAATAAAAATAAATAAGTTATGTTCATATAAAGAATAGTTTCAAAATTCCTTGACCATAGAAAATACCAATTCTTATAAACGGAGTATCTCTTAGGAATTTTGTTGAAATAAATAGATGCCTAAAATGGGGATTTATGACTTTATTTGACAATTGTCCCAGCTCCTCATCAATCCTTAAAGGCAAAGCCAGAATCAAGTTATAAAAATCGACCTTCTATTTATCTTTGCAGTTTAATCATTTGCAAATTATCATTCTTACTGATAGCATTCATAATAATCTACTTGTGTAAGCATGTGTACATTCCACTGAGTGCACTTCTGCAGTTCATTTAGGATGATTAGAAATTGCTGGGTTGAATATTCTGTGGAAGTTTTACAAAATGTTTGCCTTGTCTTTGTGCAAGCATATATAGAAATCAAGATATTGCTTACATTCTTCTCATGCAGTGGTGTTACTAAATTGAGAAAAATGTCATTTTTAGCTGCAGCTGAATTTCGATTTATTTTGTATTGAATAATTCTAACTTTTGAAATGGCAAGTCAAAAGGGGAAAAATAGTTCAATCTTAAATAATTAAGGCATATTTTTTAATTAGCATTTCAGGAGTGAGATAAAATTTGGCAGTAGAAAGAAAACAATAGGTACGTTTTGGCTTTTAGGATTAGTAACACAGACTGTTCTCTGTTATCTCTATTGTTACAAAATCAAGGATCATTTTTTAATTTGACTAATGATGATACAAGTTAGAATGTAAAAATTCCTTAAAGCCCAATTGACAAAATGAAGATACATTAAAATATGTGAGCTAAGGTGAAAAAAAGCTTCCTTAAAAAACCCGCAGCACGGGGAGAGCAGAACACTATGGGTACAAATGTTTGGGGTTGTTGGGTTTTTTACAAAGATTGCTGTTAAGAGAATCATAGGCAGAAATGAGTGTAGATCTTTTAGTCCCTCTCAACTAGAGTGCTTTCATTAATAACACTTTTTTCTGCTGCTCTACCATAGAAGAACTAGAAGGACAGGTAGCTCTAGTGCTAAATCTCTACAGTCAAACACCATTCTTCCTGTTACCTGCCATGCTAATTCCAGAGGACCAACGGATCCTATGAGTACTTTTCCCATAGTTAATACAAGGGTGATGCTTAGGGTAGGTGCTGAGGCTGATTTACAGAGCAAAGATTCACTTCCAAGATAAATGTTGGAAATCACAGAGTGTCTACAATTTTTTTTTTTATTTTCTCTGTTTTAACTACTGCAATTTTTTTCCTTTTTTATCAGCAAGGAAACTGAGTTATGACATTCTCTACCAGATTAATTGGGTGTCCAACTGGAAAGTGTGAAGAAAGAGGAAAACAAATTTTCAGTGACTACATTCACTCCTGACATATTCTGAGATGCTTTTGCTTGTCTCTTGCTATTCGTTTGTTTTCTCCTCAGCACTTTACATTGTTAAAATCTGAAGATAAACCATCATAACCAAATTTACATATTTGTTCCCCTGCCCCTTAAAATAATCAGAATGTCTGCTGCAGATTTTAAGTGAGTTACATACAGTGATGTGGCTCAAGTGAAATACTTTCCACATTAAAACTATTTGTTGATTGAGAGGTCTTAAGGATATCAGAAATCAATTTGAGAAAGTAAAGGTTTTAGACTGCCAGAGAAAAATAATTTAAAATCACTCTTTCATGTAATACTTTTTTGCCAAATACAGTTGAAGTCACAAGACAGCATCAGTCAGGGCATTTTTATAATTGCTGGAGGGTTAGCTGTGATAGTTGTGAATTCTTGTCAAGTGAAGAAATTAGTCATTAAAACTGACCTTTTTTTCCTTCAGTTTCGAAAGTTTCTCTTAAGAATGCTTAATTTCCTGTTAGGAATTCTTTTTTTCTCCTATTCAGATTATTTGAAATGCTTTATTTCTCTCCAAACTCTCTCTTCTCCTTCTCCTCCCATCTGTATAGTGGAATAGATAACCAATTTAGAATAAAAAATAACCTCCCATCTACTCCTCATGTTAGAGTTAGCTGGTTTTTAACAGTACATTAAGTAAAATCATGTTGAAAACACGTATCTTGCTTGAGAGCTAGCATGATGAGGAGAGGGAACTCCCCACCTGAGGAGACTTCCAGTGATTTTTATTTTTTTCCTACAGTTTGACTGGAAGGTGAGAGCGTCTTTTCTGGTAGAAAAGATCTAGTCATGGCCTAGATCTAAACTATACCATAGGAGCTTTAAAATGTGAGAGAAATTAAATGTTCTGGAGGTTGAAATATGCTGCTGATTCAAAACTTCAGTTCCACTTGAGAGTGGAACCGAAGCACATTCTTGAGGAGTGTTTCAAAAATGTCTCTTTCTCTAAATGTGGGAATGTTGCATCTGATATTAATTGAAGTACAGCCGTGTTCTTCAGGCAGTTTCTCAAAGAGGGTACATATGTAGATCTAAGAAGATTTTTCCCCACAACCTGTACTTTTAGCATTAAATAAAAAGGAAAGAAAACCAGACCTGGACCAAAACAGTCATTGTAGTGAGCACATTCCCATCAGGTGTCCTTATCTGTTCTGGAGGATTTGTTCAGCTGAAGGCAGATGCTTGTAAGGTTGTTGCTTCTCCTTCTGCTGTCCTTTTTGGTGGCTTATCCTCCAGGAAGGAAGGAAGGAATCGTTTCCCCACAGCACCTTCCGTGTTTGCTGTTTCTCTTTGTCACATACGCTACCTACCCTTGTCCTTAAGAAGCCAGTGAGAAACTCCTCTTTACAGCTTCTATCCCTTTTGTCAGGCAACATCCCCAATTAGGCAGTCTCCTGCTCCCCAGGATGTTTGGGTTAGAAAAGCTGATTTATCTTTGGCAATAGCTATTTGTTTTTGTCCTAGTACACCACAGTCTTAAGTGTTATGATTCCCTTTCATTAGCCTGTTGCCCGTAGTTTCAGTGGTTTGGGGAATCTGGCTCAAATATATAAAATTTAATACAAAGAAGTTTCATAAGCAGAGCTTGTTTTCCAGATCATCTCCAAAAAGCATTATGGTTACATTTGAAACTTTCTGAGGTAGTTTGTTAGGATTATTGCATGGAAATTTACAGGCAAATTAACATTCACAGTGTATTTCATTTTTTTTTTCATCATTTATATGGCTGTAATTGCATTTTAATGTTTGTATGGGAGAAATATTCTCAGTTCATATTTGCACTGTTCCTGAATTGCAAAAAATAACACAACATCTAGCTATATACTTGACCTACTAATGCTGAATGTGCCCACAGGGACTTGTATAATTTCTGTCCAAAGTGTTACCCAATTGCTCAATCCAAATCACCTCCATGAACAGGTATTTCCAGTAGTGTGCTGTACTTCTTGGAAGCATAATTGGCTTATTACAGTGTTACTTACGTTAAATACTGAAATAGAAGTGTTACCAAAATCCCTCATTTTAAAAAAATAGTACCCGTAATATAGCAAATTCATAGACTGCATGGTCCAGACTGTTCAGAATAAGAAAAAGCAAGATGGGACACTGGAACTGGTTGCCTTGATAGAATATTTAATAGTTTTCAGCTAACATAGAATAGTTAATAAAATGGATAGCAATACACTGGTTTTCCCTCTTTTTATAGTTCTGCGGTGATCCAGGTAAAACTGATTGCTTCTTTTTTTAAACAAAAGTCTCAGAGAGAAAATGAGACTCTCGAAGAAAAGGCAAAGGCATGTTGTATTTTTTTCAGAAAAGAATTGAGTTGTGTGCTGGAAAACATGCATCTGGACTCTCTTATATGCGCGCCCTGGCTCTCTTAGTGGTGTAAGCAAGATATATAATCCCAGATAAATTTAACCATCTGAAAAGTGAGTGTAATGATTCAGTATAGAGCTATGACATGCTTCAGTTGCAGCTGAAGTACTTTGTGACCTGTGCTTGAGTCATTTTGCAAGAGCACATGAGTTTTTCTTACTGTTTATACTTCGATATGGAAAACACTTGTTTTCCATGGGATACCAGTGTCGAAGTTAAGTAACTTACTAAAAACAGAATTTTTTTTTCATGCATCGAAAGAATTCTGACTGGTTTTGTAAAGCCAAACAAAATGGGATCTCTTGTCCTGTTATTTAGTAATGCGTGTGATTTATCTGTTTAAAGTCTAAAGTCAAAGCCAGTTAAAGTGTAGCCTGTGCATGTGCATCAGCTGGTGTTTTCCTTGGGCACTGTCAGTGGCCAGGGAAAGCTTGGACCCCATCCCTGTGGTGTCTCTGTCTCCCTCCTACTTCTGACTCTGCCCCGAGCTGGGCTCCCACCCCAAGACTGAGGCAGGCGGGGAGGGTGGCGGTGCAGGGCACTGCCTTTCCTGGGCAGTGGCCCTTGGAAACGCGGAGAGAGTGACCATTTTCAGGGAGCTGCTCCATGTGGGGAGTGGGTGACTGCCTCCAGGGAAAGCCAGGAATGGCCTCTGTAGTCCTGGGGCTCGGGCATCCCAGTGGTTTGGCATGACAGCATGGGAGCCCTGAGTTAGACAGGAGGCGATTGGTTTGTTTTACAGGCCATTAGGGAAAAGTCA
Source organism: Daphoenositta chrysoptera (assembly GCA_013397915.1). Classification (NCBI taxonomy): domain Eukaryota; kingdom Metazoa; phylum Chordata; class Aves; order Passeriformes; genus Daphoenositta; species Daphoenositta chrysoptera. Next base: position 202,513 of record VZRO01003301.1, on the reverse strand, counting down.
GTGCATCCCCAAATAAAGTGCTTCCTTTTCTTAGAAGGGTTTTTAAGTTGTTAATGCGGACACTAAATGCTCTGGATGTGGAAGAGCAATTTGGATGCTGAATAGGCAAAGAGATGTGCTAGTCATGCATGTGCTAATGTTATTTTACAGTATCTTTTATTTCTGATTTTTCTTAAGGTCTGAGATAAGTAGCAAAATATGAATGGTGAGGGAAATACTTTCAGATTTCAACACTTTATCTGTTGACTTAATTTTTTAACTAAAGGACTCCAAGATGGATGTGTCTACGTCTGTGGTTTATGACATACAATCTTACATCTGGTTTATGACTTGTAATCTAATGATATGGTCACACAGCAGCTGTTTTCTGGGAGGTATGCTAGATAATCTGTAGTTTTCTAACTTTGTTCCTGGAAATCTTCATTATGAGCAAGTGAGTTGCTACATACAAATACAGTATCTGTAGCAGTAAATTACGTTTGGAAGTTGCTGATGTGGCTGAAAATCTGCAAACAGAAAATTTCCAAGTCAGAGGATAGACTCTGCATTTTGGAATGTACCAGATTTATACTGCACTAATGGAGAATAATGTTGTACATTCAGAAGAATGTTTTAATTGTTCTAAAAGTTGTCATTAGCATTTCTTGATTTAAATTAGCAATCAAATACATAGTTCAATAACATTTAAAAACTGGTAGCTATGGATTATGTTTGCAAAGATATATTTTCAGAACTGAAATTTAAGAAGGATCAGTTGTTTTTATATGTTGATATGTAATGTAAATATATATCAAGATACTAAAACAATATATAAATATAAAATTAAAATTGCAAGATGTAGAACTGATGAGTGACCTTGAAAAATGTCACAATTTCACCAAAAGGTTTAATAACCATTTTGTTGTAGTCACAGGGTGCATAATATCTGAAAATATGATGCCAATTAAATTACATCTGTTAAATTCATACAGCATATGAATGCAGTGTATCTGCATTGATCTATCAAGGTAGCATAGGTATTCTGACCTAAGGAGTTTTTCCACTGTTGTAATCATGCTTTTTGAATGATGCAGTTAAGCTATCAGAAGCTCAGTCCTGTGAAATATTTGTATTCACAATAGGTTTTTGCTCTTACACTGCTGCTATTCACAGGTTTGAATTTTCACAGACCGATCAGGTGTAATTAATCTAGCAACACTTTGTGATATACAACTCATATCTGTCTCTAAGCAAAAAAAAAAAAAAACAAAACAGAACAATTTATAACTTCGCTATAAAAATTCTTGTGTTTTTTTTAATATGTAGCAACTGTCTTCTTGTGGCCGTTACCTAATAAAGATACCTATTTTATTTCAAAGTACATATTTATTTAATGATATTCCATCATACGTTTGCTGTCCTCTTCTGTTGCAAATTGTTGTCTACCATATTTTTAGGAACTTAATGCAATTTTCCTTTTGGAAATGTTTACTTCAGTCATCTTACCTGGAGTAACAGGAACCACTTAACATATTTGGTGAACTATATTAAGTCAGTTCAGTTAGCTGTCCAATATTTAGCATCTATTTTGGAATGAGTCTTTATATAATTGCAACATGGCAAATAGAATAATACATATTCTGGTTGCCTGTTGCTTTACCAAAAACCTGAAATGTCTCTTGAATACTGCTAGCCAGTTTACTTCTGTAGAAGCAGATATGTTTATCTTTTTGCTTGCTTCTAGAGGGAAAACCTCTTCTCAGTATTCTCTTGATAATAAGTATCTTGTCGTTCACCAGCTCATACCATTAGAAGTATTTGTAGGGATGAACCAGATAATAATTGTGCCACAAGGGGCTATTAGCATTGACTTGTAATTTAAAAGTGTATAATAAACAAGATGATCATGGATCAATTACTGACAATAGAACTATGTTTGTTTATGCTGTTTTAAGGTTTCCTTGCAGACCTACATTTCATCTTCACATGTGGTGTAGCTATATGTATCCTGTAACTATTGTTAATCAACTGGGGTAGTGTGTTTGCTGTCTTGTTTCTACTAAAAATGTAGAAAAAAGGTATTCATAGTTGTCCCCAACAGTCACCATCAACAGAAGTGCAGCTGCTGTTGTGCTGTTTTAAGAAGCCAGTATTTTCTCTACATTTTTAATAATTGTTTGAGGGAGCAGCAGCCTGGTCAGGCTGTGTTTGAGAGTACAGTTCTGCCAACCTGCTCACCAGGAGCAAATGAGGGTTCAAGCCTTGCCCCATCTGGGATGTCTGAAGATGCTGATGGCCATTGGAGCCTTGCACAGGAGTTACAGTCTATGTACTTTACAGGTTCAGATTAACTTCAGGGTCCCAGGCAAAATGTCCTCTAACCTTGCTGAGATTTGCTGCAGCCTACGTGTGCTCAGTGAAGTCATTTTGTGTGGGAAACATCCAGCACCCAAGGACAGTGCTAAATCCTCAGCTGTATGGGTAAACATTAAGAAGTAGAAATTGTATAAATACAGTGCATTGAAAATCCAGTTAATTAAAATACTTGCTTATTGTCAGGTTTCAGTATGGTTTTAAAAGTCAGTTAATATGTTAGAGAATTAACTTACATTTTTATAATTATTCTGATCAACAAAAAATTATAGCTTATATAGAGGATGTACGTGTCCTTTAGTTTTGAATAGAAAAGTCACAAAACTAGTTTGTGGATTACTATTCTCTTGTGAAGATCACTGTGCTCTTATCAGCATTTTATTACAGTTTCATTTAAAGAAATCTTTGTTAAAAATTACCACATTAATGAAAATATAATAGGCAAAAGGCTTTATTATTTAGTTACCTTTTTAATTGCAGCATAAATACAATTTCAGAGTGGTCCTGTAGAAGGCAAATCCTGAAAACTAGAGTTCTTACATGAATTTCCTCATCTTACACACTGAATCTGTCATGAACTTATCTGTATAAATAGCTTAAAAATCTATGTCAAATGTTTGTTTCATTAAATTATGTTGCATTAAAAATAACCCTCGGTCTTTAAAAGGTAGATAAGAAAGCCGCAGCTTGAAAACAGAAACAGCTCCCTATGAAGAAGGCATTTATGTTTAACCAAATGTGTCATATACCCAGTGTGACAGATCGAAGTAGTGTTTGGAGTCATGAGTTCTCCAAGGCAGTACCTTTTTTTTCCTGGAACTAAACAGCTTTCCCATTGTATATTTAAATATTTATTGTTTGCTTTAAATGTCGATACTGGAGTATTTCACAGTGTTAAGGTTTGGACTTGCTACAACTGATCAAGAATTTCACTTCTGGTGTTTACATACATTTACTGGTTTAACTGCCAAGAAACTCTTTGATGGAGTTAATGAAGAAGGCTCTTTCCCTCACTAGTGTATTTCAGCCTGGAAAATTGAAAAGGCTATGGATTAATAAACAATGGATCAGTGGGCAAGTAGGGAGGAAGAGAAGCTTGGCTGGTATTTGTTTGTTTAATTTACAGTAGCTACTGGTGGTGAACTACCTTCAGTTCTCAAAAATTTATGGTTGCCCAAAGGCTGTAGTCTACAGTGCACGTGTTCCTGGCATTCTTCAAGGAGATATTTAGAGAGTTGGGAATAACCTGTATGCTTTTGTTGCCCAGCCGTCTCTTTCAGTCATTCACAGGAAGCAAGAGATCTGAAAAGACTGAGTGTCTGTGGAATGGAGTTTCCCTAGAAATTCAGAGTGGTTGCTGCTAGGAGACATACTTATTTCTCTGTTTTATTCTGAAGTTGGTTGGTTGGGTTTTGTAACAGAAGGCAACAAAAGTCCTTGTCTGACTTGTCTTCACATTGTTTCAAGGTCTTGCTCACAACTGGCGCACACCTGTCAGGTTTTCTCTCTTCAGATCCAGCTGAATTGTTCACTCACCAGGTGCAATGTCCAGTAGGTCCTTTTTGTTTGTGTGCAACCACTTGTCTTGCAGGGAGGTTGCTGATGGCCCTGTGGTGGCCCTGGCAGGCTCTACAGAGTAGTACCCAAAGGAAGGAGAAGGGAGAGAAGTTGCAGGAAGGCTCCTTGGGGGTCTCACCTCCCTTGTTGTAGGTTGGAAGGGTCTACTATCAATGACCTCAAACTCACAAGTTCTGTGTTTTACTTCAGGTAGGCGGTGCTGCAGTTAGTGGCAGTTTGATTTTAATTAATCCAAAGAAATGCATTTCTTACCATTTCTGAGACAAGTGTAAATAATTTCTTTCTGTTTAAGGAGCTCTGGCAATATTTGCCTTTTAAACTGAAGGAATTACCTGATTTTATTATCTCCCTCAATTCAATTACTTTTCCTCACGTCCCTGCTTCAGCATCATGTATTGAGATTCATTAACAGTTCTTTGGCAGTCACAAGAAACTAATCATCTGTTTACAATATTGATCAGCAGCTTTCATGTTAGTTTACATTTGAAGTGAGAAATAATCCTGCAGCAAATAGTAAATAAAAGATTGGGAAGAAAGGGAAGAAGTTATCTTAGGCTCTAAAAAGTTTTTTTTTCAGGTGCCCTGGAAACTTCTACATCCCAAACAGTTAGTCCCTCTTAGTGACTTTCAGCTCTGAAATTCCAGCAGAATTTCCCATCCACAAGTTGTCCATTGTCTCTAGTAATCTATATTCCGAAAGACACAGATTTTTATTCCTATGCATACAGATTTCTGTTGACTTCTAAGCAGTTTCTGAGTTTCTGAGTAAAAATATTTATGGGCTAATAAAAAATACTTAGCTATTGATGCTTCAACAATTTCATTTGTTACTGTATATACATTCTTTCTGTATTATACATAATAGGAGGTTGTTATCATAGTTCTTGAAAATTATGTACTCTTCAGAATGGGAATTGAGAACCAAATACTAGGAAATAAAAATCTTAGTTTTCCGAAGTTGCTAGCTAAATTTCTTCTAAGTTAATCTGAAAAGCTGATTTCTGGGGCTTATCAGCACTAGATTTGTGGGAACTGGCATTAGAAGAATGTTGAAAGTTACATAAATTGCAGCCAAGATTTACTTGCATTTACTTGTACTTCTCGGAGTTTTATTAAGACACCTTAATCTTACTGAATAATAAGATAGAGTAATTCTGCATCCATAAACGTTGGGAGCACATCTTCAAACTATGGGGTTCCTTTAAAATATATTACATTCATATAGTCAAAATTACCAGTTCATGCAGTTGTATCCAGTCATTTCCCAGAAGAGCTCTAAAAGGCAACAGCTATCAGATAAAAAAGACAAAGAAATTTTCCCTTTCCATAGGAAATCCTTATTCGTATACATATATCTACACTTGTGGTTGCTAATTAAAAAAGAAAGTTTCCTGAAACTCAATTTAGTTTAGCCACAGAGATATAATAAAGACTGGTATTTCCTTTTCCTACTATTATAAATATTTAAGGATGAATAAGTTAGTGTGCTGAAGCTAGGTTTTTGCACATGGATAAGGACAGGAAGAAGTGTCAAAAGAAGAAAGATAATGCTGAAGAATTTAGATAAAACTTGGACAGAGGAGTAGGAGGCTAAATAGATCTGGCAGCAGCAGGCTGGCTTTTCCATTACTTTCTGATACAATTATGAGAGTTGCTCAAGTTGTGGATGCTGCCCCTTTGTCACATGATGTTGCCAGCATTTATTTCCGAATCAAATCTATAAAAGGAAATGAGAGTTGTCTGTCCTTGCAAACCACTTGTCTGGTAGGAAATCACTTACAAATAATAAAGTGCATATTAGAGCATGAAATAGTTCCTTGATGTATGACCTTCAAAACTGGTGTAAGGAAAACAGTTGAAGCTGGGAGTAGCAGAAACTTTTCATAGTGGAAGGATTACAGGCTGCAGTCTGTAAACTCTGTCAACAGAGTTTACAGCTCGCTGGCCGCTTGTCTTCACTCTGAAACGGTATTTACAGAAGCAGCAGGGGTTCCCTATGGGCAAGGCAGGGGAGCTGCCTGGGGACAGGGAAGAGCTGCCTCCCCCGGCGTTGTACTCCACTGGTTTGACTTCTTTGCGGGAGTCCCCACCCCTCTGAGTAATGACAACAGAGGCAGACTTGTAAGAAGGGCTGAAAAGCATGCAGGAGGAACTTCAAAAGCTGGTCAGGTTCTCAGTGTCAAAATGTGGCAAAGCGCACCTTTAGATTTATCTCTTCAAAGCAGCGGGTGAGAATTAACTTAATGATTTTCACTACTCGGCCAAATAACAATGCACTGGACGATCTCCATTTTTTTGTACTGATTTGTGCCCAAATACATTGTGGCATGGAATAGACAACTGCCTTACTATACAGCTAATAAAATATGTGATCTAATATAACGCTACTTGAGATTTAAAATCGGGGAGGATTCAGATCCAATTCTGCCATGTTACAGCATGTAAGTTATTGTTATTGGTCAGTGTTTTGAAAATAAAAATCTTGATAATATTTCCTGCCATGAAATGCCTCAAGTTTACCACTATATAATAAATGTCTAACAGCAGCACTTCTCAATTCCATAACAGTCCCTTCATCAAGGATTGCAGAGTGATTTGTACATATTCACTGACTGGATGTTATATTGACTTAAAATTGAATATGGTGTTCATTGCAGAAGCCCAGGAGTTAAATGATTGCAGAACCAGAAGCAGTAACAAAAGTGCTGTGGGCTGATTTGCCATCCTTTACTCCACACAGACTCTGCTCTGTTTAGTCTTACCTTGTCAGATAAATATACTAATTTTGACATACAGAATCTCTACATTTTCGTGGTGCCGTTATTGCTTTTAATAAATAAACAGCAAGCAAACATCTCCCAGTACAGGTGACATACAGATTATGTGTTTTTCAGTATTTTTTCCAGTTTCAAGGCTCAGTGCTCTATAAAGACAACTGTGTAAGCAGCATCTTGATAACAGGGATAAACCACCTGCTCCCAAATTTTTCTTCAAGTCACTACATATTTTTCATTCTTTTTGCATCTTGTTCAGCACTTGCAGATTAATTTCATGCTTTGTCATCATCTGTTGTCCACAAAAAAATTCTCCTTGAGGGAATTATAACAGTACCTACATTTTTCTTTTCACAAGTGCTTCAGAAATGCAAAGGGCAGAAACACTGTAGGATTGTGTAATGCACCTATAATTACTTCCACAAATAATTTGAGAGGTGGGGGTTTTTTTCAAACGAAGAGCTTTTATGTACATTCAGGGAGAGGTCCTGACTCTCCAAAACCAACATAATTTCAAGGAAAAGAATGTGTGTGAGCTTGCCGTCCTCCACACATTTTTAGGCACTATATACACTGAGTAATTTGCTTAAATTATCTCTCCTGCTTTCTTAGTTGAGAGCTTGGTGGCCCCTTAAAATAGCAGGTAGGCAGCAACGTTCAAGGATTTGTGATGGCAGACTAAAACTTGAAGTACACAGTTAAAATGGAAACTAGAAGACTGAATCAGAGGTTTTTGGTTTTAGTATGAAAAAAGCTTTGTTGTCTAGCTCAGTAAAAAAGCACCACTATTTAACAGGTAGTGAAGGAAAAACATGGAACCGTTCTTTGTCTTACAATGAATTCTGATTTTCAAAGCATATCTAAACCACAGTGCTGGCCTCAAAATATTACAAAAGCACAAAATCATGTCATTATTATTGCTAGTATGATCTAAAGACCTTTCAGACCTTTTTTTAGTGTTTTTCAGATACAAGTCTGAAGCATGTATTAGTATATTTCTCAGACCTTGCAGATGAGTTTTGTGATCTACAAAAGTTGAACTTGTTGATTTCTATAAAGATGGCAGATGGAACATGTTTCCAGCAAGCATGAATAGAACTGCTAGGGCAATCAGGCTGATACCTCAATGGCACACACTTCTTGGAAATTTAGTGTAGAGGAAGAGCTTAAAAGTGAAGTCACAGAAGTAGTTCAAGAAAGGGATGTAGAAGATATCTGTGCTGGTTGCACTCGTGGTTTTTGAACACTGTCAGCGAGCTCCACAATTGATGCATTTTGTCTAACGGTGTCACACGCTGGCATGTGGTTGTTATGTGAAAATGGTGCTTTTAAACATTTGTAAATGCTGTTTGTTGCCCCAGCTTCTTTCCTTATACTTGCAAGGCGGATAAGATTCTCCTAGGAGTTAATAAACTAAGTTTGTTTTCTTGGCATGTAAGATGCCCCAACACAGGTTGTGTTCTGTGAAAGTGGCGTTTGCCATCCTTCCAAGTTCAGCTCTAGTGAACTGAGGTTATGCTTATTGCAGACTGATCATGCTTGAAGACTGTTGCATCCGGCCTAAAAAAAGGCGAAATACGTACAATGAAAAGGAATAGAAGGTAGATCTGGATGTATTATCCTGTAATTCTCTTTGACAGATCCGAAGTTAGGTTTTGGAGGAGGGTTAGAGGCCAAACTGCTGCTGTGCCTATCAGAATGAGTCACTAACTAGCAGAGTAATTGCATTGATTATTGCACACCCACAAATTATAACAGAAAATACTTTGCAGGGGGTGGAGGTTGTACTTTTCCTGAAGGTTTTGGTATAATTAATCTACTGTAAGTGCTGGTTCTTTAGACACATCTGAATCCTACTGTTGAGCATGGTCCTTGTGTGCCAGTTGGCCACCCCTCCCTACATGGTTGCAGTGTTTCTCGTGCTATTGCTTCAGTGCTAATGAAGGTTTTGACAACACTGCTGTTGGGAAAATTCAAGTCATGTATTCTGCTTTTGTCTTTAAATTTTAACTGTTTGCCTGTCTTCGTTGCAGGCATTAGGAGTTTGAGCAGCTACATTTTGTATACCTACAGCAAAACAGCTCCCTTGTTAGGCAGAACATTTAATAAAGGATTAAGGAGAGTTGACTGAACCATAAGGGACTCTTTTAACTCGTAAACAAGAGGCTAATTATCAAGAGACTGTACTTGTTTGCGGAAGAGATAACTGAGCGGGCTTCCTTCTCTCTTGGGTGCCTTACCTGGTACTTCACACAATCATTAAATCCATTTAAAATTTTTTTGTTGACACAGTTTGCATTAGCACTCAGTAGATGTTTGGGGATGAAGAGCAGTTTTAATAGAAAATAGTTGCTACACTTGGTAGGAGCAAACATGGTAATAATTGGAGTCACTGGGGAAAACTGTCGCTCACTGTCTCTTGTGGGTTTCTAGGAGCATCAGTTTACAACTGCGTCAGTTAAACACTGGCTTAGGATTCGAGTGCAAAGTCAGGCTCTCGAAATGAAGACTGTCTACAATGAGTAGAGACTGTAGAGGCTTGCAAGAGAATCCTGGAGCCACAAAAGTAGTTTTTGCTTCATACTGGTAAATTCTAGGTGTTTACTTGGCTGAAGTATAAACTTTTTAAAATTGCCATTCTTCTCTTACTTTACATGGCTTATGCTGCAAAACCCAACAGAATACTGATACACTGATCAGATTTGTGGCATCTGCCAGGGCAGCTGCAGACAGCCCCAGGAGCCATGAAGTTTTCTGGAGCATGAGGGGGAGCTCAGCTGAGCTTCCCTTCACCCATGTTGTAGTCACTCTGATCATCCCCTAGGCACCACATGGAGAAAGGCTTCCTCACAGCTCTGTGGAAGGTGATGAAAGTGGTAGGTTAGAGTTCTTCCTCCCAGTCATCTCTCCCAGACCCTGTTGCTGTCTGTCCTCCCCTGTAACAGCACAGCATCCTGCTGTTTGCTGTTGCTGTCACGCTCCGTGACTTGGGCTGCAGGTCGATGGATCCTATTTAGTTTTGACCTCAGATCTGGTACAGAAAAGGATCCTTCAAAAGGTAGTGTTTGAATTGCAAAGTCAAGCATGCCACATTTAGAAAACTCTGCAGGTAGTTTGCTTATACACCCTTCATTTGACTCCACTGGGTGTCATCCTTATGGTGTTTAAGTGTTGCCCATCAGTTGTCACTCTTTTATTCCACAGAATGTTTCCATATTTCAGTGGATGGGAGACTGGGACTGCCTGTGTATATATATATATATATATATATATATATATATATACATGCCCCCTGCACTATGCATTGGGAAGTACAAGTATCCTGCTTGGTAGGGAGGCACATACCTCTCTTCCTGTGTGATTTAATTCTCTGGATCATCTTGCACTGCAGTTGTCATTGGGAGTTAGGGAGGTGTTAGGTGGGAATTTTTAATGCATTGTGTGATTTACTTTTTGTTTGGTTAAGTACATGAGAGAAGAAGTAGTAACTGAAATTCAGAATAGAAGTGATGACTTCATTTCACACCCACAATGGCAGAACGATGAAAATGTGTAACGTTTGCCACTTCTTTAAGTGGTTGTCAGGAAATCAGACAGGTTTAATCTGTGTTTTAGATGAGAAATTGTCTTACAGTCCTGAAGCTTAGGAGAATAAGAGCATAAATTTTGGCTTGAGGGAGATCAATTTCACATTGATCTAAGCAGTTGTTTCCATGTTTGCAATATATTAACAGAAGTAGAAAATACAGTGGAGCCTTCCACATTCCAGTTTCTGGGAGACTGAAAGGTGGCATCAGGATAGCTCCAATGTATGCTCCATCCAGAAGGAAGTCAGAAACAATCTTAGTAGAATAAAAATTGTATTCCTGACCTAACATGAACTTTGGTGGTTTCCAAAGAAGTTAGATGAAAAGTTCTGTCTCTAAAATACATTAAGATTTGTTCATGAAGATATGTCATTGTTTAATCATCACTAGTATTTATTACAAATTTAGGCATCTAAAAAGTGAAATAAGGCCATTTCTTAGCTACTTGAAAATTTTTTGTAGGAGTTATAAGAGGGAGGAGGTTTCTAAGGTTACCTATCAATAAATAAGTTTATTTCCGAAATAAGGAAAATTGAATTTCTAGAACAAGCTGTAACTTGTAGTAAGACAAAGTTGAAAAACAGTGCCCTGAGGCTTAGCTGTAGTACATTGCATTTGTTACCTGTATTGTTTTCATGGAATGCTATGTATGGAAATACATTGGATCTAGAAATTTTTCCCTGAATTAGGTGAGTAAAAATATTTTTATAAGACCTTTTAAAACACAGTAAAAATAGCCTATTGTTTATATCAGTGATATCAGCTCAGGGTGTTTTTACATTTTTGTATATCTTAGCTTATTTTCTTCTGAAAATAAAAAAGTAATCATAATCTGCTTTTGGCTCTTCATGATTTTTAGATGATGTTTGATTATTTATAGCAAAATGTACCTTCTAGTGAGAAGGCGGGTCAGGAGTGCAGGGCTGAGGTTTTGGATTGTCTCAGGAAGAGTGGAAAATTTCCAAATAGTTTTATATTAATAAATATTTGAGATGTTGTGGGTCATATCTTCATTTTGATGACATCCAAATATCACATCAAGGTTTTCTATGGTCTAGTGGTTGCTATAAATTCTTAGATAAACGGTGTAAATTAATGTGTGCAATGTAAAAAGTACCTGTAATTCATGACAACTGTAACTCGTGAAACCTGAAGCATTAACATTTGCTTCTTTGTTGCTCCAATTAAAATACTGTATTAAAAATATATTGATTGTTTTATTTTATATGTATATTAATAGGTGCAACTACTTGTATGTCTCTATCCTTAAGGAGGAGTTTGGGTGAAGCAGCTGTTCTGTTTGGTCATGACATAGGTGGTTTTCTGCTTTCAGGCACAGTACATTATTTCCTGCTTCTCTTCAGCATACTAAATATTTTTAGTAGATTTTGGTGACTTTGATCTGATAGAAGTCAACTGTATGTGCTTGCAAATACAGTGCATCAGATTACCAGAGTGATTTACCATGTTCCTGTTTTCTTCTGTCCCAGTTGAGGTTTCTTAAAGGACGTGGTTCATGACTTCTAAGAACTGAAAAGCCACTTTCCAGAAGTCACACCTTTAGGAAAGTCTTCCATTTGGCCAATTTAGAATATAAAGCTACTAAAGTCACAACTTCATCTTAAAAACCTTATTTGTGTTTTACTGACAAAGTTTTAAAAGGCAATGTTTTAAAAAAAGTTTTAGCCCATCTTCCCTTATCAGCTGGAGGAAATCTGAGTTCTCTGTCCTTTGAACTACCCTGGCTCTCTTCCCCGTGACAGGGATTGCCGGCTGTGGCTGCCACCCAAGGAGCACCAGAGCAGGTGCTGCAGGGCAGGCAGAGCCCAAAGCCCACACCAGGGCCTGCTTGCCACTGAGGTGGCCACAACGTGGCCATGGCCAGAGGAAGGAGGAAGAAGTGACAAGCATTGGGATTCAAAGTAATGAGCTGTAAGGATTGAGGGGAAGGGAGAGATTGTTGGGAGGCAGGTCAGACTAAAGGGTCTTGATTGCAGGGTTTGAAGCTGACATGGTAACTACTGTCTGGACGTTGTCCTGTGAGGGAGAGGAGGCTGGCATCCAGGTGTGTTTGCCATGTGCAGAACCCTCTTCTGTGCTTGGCAATGGGGAGCCTTATGCAGATGAGCAGAAAAAATACTGAAGAACTTACAGCAGAGGAGAGAGGGGTTAAAAACAAGCGTGAAAAGTTGGATCATGGTACTTGGCATCTTGAAATGAAGCAGGATTTTTCTGGAAGGCTTTAGTCACCTGGGAAGGAAGGATCGAGTAGCTAGCTGTGTGGGAGGCAATTTGCAGGCAAGTGTACTCCTCTGCAGTAGATCGGTACATTTTAATGAGGGAAATATATTTGCTCTGTTTTATAGGATTTGCTTTGGACTAGAAGTCTGGAAGTTGTTTTAAATAGACTGCTTTGAGATATAATGGTCAGGTGGAAATATTTGAAGCAGATGATACGGAAACCCTGTATTTACAAGATATGTGTAGGGTCTCCAGAAGCTGAGCTGAAATGATGGCCTCTTTTTCAGAAGAGATTTGTAAGAGTTAATAAAGCTTATACAGAGGATATAAGAGCAGAAGTGAAGTTAGGAACTACTGTAGCTATGGAGCTGTATTTATTTATTTGTTTGCTTGTTTACTTCCTTATATGCATTTTTAACTGATCTCTCAATCCATCTCACCATGCAGAAAAGGATACCTTTACACAGACCTCCTCCTCCCCTTCCTGTAGGCTCTGTGGGGCTGTTTTTCACATGTTTGTTCCCCTTAGAGATGGCTTTCCGGGTGGGTGGGAATTCCCAGCCCCAGATGGGGAGGAGGGGAAGGCAGTCGCGCTGTGCTCAGACCCTGCACCTGCAGCAGCAAGTGCCTGTGGGAGGAAGGGCTGAGTGGGACATTGCTCCCATCTGAGGCCGTGGAGAGCTGGCTCCTTCTGCCTCAGGACCTGACACTTACCCACAGTTCACTCCTTCCACTGAGAAGGAAGTGCTTTTCTTAGGCCAAAGATGCCAGCAGGTGAGATGCATTCAGCTGATGCCCCAAGTATCAATCAAGCATAAGCTTCGTATTTGAGGAATGCTCCATGGTGTCTGGTATTAATCATTTTGACTTTTCCAGTTCTTTCTTTTTCTTGTAGTCGTGCTCTCTGTTATGTGCATCCACTTTCTCCTTCTACTTTAGTTTGATATCTTGTCCTTTCTTGAGCTCATTTTTGCTTTTTTTCTGCTGTAGGAACAGAGAGTTTGTAATAGCTGCAGCATCATTCAAAAGGTGGATCTGTAGTGTTTAAAACAATCATTACATAAGTCATTAAAATAACAAAGACTAACAAATAAACATGTCCTCACCAAGTGAAGAAATAAATTTCAAGGGCAGTATAAACATCTGCCAATCTCTAGTGTTGGTTCCTCTCTTCTTCCAAGACTTTCTGCAAAGATTTTTCATGCCTGCTTTAATATCTTCTTTTCTCTAACATTTTCAGAAGTTCTTAAAGAATGGAATTTTCTCTATATATATATTGTGCATGGTATGGTTGGGGGAAAAAAAAAAGGGCATTTCTGGGGTTATTCAGGACCTCTCTAGCCATGTTCAAAGCCTAACTAAATTTTCAGTACTATTATGTTCCAAAAATCTTGTGTTTAGTCTTTCCCTGAAAATGTCACCAGTAGGTCAGAGCTATTGGCTGATGAGCAAAGTGTCACCTTTTGGGACACCTCACAGGGGTGGCATGCAAGGCTGGGAAACCCATACAGAGTAAAAGTGAACTCGCTGTGCTGCCAACATCTTTCACTGTGAGATTTGTCTTTTGAGAAAAATTGTTAATCCTGAAAAGATGTGGGGAGAGAATGGCAAGCAATTTCAGAAAGCTTCAGAATTCAGAGGTTTATGCAAAATTTTGACAGGATCATGAAGTGAATAGTGGTATTACACCCATTTTACACAGAGCCAAATTGAACTGTGGAAAAGCAATTTGTTAGGTTTCACAAATTTGTGACTAACCAAAGGACTCCGGTGATTTATTAGCAGTGTTGAGGTGTTAAGAAAACAACTTCTGTGTTTTGAGTTGATGTATTGCTTTAACAATTTTGTTTGAGGGAGGAAAGAGCCATATAATAGAGGAAATACTAATTTGTCTAAACATCCTTCATTTGAATTTAGAACGATGTAGCTGGAAAAACTCTGTTACAGTGTCACTTACCAGTAATGATACAACATGAAATGGACTCCCAGCCTTAAAACAAGCTGGATCCTTGGGTCTCTAGAGCTGGGGCTGGAGAAACGAAGGAGCCAGCAGGCAGGGCTGGACCTACCTCTGTGCATATGTGCGGCTGTGGCTTCACCGGCACCATGGACAGCTTTGGTTCCTCTTTCAAATAATTCTGAAATAAGCTTGCTGGCAGATATTTCTGGATTGGGTAGCCTGGGATAGCTGCTAGAAAAAGCACATTGTGCCAGACAGCTGTTTGGAGGAAGCGGTGTTGAGCAAAGACTCTGAAAGTCTTGCAGTCAAGTTATTATATTGCATGAGAAAATACCAAGTAGCGGAAAGTTGTGTTTTTCAGGAAAATTGCACAATCTTTTTAAAGTTACAGGCTGGTTCTTTCTCTGGGAAGCTAATGTTTGTAAGCCAAGCAGCTTTTTGCATCACTTTTATGCCTTTTCTGTGACAGATGCATAAATTCAGTTAAAAATGAAGTGAACACACTTCTAGGTAACTTTTGTACTTACAGTAAATTTTATATATGGACTGGTATGAATTTTAAAGACAGTCTTCATTATATATTGTGTGCTGGAAACTCTCAGCAGCCATATGTTTTGTATATTTTATTGCAATTTTGCTAATAAATGCTTATAGCTTTTCTTCTCTAAGTGTATAATCTATCATTCTGCAAAGCATAAAGCATGAAGGTTGGGGGAAGGAACAGCACAGACTGTGGATTGAAAAAATTGAGAAATGTTCTCTTATTTATTGCATTTCCAATTTTCAGGAGTTCTTTGAACACGCGAAAAAGCTCTGGGATGATGAAGGTGTAAAGGCATGCTTCGAGAGGTCAAACGAGTATCAACTGATTGACTGTGCACAGTAGTAAGTATTTCTTTTTATGAAATTTCTAGCCAAGAATGTGATCATCTATAACAAGTTAGAAAAGGTATCAGTGAGATTCAGGAGTTTTGCAATGTAGGAATTAACATTTTCATTCTCTGTATAGGTGGAGCGTGTATAGCAAAATTGATTATCGTAGTTTGCCATTATTATACAACTTAATATTCTGCCTCAAATATTTCACACCTAATAAAGATAAGTATGAAAAATCAAATAACTTTAAGTATCTTTATTCCACTCAAGATTGATTTACATAAAATCATTTCAGTTGAAACTATTAAGTTTGAAAAATGTTGAGTCAGTCTAAGGAGAATCCTTTGTTTAAAATTCTGAGACCCAGACAGTGCTGAAATTGCTCTGTCTTTTCACATTCCATTAAAACTTCTGAGACATTTACATAACCAGATGCATACCTGCATTACTAATATATTTTCTAGGTGGAAAAAAATTACAAGCAGTATTTAGTTAAAGACAGTAGTACATTTGGTATTCTATCCTTCAAAGTGAAGCGGCACATGTGTATGTAACACAGTCAAAATCTGTAAACAGGTTCAGTCTGGTCGGAAATGTTCTGAGAAGTGTAGTAGATTGTGAAGGTGCAAATCATAAATACATAGTCCAGTGATGAAAACCTCTTAATCAAAAAATAGTCTGTTAACACTGCAAGTGCTACAAACTCAGCTGTCCTCGGTAGTAACACAGGTCTGAATTAGATTTTGATCAAAAATATACATTTCATGTGAACTGCTGTTGCGAAAATATATACTCATACAGTTGCTATGTGATTTAGGGTTTTCAGAGAACACACTCCAGTGTGTTATGATTTGTCTAATTGGCAGTATGGTCAGCAGCAAGGCCACAAGTCTGTTCTATCACTCAGTGTTTTGCTTTTCTCTCCTCTCTGCTCTTGGTGCTGAGCCTGAAGCAGAGGAAGAGGTCCATGTTGCTGAAGGACTTGTAGCACTTCTGCCACAGTGAGGAATTTCAGTGTTGCAGGTCATAGTTTATTTTCCCTCTTTCCAGACCATTTTTTGGAAAAAATGATTCATCGGCACATAGAAGCAAGCGAAAATTAGATATGTGTATGAAGGAACTCATTTGACTCTCAGTGCATTTACCGAAACTTGGGCATTTGCTCACAGTCAGAGTAGCTAGAAATTGAAGCAGTGGTTGTACAGAGAGACTTAGACAGCTGTCCTAAATTGTAATCAGCGGGTTTCCTCTCTGTCCTCACTCACCACCACCACCATAGTACAGATCTGAGTTGTGCTTGCTGAAAAGTGCAGACTGTCTGTTAATCCTATCTATTCACACACTCAAATAAAACATCAGACCAAGAAAATAGAATAATGGTACATATTTAAAATAAGTGAATGTGAACATTACTTCCATGATCAGTAAGGGTCAATGTGTCTCAAAATCCTGCTTTGAAAAATGGTACTGAAAGGGCCAGACAAAACCAGGAATAAACTAAATTATAGTGCTAATAGTAGTGTGCTTTCCCTTAAAAAAAATGATGCCTATCTACAGGCTTTGACAGGAAGAATGTTAGGTCTCATGTTATGTCCAAAACCAAAACAAAAATGAGGAAAAAAATTGGATCTAGAATTAAGTTCACTGTCTTGGAACATGAAACTAAATCCTACTACCTTTTTTCTGTAAAAGGTTAAAGGAATTTTAGTAAGGTTCTTTTCTATGGCACTTCCCTCCATATCTTCTAACTGGATTGCTTTTTCTTTATTCTGGGATTATTTGTTATAGTAGTAAGTACATTTGCATAGTTCTTCACCTTCAAGACCCTTTATGAAGTATCATTTGATACTTAAATATTCCTTGAGTGTATCTGTGCTTTTCATGTCATGATCTACCTGAAGATGTAACAGTTGAGTGACCTACCCTTGTTTACACACCTTCAGTCTCAGAGCAGAAACTTGAAACTCATGAGCAGCTGTGTCACTGATTTGATCAGCCAGCCTTTTTCTCACGGGTATTGATGATTTAAAACTCTGAAGTATAGTCTTGACAGAAAGAAAGATGCTGAAAATGCGCCAAGTTTAATCTGCCCCTTTACCCAGAAAAACATTTCTGTGCTAGCATTGGATGGACGTTCGTCAGGGTGGTGGGGTCACATCCTCCTGGTAACTGACAGCGTGTGAGCAGAGGTTGGAAATACAGTTCTGATACCCACACACCAGTTCTTTCATGCACTTAGAAAATACTGAGGATGAGGGGGCTGTTTTCTGGCTCAGCAGGAGCTGTTGGCATTTCTCTCAGAAGCTGTCCATGGTCATCTTTAACTGGTGAAGGGCAAAAGGGAAGGAGTGTAATGCTGATACACATGCTTACTGTGGGATTTTGAAACATCTGCAGTGTTTCCATTACACTGGCTTGAGGAGAAAGCATCCCATGCCATCAGCTAAACCCTCATCTTCTGCTTGGTAGTGAAAGAAGAACGTTATCAGTAGGTCACTGCTTACTTCTCAGCTTCAAAAAACACAAAGCCAAACCTAAAAATCCAAGCATGAGTAATAAATATCATTGGACTACAAGCTGGGTGGCTGACTTAAAAATACTGAAAAGCATTATTAGCAAATTATAATGTCAGCGGCCAAACTTGGTGACTATTAAATGAGTTACAGATACAGTGTATTTTGGAATAGTTTAATTTGGCTACAGTTCAGAGCTTCTGTATTTTTAAAACTTAACCTAATTTTCTTTATTGCTGTGGGAGAAGTATTTTGCTGGAATCAGAGGTAGTAGAAAGACACAGAGGCAAATGTTTTATTTACATTATGCCTGAAAGTTAATTTTCCTTGATCCTCAGTGCCCTTTCAAATTACCAGGATACTGTTCCTTCACGGGAATGAGGATGAGGGCCTGCTTGTCCCTCATTGTCATTCACTTAATCATTTTAATCATTTTAATGTTCTTACATGAGCATTCATGTATCTGCACTTCTTTCATTGTTAAGGAATACATTTAGTGCACATATCATGTTGATGCATCATGTGATACTTGTTACAAAGACAAATTTGTGACCAAGCCAGAGGTCAGCAAAGATCAGGATTGTTCTTTATCTACAGCTACAAAGACATTTATGTAACTCCTGGAGGGGGTATTATTGCATGGCCATCAACCATCTTCTTTCTTTAATGACCTTCTTTGAGATTAGTATCATAAAACTGACAGGTTATTGTTTTCCCTGTCTTCTGATTTAATATTTCTTACAAGTTAAATTTCAAGTTTAATCTCAAAAACTGATACTTTGAAAAGTTGATTTTATTTAGTTGTGTCCCCATTTGACTTAGCCAGATTTCAGCAGACTTGTTGTTTATGATGATAAATCTCACATCTAACTTTAACTTATTTGAACTCTGTTCGAACTGTTCTTTTTGTCTATATTCACATAATTTAAATTCAGCAAATTCTAGGTCTGTAAGGGACTTTCAGATTGTGATTTAGTGCAGTTTTGGCATTGAACTGTCTAGTATATAAACAATAGGCAGAAACATGTTAATTATAATTTTCTTGTGATTCTAGGACAGTTTTCTAAATGTTAGTTTCCTATAATATGAATACAGCTCCATTTTTAATATTTCAGTTTCTTCATACTGGTTACCAAATACCCAAATTTTATTGTATTCATGGAAGGGAACCTCAAAGAAAAGTTCTATAAATGTAGAACAGATCAAAACAAATAAAGGTTCAGGTATGATGGGCTTCAGTTGAAAAAAGGACACAGAAAAAAAAGCTGGTGAGTTGATTATGTCTTTAAAAACTTAATAAATTTAAGTCAATTAATTTATGTGGCAGTGAAGAGGTATAAAATTTCAATTCAGAACATCAGTCATCCTAGGGGGATGTCAGGCACCCCCAGTCTGGTGATGTCCATCTGTTGTATCAATAAAGTAAGCATTGAGCTAACTTAGTTTTGGTTACTCAGCTGTCAGTTCACTTGCTAAACAGTTTCAGTGATCTGAAAAAAGGTGTGGGGATGCTTACAGTGTTTAGACATTGTCAGGGAAAGGTGGTAGTAAGAGAGAGTAAGTAAGTAAGAGAGTGGTAACAAGAGAACTAGGCACTTTGGGAAGGGGAGAAAAAAGACAAAAGCAGAACATTCAGTTCTCTTTTTAGGTCACACACAGTTTGCTCAAGGTGTTGTTGTTAGAAAAAAAAAACCAAACAACTCCTTTCAGGTTTATTAGATGGTTCCAGAGTTGAATTTTGTCTCACTGTATTCATGTGGAAGTAGTGTGTGTGTGCATGAGTGGCCCTGGCTGGAAGGGTTGTACTCAGCTCACTGAGTTTCTTGGAATAGGAAGTAGAAATAGTAGGATTTAAGGGAACCCTGCCCTCAACCAGTACTTTGTCCCAGTGTGTCTATCAGTCTCCTTTCCCTGATAAAATACACCACTTCTGATATACTTAAGTGTGAAGGCCTAAATTGGTCTCTGCGCAAACATTTGGGCTAATAAAACTTGATTATGCAAGTTCTCAGGAAAGCAAACACAAGGGATGTTTCTTTCTTGGCCAAACAAAATTGATTTTATATTTGAGCTGATATAGATGGAAAAGACACACATGTTCTTTTTCTTTGCAGTTACTCTGTCCTGGAGAAGGGTTTCAGCCAGTTTTCTGAGATGTCTATCCTAGTATTAGGTGGAGTAATTAAAAATAAAAACAACTCTTTGCATTGTTGTCCACAGATTCAACTCTTGATGTGAGAAAAAAGATAATTGTTTTCTCAACAGCAGCACTTCCTCAAACCAAGCGTATTTCCGACTTTCCTTGCGCTCCTCTAGACATAAGGTTTAATTGTTGGCATGCACACAGTCATTGCTAAATTCCCTCTTCTAGTCCGAGGTCAGAAAAGCTACCATGGCATGCCTTGCTTCTCATGTCTAGTGTGGCATTGCAGTCAGGTGTATTGGTATATTCTTTCTTCATAAGGGGTGGTGAAGTAAATGTGGATGGATTTATGATAAATTAAGCTAAACCACTATTATTATTGTTGCTGTTGTTATCTAGAGAACATTATTTTTAAAAGCAGTAATTCTTTTATACTTGGTAACTGCTTATTAAATATAGGACAAATACTTTTTACTTTAAAAAATGAGGGGAAAATATTAATCCTAAATGTTTCATGTAACTAGATTTTAATAACTAAGTTTTTATGGAAATACCGGAAAACCGTAATATGATTTTCTTCCATCTAAAATTCTTTTCTGGTTCATATATAAACAACTCACTGTCATGATAAAGCTTCTTCATTTTTTCCTTTTATGATTTCTCATGCAGTATCACTTTCAAACCTTAGAAATTCATTGCTTAAGTTGGAAGCAAATTTTGTTTGGTTAATTCATGAAAAAGCTTTCTCCACTTACCTGATCTAAACTATAAGCTTTAACCAACCAGTAAATTGTTATCTAATGGCAGAAAAAAAAAAAGGGGAGAGGTTATATTTATAGAGTAATCACTTTAGCCTCACTGATGAGTCTTCCAAACAGAGGTGGTTGCCAGATAGGACAGAAGTCATTCTCCAGTGTGTAATGCTTGCATTTTTCACTGTTTACTAACTAATAGACCACACTCTTGAGAGGCAGAATTGTGGTTTCTTAAAATATGCACTGGAAATTCTGTGAAATAACCTTTTCATGTGTTGATGTGATTTTTTTGTTCTTGTTGTTCCCCATTTTTCCTTCACTTACAAAACAAAAATCATTAGATTTAACCAATCCTATCTTAATTTTGGTAATCAAAATGTGACCATGATGTGATAGTACTAGTAGTTAGAAGTACAAAAATATGGAATAAGAAGCAGCTGGAGAAACCTCCGAAATGCCTTTGTACTTTCAGTTTGGAGGATGAAGCAGTATGAAAACACCATTCACAAATAGCCAGAATGGCATACAGACATGTACCCCCCTGCTTAAGCCACTTTAGTTCACAAATGCCTTCCATACCTAGAGAAAACAATAACAATTCTCAAATATAAAAATAAGATGGAAGATAGTTCATAAACACAGCACCTTCTCTGCCTTTTAAAATAAACGTGACAAATACTTTTTCTTATTAACTAATTACCACTGGAGAACCATTTAAGCAGCCCTAGATGGTCTGCTCAAACATAAATTTAAACCATACATTTTCCCACATGCTTCTCGGTGTATGACTGGTCTGTTTCCTGTGGTTTTAGAACAAGCAAAAAGGTTGAAAGTGGAAGGCAGAAAAACATAAAATATTCCTTAACCTTAATTTAAAGAAGTAATAAAATACAAAGACCAGGCAGAGTTGTGACAAATGCATGAAAGTACATTTTGACTCTGTTTAAGATGTTTTGTTAGACAGTGTTAGTTTCCTTTGAAAAAATACACCAAAGCTGGCTTTATTCTGTTGAGGAAATGGTTCTTTCCTCCCCTAGTCACCCAACTTCTCAGTTTTTCCTGAACAATTGATGAATGTATTTCTTAAATTATTTTTCCTGACTGTTGCACACACGGGACAATAATAGGTGCAGGCCATGTTGGTGTAACATAGCAACTCGGCCTCGTTTGGAAATGTGAGCCATTCAGCAACTTGGAGGATTGCGAGTAGGTCCATCAGTGGAGCTTGTCTACATTTAGTTTTCTCTATTAGTATCCTGTATTTAATTTGGAGATCTGTTTTTCCATATCCTTTCTGCAGAGTTAAACTGCAAGCTTTTGCAATTGTGTTTGCAGTACAACACTTGAGGAGCTTTTTGAGCCTGAGCAAAAGGCTGCTGAAGCACCAAGATACTCGGTGTCACCCTCAGCATATACACTCTTAAAGCATCAATATCCTTTATAACAAAGAAAGAGCCTTCTGTTGCATTTATTACTAAAAGAGAAAAGACTGTGTTTATATTGCATCACAGCAGTGAGGACAGACGTGAATAGGTGCTGGTACAGGGCTGAATCAGTGAACTGGCACAGTGGGCCAGTGTGATAACAAAAATGATCAGGCTCTGGGATGCTGAGCAGCAGGAAGGGAAGGCTTCTCTGTAAGACTGGACTGCACTGAGGGACATTTTGGTTGAATTTTGCATGTTAAAATCATACATTGTCTTATTAAAAAATAGGAAAGGAAAATAGCAGAGTTAATCAGCATACTTTGAAAGTTGCCGTGAAAGTTTCTCTCTTACATAGAGTACAGACAGCTGCCAATACAGAGTGCATTCCTACTGGCAAGGTAAAGAAAGAGTACAGTAAACATGCTGATACAGCTTAACTCCAGAAATCCTCATCATGAATCATTGTTCGGCGTCAGCATCTCAAAATGTCTTCAAATGAGGTAAAACTGCCAATGTTGGTTATCTAGAATCTGCATGCAGGATTTATGAGTGGATTTCAGAAGGAAGTTGTGGATCATTCTGTCAGTTGTGGTGTTATTTATATGCTGTTCTTGGTTTAGGACTCTTTCAGTGTGTGCGTGGGAGAAAGAGTAAACTATGACCAAAGCCAGCTTCATTATATTGCAGGGAACATCGAGAGTCACTTATATTTATTCCACTTCTGCAGAATTTAATTTAATCTTTTCATTTACAATTCGTTGCTGAGTGTGTGCGTGTTCTCAGTGGCAGAGACTAGTTGGTTAAAGAATACATCACCTTATTAATAACCTTATCATTATATAACACAAATGTATTTTAAGTTTTGTCTGAGGGATTATTTTTTTACTATGCTCTATATAAAAGGTGTGTTCCATATTCTGTTACTTTAAACCTAACCTACTGTAAAATGTGTGTTTATGTAATAAATTTAACAACAGTATAGTAACTGTGAGTTGAATGCTTAAAAAAGAAAGAAGAGCACTGAAAATTTAACGGCAGGCTATATGGGATACTGTCAAATTATTTACACTTGAGGTTTGAGTTTTCTTAAATGCCACATGCATTTTTTCACTTAGAGATGGTCAGTTTTTCTTTTTTGCAAGTAGTCAGTTTCACATGACAGGATAAAGAAAGGCCAAGAGTCATATTTCTTCCTTAAGAAACTGCTCACTGGCCAGACTCTGCATACACAGGCTCCTCTGCACTAATATATGTATACAGCCTTGTTTATGTTAGGATCTACAAGAAGCCAGGGTTTGGGTGGTGGTGTTTTTCTAAATTAACGCTGCACTGACAGATTTGGAAAAAGAAAGATGGTGGAATGCAGAAGTTAAGAAATAACAAAATAAAATACAGTTGATACTGTGTTGAAAAAGTCTAAAGACAAAGCATCTATGCTTGAAAAATAAATTTTACACCTCAGACTAAACCAAAATAGAGTCACGGTATTTATCAGTTTGGTGGGAATCCCAATTTTAAGACAAATCAGACTGGGAAACTAAGCAGTTCAAGGGTGTCTCTCTACTTCTCATAATTAAGTTAGAGCTAATCTTGTTCATTTTAGTACAAGACAACAGTAATGCTGCCAGAATTTTTAAAAGGTTTATTTGACTTTAGAGAAATTGTTTCAGTTGTGTCTTTTGTGAAAGTATTCTTTCTGATTTAATTAGCATTGTTTGTTACACTGTGGGGTTCTACACAAAGTTTAATTTGAGCCTAAATTAAGCAGTGGAAAAGAAAATATGTATAAGACGTATCAGTAGACATTCTGCTAAACGGACATACCAAATAATAAAATTTCTGAAAGATCATTAATTCTAGAATTGGTTCAAAAATTAGTTTCTCCTCCTTTTACTACTCCCCTGATAATTCCATTAATTGTAATCAAAAAAGAGAGATGAGTTTAAGCAGTTTTCACATATAAGTGCTAATGCAGGAAAAGGTGAATCTTGGATTCAGTTGTATGAATTTCCTGAGAACAACTTTCCAGTTTTGGTTTTCTTTAATGAACATGGCAGGGAGGCTGGGAGTTATTTTTTTGTTTTGTTTTTCAGATATTTGTTTGTGTAAATCAATTGGATTGAAAATCAAAATAACCCTTAGGAATGTTTTCTGACCAAAATCTCTTGCTACATTTCTTTATTCCCTGCCTTTGCCTCCTTCCTGTTTTTTGTCTTTCTTTAAGAAAGATTCACTACCTTTCTTTTGGTGTAGAAGTATGAGTTTGAGAAGATCTGCATTCTGGTCATTAGCATCCTGAAAGTCCAATGGTACAGATTTCGGATAGTTACTCTTTATTAAGTTTCTTTCCAACTACGTTGTGAAGAAGTTTAATGGTCAGCATGGGTGTAATTTCTTGGCCTCCACTTATTTGTTGGCACAACTATGTCAGATGTGTAATTGCCAACACTACTGTACCAATTGCTAAAAACAGTTTGTTAAAGAGCAGTAGAATGCTACAGAGCAGTGTTGCCACAAGTGTTTATTCTGTTCAGGGAATGTAGAAGTAAGCTTTGAGGGTGGGTAAAGGAATTTGTTTGTCCAGAATGACTTTTATATTCATTTAGTTGGTTGTCCTATTTCCTTACATTGTCGGGATCTTAGAAACCTTTTTTGCAGCAAGTTTGCCATAAACTTGCTTTTCACCACAGACATCCTGGGTTTGAAAAGCTTTTCTCTAAAGGGGCAGATGCCAGGGAACAAACATTTTGCTACATTCTGCAGAACTGAAGTAATATAGTAAACTGTAGTTCATTACAGCAGCATTGTTACAATTGTTCAAAAAAAGGGGGTCAAATGTAGTCACTAGTTTTCTGAGTTTCATTTTCTCCTAACTACATGGAAATTTTTCTGTTTGTTTTGGGGGGTTTGGTGGTTTTGTTTTGCTTTGCTTTAACTTGTGTTCTGCACTGGTTACTCACCCCTTTCCTCTGTGGTTTGTAGGCAGCTCATGTCAGTAGGGTCTGACGTCAAGGTGGGAGGTTCTCCAGAGGGAGGTTGTGCAGAGTGCACAACCAACACGGGCAGAATTTACGGTTTTGACCTGATGGTGCTTCCAAAGTAGTAACCAGCAAATTATGTTATGTAAAAATGACAGGGTGAGAACTCTATTAAAGATTATTCATAGAAATTCACTGACTTATTTCTAAATACACCATTCTGTACCTCTGTCAGGGAGATCATCATAATACACAGTATGTTGAAAGAATTATTAAATTATGATTAAGAATTATTTTAGGAATGCTCTTACTAAGTTGTAAACAATTTATACCTATTTAGAGGACAAAAATAAGATAAAAAGAGAAGATTGTAGGTGTGGGCGAAGATAATAAAGAAAAAGTAATAAAGCAACAAGTCTTTTTGGCAGGAATGCAGTCTCTTATGTCTCTTTAATGAGGCAAATGTTAAATGTATGGGATTGCCCAATACTGAGGGGGCTTAGCCTGTGTCCTGATGGAAATGAGCAGAATGGATATGAGGAGGGAAAAAAAAAAAAAACAGCACATAAGATCCTGGAAACAACCAAAAAGAGATATTGCTAGTGAAATCTTCTACTTCCACACCATATGAAGAGCACAGTGCAGGTGAATGTTCAGAAACTTTAGTAAATACACAGTTGGATTCTGAGCAATTAGGTAGCCTGGCTAAAAGGCATTTACAATAAACATGAGTTAAGTATGGGTACTGTGAGGTTGTCAGAAATATACAGATGACCACAAAAACTGAAAAATAGAAAAAAATGTCCTTAAAAGAGGAAAAAAGTTAGCAAAAACTAAATGGTTGTGCATTCTGTGAATTTCTTTAGAAAGGAAATAATTGAAGGATGGTTCCAAAATATTTAGTTCTAAACCCTTCAGCCTGTTGGGTGAGCTTAAGAGAAATGTCTTTATTCACAAGCAAGACAGGTTTCTTCATCTCATCTAGCCTCATTGTTCCATAGAAGATGGGCATTATCTGCAGTAGTAGGCTAGGAGCACAACTACACTTTTTTCCAGAGGAAAAATAGGAAAGGCTTTCCAAGTGAAAAGTCTCAATTTCATTCTGCCTCTAATAGGATTGGTTCTAGTTGTCTCAATTGTAGTGTGGACCTCAGAGCACTGGGACAGGTGCTTCTATTCTAATAAGTGTGGTTCTGTCCTCTTCGCCTGAAAATAAGTTCCCTACAAAAATGTTTGTCAAGAACAGTGGTCTTTAAATACAACACTCAGTAATTCCCTGTACCTACACAGAAATCCATGAAGACCTGTGAAAAAGATCATCAACTCTTCAGGGGACTTACTGGCTTTCTCCATCCCTTGAAAAGTTCAGAATCACTGATGTTTTATCAGTTTTCTCTCTTAAAATGGAGTCATATCTTGCTATCACACTCCTTTGGAGAGATTTCAGCATAAAAGCTGCTTATTTTCTGGACCTTTTTCACCTTACACATGTGTGACAGTTATTGCAACACTGGCTGAAAGTCTTCTGAGCAGAATCCAGCATGGATTTTATTGTTATTTGGATTTTATTTGTGTTGCCTTTTTTCCTGTCTTTTAGTGCACAGACCTATGACTTACTTGCAATCTCGTCTAAATTTGTTGGCTGACATATTTCCCTTTTTTCTCTCCACTTACTAATAACATCTGATCCACTTCTTTGCTTTACCGTGTTTTGTTTGTTCATTGTTTTATTCTTGACAGATTGACCATTTGCTATAATTTGGGCCTCTGGGCTTTTGAGGTAGAAGATAATATGTCATTTTTGTCAGTCACAGAGAGATGTCTTGCATATCTACTTGGGTGTGTAAGGTTGGCTTATCTATCTGCTATTCCCAATCCTCCTTTGACCTTTTTTTAAGAATTTCATCTTTTTCTATATTATGTCTCAATGTAATCAGACAAAGCATGCCAGCAGGAGAAGAGGGGAAGAAATGGGCATTTCTTTCAGAACAGATCTTTTTGGTAAATTCATTCTTCCTTCGTGATTCTCAAGTGAAAAGAATCCATCAGAAACTGTTATTGAAGTATGCTGGAAATTCTCAAGTGTTGTTGTGCATAAATATTAAAACCACTAACAAATCAAAGATTAGGCTTCATATGCGTTTCTGCTTTTAAACAGTTGAAAAGTAGGCAGATAACATATCTACTTCTCAGATGATGACAGAAATAAAGTGTCAGGTAGAACCTGGCTTCAGGATACAAACTTCCTAGAACCATAATCCTTTAAAATATTTATTTGTGTGAAGTCCTCTTTGTCTGTAAGAAGCTACCTTTTCAACAGAGGAGCATTTCTTCTCCAGTTACATGGCCTTAACTGAAATTCTTAAATCCTAAACAGCCCAGTTGGATGAAGCACTTGTGTTCGTTTCTGAGGAATGTGAGGACTCCTTCACTTATTTCTCCCCTTGCTAAGAGATAAATAATCAAATCCTAGTTGTTTCTCAAATGAAAATAGAAGAGAGCATTGAAATTAATCTTCTCTTTGTTGTGCATTGGAGACCAATAAGGAGTGTGAAGGAAAGGAAATATACGGAATTGCATTGAGTTTCATCATACTTAAAACAGGAAAAGCAATAAAAACGCTTCCCACCAACAGTGGAAGGTTTTGAGTGACATGGACTGTGCCAGGAGACAGCGCAGCACAACCAGGGTGACTGTGGCTGTGCACCAGAGGGGCTTCCCTTTATTTGCAGCTGTTTCATTGTCTTTTTTATTCCATGGGGCCCCAGTTCGGGTCTTGCATTTCTTCCCAGGAGCTGCTCATGTGAGTTTCTCAACCTGTATCTCCTCTGAGGTAAATGTAATACAGATGCAGCTATCAATTCAGATCTGTGACTCACTCCTCTGCATGCCTTGGTTGGTGCTCTGGCCTAGAAGTGACTTAACAGATGCAGTTTTCTATAGCGAAATTGTTCTGTGTATACAGTTGTGTGAGCAACAGTGCATGTGTTACACATGTGCAGGTAATACAGAGCATTTCTCCCCAGAGTCATGACTTCCAGATCTGCTACCAACTTGAGAGGGTAAGGACACTCTGGAAACAAGCTTCTTTCCTTCCTCCCTTTCTTCCCCCTGCACCAAATGGGGCTCTGCCTCTTAGTTCCTCATCTTGTCTTCCAGTCCCCTATATCACTTCCCCTATACCATGGAGAGCCAAGGCACAGTTTAGTCTCCAGTTTATAAATATTCCTTGGATTATCTTGGGGGATGCCTTTCAGAAGAGTATGCTGAGAGGTGATATAGAGCCAAATCTGCAGCTTTACACCGTAGTCGGGTCATGCCAGAGACATTCTGCAGACTCAGAAACAAAGTATGATGGTCCAGTTATTGTGTGTATTCCTAGAATATCACAAACAGAAGTGTTTCTCCATTTTAACACAAAAATCCTTTCAGGTCAACTGCATGACTTTCTGTTCTTGTACAAGATGGAAATAGGAGTAAATTTGCTTTGGTTTCTTGGAATGCCTGTGTCCATGTTGCGTTGTGTTCTGTTCAGAAAGCTCAAGGTTGATTTTTGTTCTGGTGGTGTAAGTTGTTTGATTATGGTAAGGTAAAATGATATGGAAACTGTTTTTTCACTGATCTCTTTTGTTGGTTTTACAGCAGACTTACTCCTAAGACTACTTAGTAAAAGTATATAGGTGTGAGGATCTTTTGGCTCTTCTGTGTGTAATACTCTGCTCTATTTAAAGAATGTGACTAAATTGAAAGCATTCATCCTCTTTCGTTTGTTTGGATTTTTTTTTTAATCCCCTTCTCACCATCCTTTGCAAATTATGGCATGTTGCTTTCTATTTTTCTTTTTGGTAGTTTGAGATGTAGTTAGATGCCTTTCTAAGGGTGATTCTGAAACTGTGTGTGATACAATGCACAGTGATGTGAATGGCCTGTTGTCAGCACTGGTTAAAGAAGCTGTGACAAATCAGCAGTGGAGATGAAGGGGGAGGAATCAGTTTACAGCTTGGAAGACTACAATGGCAGTTGTATTGGGCAGTCAGTGTTCTCTTGGTGTGTTTTTTATTGCCCAAATGTCAGTGTTTCTCAATAGCTTGCTCACAGGAAAAGGCGTCAAGGGAATTCTCAATGTCCAAATCACAGAACATGTGCTGTTGTTTGAATTCTCAATTTGTGAGCTGCTCACAGCAGGCTCTAATCATGTATCATGCTGATTTGTGGTATCTGTTATGCATTACTTCAGTTTCTTATGACTTTTGTCTTCCTTATTTACACAGGGGAAGCAAAAGGGCAAACTAGATCAGGAAGAAGAGCTTTGAAATGTAGCTTTAATCGAGAATACATTACCTGGTTTGGCCTTGGGTACTTCATGCATGTCTTTCAGTTCAGCTATCTGTGAAAATAAAAAGGGTAGTGCCTTTCTTAAGACCTTGTAAAAGCTGTTACTGTGTTTGATAGTAAAGGTTACTGTGGAGGAGTCATAGGCTTTTTCAGTACAGTGCAGTCATAGATATTAGTTTGTCTTTCTGATTGCTGTGAAATAATTGCTGGTGCCACTCTTTGCCGAAGACATCATTATTCTGTCTAGAAAATATCAGTAGAGCTTCAGTACTTCCTGGTGTTTGGTGTGGTACAGATACAGGCCTGGTCCTTCTCAATTCTCATTGTACAGCACATCAGATGAACTCTGCTCCATTTCACTACAACTTTAGATGAGAGCAAACTGAAAGTTTCTATAAGCTGGGTTGTGAATCCTAATAGTCAGTTTTAGTGAAAGTAAAATTAGTGCAGCCAATATCTTTTAGTTCCACTTTATAATTTATATATTTTTAAATTTTGTTTAATATTGCAGATGTTTTCAAGTTTTTAGAAAAATACTTACATTAGAATTAAGGACACAAGTAAAGCAGCAAACCCAGTTTATCTAATCTGTGATGCAGAGATTGTTGCGAGTTCCTATAAACAGCAGAGGAAAATTTAGAAAGCGATTAAGGAACGTTTTTCCCTAACCAGTTCAGCTCTATCCACACTGTTAAAATACACCATGTTGGAAAAGGATTAGCTCATAGTTTTGTCTTTAATGTGCATAAGGACCAGTGTGTAAAATGTGACCAATTCAAACGTCATTGAGAACTATTTTCTCTATCTATAATAACAGTAAAACTGTGTTCAGTAGTCAGTGTGTTTTTACTGTGTGCCAAATGCAGACAAAGCCTGAGTTGTTCATTTTGAAATGCAGACACCAAAGAGCTTTTAAATGTGGTAAGTCTATGACCAACATTAATGCTTGTAGAACTGTCGGGAACAATGTAGATATTTATGTAGATATTTTCCAGTAATGACTTTGAGGGTTATTTGCTTTAGACTCTGTAAAACAAACATAATACAGCCATCCAAATGTCAGATGCTCCTCTTAATAGAAAGAGTATCTTCCATGGAGGATGCTAGAGAGGAGCCAAGCTAGATAATAAGAAAGCACCCACATGAGTTTAACTCGCCAAAGAATATTGTCTTCAGAAGGTTGCCTGGTATTTAGTTCATGCTGCATTTACGAGGCATCAGTGAAGGCAGCAGACCAGCATATCCATCATATGTATCAGTTAGAAGAGTTCATGCAGGAGGTGTTTGGGTTTCCAGTGACCCAGTAGCCCAGGAAGAAAGTGACCATTCAGGGTTCTGGATTGTTGGATGCAATAATCTGTCTCTAAAATGGATAACTCAGTGTAATCTGTGGTTATTGCATTTAGAATAGGTGCAGGAGGGCATCTCTTCTTTTAGTAAACACAGTGCAGGTAGGCAGTGTTAGAATGGAGTGTCCTGTAGGATTGACTGCTAAGATTATATATGCTATTTAGTTTCCTGCTGATTAAACTATATTACAGTTTCATCTGCCACCTGGCCATTTTAGGCATGCAAAGCAATATACCTGAGTGGACTGTGCCTTACAGAAAGGCTTGGCCTTTTCTGAGGTTTTATTGGAAGAGGAGTGTGAGAAGAGTCACACCCTTTATCAACATAGCTGCATTGATACAAGGGCTCTTCCTAAGAGGGTTTTGCAGAAAGGCTTTGGAGAAACGTACTCAGTAATCTCCTCCATCCACAGGCTGTGGTGGGGATGACTTTTTGCATTCTTAACAGTGGAGCAGCCCCACTGCAATGTCTCTTCACGCAGCCAGTGCAGCCACCTTCTGCTGTTTGTCTCATCTACTGCAGACAGTGCAGCAAAATCCTGCAGTTAGAAAAGAATTGCAAAAAGTAATGGGACTTTCCAGAAGAACTGAAAAGCCTATCATTAAGGCTCAAATTAGTTTCTTTATTTTGTAGTTCAGAAATACCCTTTCCTAAGGTGGCTCAGTCTTCTTTACTTTTCTTTTTTTTTTTTTTTTTTTTTTTTTTTTGCTTGATCTGACCTTTAAAAAAATCTCTCTTGCGTGGCTGTGATTTTTATAGGGGAACCCATTCTGGTATAAGAACACAAACAGTGTAGGCATTCACTTTCATGTGTAATACTTCATTGTCTTAAAATAAGTATTTTCTTCTAGTTGCTTTGGTCGGCAGTTGAAAGCTGTTAGAAAAAGATCTACATATTTAATTTGTGATCTGATAGAACTGGGAAGGAAAGCAATTAATAATAATAACAACTCTTAACGTAAACTTGTTTTCCAGTGGTGAGGCTTATACTATTTTCTTTGTCGTGCAGTGAGTAGTCTGAGCATAAATCATGTTTGTATTTAAGGTTCACATTTAAGCAGTTCCCAGAGTTGTCACTGGATTTTCAACCAAACTTGCTTTTTTTACTGTGGATTTTCCAGCTGATATTAGAAGGTTCTGCCTGTATGTGTAGCAGCTAGTCCTCCTGAAAGAATATATTACTGGAAATTCAAATAACTTTGAGAATAATTTCTGAAGGCTAAAAGGTATAGCACAAATGGTAACATATTTGAATTACACACTACTTCTTTATGGGAAGTGCTGATTGCATGTTGCAGAGTTGAACCAGCCAACATTTGTAATTCACAAATGTGCCATGTCTTATTTTTAATCTCACAGCATGATACTCTACCACTGTACATGCTGTATTGACTTGCTTTTCTTTTACTGCTTACAGTGTGTGAACTTGGGAGGGGACAGAAAGGAAAGTCTCTGGACCTGCCTGGTGCATCTGCTGCAGCAGCCAGTTTCTTAACCATGTCAGAGCTGCTGCCAGACTTTCTGGTTCTGATGAATAGTCCCTGTTCCCCTGGAACCAGACTGTGACACTTAATCCCGAAGTTATAGTAGAAAATTACATTCTCTCAGTTGAGAAAACTTCAAATAATTTCAAAAGGTCCTTACACATCCTGGTGCAGGTGATTTGATGAGCCATGGCAGTCCTTCAGAATTGCATGCATAGATAAATTTTATCTGTTTCTTCCCATGCTTGAGCCTCAGATAAACCAGGGCACAGAACTGGTCAATAAAGCCTTTCTCTGGCCCCAAAGGATAGAGGTCATTAAACATGTCTCTGTTTCCCTTTGCTTCATCAACCCCAACTCTGCAGCAGATGACCAGATGGCCACAGGGCATGTTTTGTAGCTACAAGAGAAATCTCATGGCAAGCAATTTCCTTCCATCAGTTACATCAGACACATGCATCAAAATTTAGATTTATTTCCCAATTAAAAAAAAAATCCGTAAAAACTGTGTTCATGAGAAACACTGCTTTGTGTGCCAGATGGGAGAATGTGCTTCTCTTTTTTTAGTGTAGGGCAGCCAAAAATGGTTTGTGTTTCCAAAAACGTTGTAGTATTTGAAAAAGTACAAATCCAATCGTGTTGAATATAAAAGATGAGGATTGTCTTTTTCTTCTGGACTTCGTAAGAAATCTGTAGCATTTGGACAATGCCTCCTGTTTGACCTGAGGTGGTGATGGGTGAGTAGTAACAGGCACCCCTACAAGGAGTTACAAAAAATACTGGCATGTGCTGTTAAACCACTTAGAAATACAATAAGGCAAGACAATGAATAGGATTGGAGAAATGTGGAAGTTTGTAGAGCTGGTGGCAGTGGTTGACCGCTTACATCCACCAGCGGATCTTGTTCGCAGGGGAAGTTGGAAGAAAGCTGGCTATTACTACAACTTTGTTTGCTCTAAAGGAAGAGGGCCCAACAGAAGGGAGCTTCAGATAGCAGTAGTGGGCATTTTGATGTATATTTTTAGTACAGCTAAGATAACATTTCTAGAAGTGTAGCTTATGTTTAAACTCTCATTTTGGGTTCTTGGTTCATTTCATTTTCTTCGGGGCTTTTTATCAGCACTTTCCATGCATTCTTTCTTTCCTTTCCCTGGCTTTTCTGGCTGCTCTTCTGGAGCAGCATGCTTTTGTTTAAAGGTACTTGTAAACTTTTTTAAAATAGTTTTTAATTGACTAGAAACATGGTGAGTTTGATCATTGCTTATGAGTGTGAAGCTGGGTCACTTTTATTTTCATGGCGTTTGTTTTCACAGCCTCATGCTTTTGTTTTCATTCATCAGTAAGACAAGAGATGCATTTGACATTGCTTTAAATGTTTCTCACCTGACCAGGAAAGGTGTACATTAAAGATTGTGTCTGAGGTTTTTCCTGGGATCTTCCATAACACTGCACATGTTGTTTTGTGTAGTGGGACATTTAGATAATGTGTCTCTAACCCTAATTGCCTGGAATTAAGTTCACAAAGTCAAAAAGTACCATTTAGTTTCTAGCACATTTTTAAAGGTGCATGTAAAAGATGTGACCTGTCCTGTGTCACTGTGTGTAGGCCAGCAAATGGTTTTGAAATGCTTCCTGTGTTGCCAACCATTTTAGTCCTTAGGAGCAGGGGAGGGAAAAGGAAATAAGTGTAGTCTGGCCATATTTAAAAGGTTGGCATGTTTATCCTGCACATGGTGTTAAAAACTACCTTGTCCTAAAAGAACCGAGAATGCCATTAGAGTTTGGTATTTATGGCCATTTTCTTGCCCTTTATCACAGTCACAGCATATGAGCTGGGAATCTAAGTGAGTAGTCAGCTGAATATACACATGGCGAGGTTATCTCATTTCTAGCTGCCTGCTTTGTTTATCAAGCACTTATGTAACGTTCGGAATTATATTAAGGCAGGGCCGAGCTTTGTATTCACATGCTGTTATCCTGGTGCTGATAGGGGAGATGAGCAGAGCAGGGGTGAGATGGTTAAAGGGATGGCTGCCCCTGCTCTCTCTCCTCTCCTAAGCTTAAGACCTCACATCTACACCCCATTTCTCATTTGCTTTCTAGCAATTGCAGTGCAAGGCTGTGGGACTTTATGCTTCACGCCTCCATCAGCAGCATAGAGGCACAGAGCTGAGGCTGCAAAGGCAACAAGTGCCAGACTGTAAACATTGATTTGAATACTATCAAACTGATTTGGGGTTGGAGATAGACCAGGGATTTTCAATACATGTTTATAATTAAGAATGTAAACAGNAAAAAAAAAAAAAAGAGGCTTTTAAAGCTCTGGTTTGAACTCCTTGGAAATAAAAGAATTCAGTGGTTAGGGTGGAAAGGAAAATGACACTCCTGCAAGCATTAAATCACACCGTTTCCTCGCTTTCTTCCTCTCCCTCTCCGTCATACACAGTTGCACACAAAAACTCTGCTGCAGAGCCGCTGTTTTTCATTCTTCTCGTAGACTATACCCTTCTGAACACATATGCATGTAAGGGGTTTTGTTTGTCCTTTCCTCCCCCCTCCACGGCAGGATGTTATAAAAAGGGTTTGCCCCAAAAGATTTATTGAAGTTAATAGTTGCCTGTTCGATTAAAGACCTTTTAATGGTAACACAGCACAGTATTTTTTGCATAAATAGGTTGATATAGACTCACTGTGACCATTACTTAGTCATGTAACTCATAAGCAGCTAACTGTAGCCAGCCTAAACTGGTTTCAGCATTCTGTTGGAATTTTTTGGTCAATAACTCATAACCTCTCTTGAGACTTATGAAAATTCCTTTTTAGCTGTGGTAGTTGCTAAGTAATGTCCCTACTTGGATAACAGTTTAGACACCAATCCTTAAATTGATAGCTTGCATACAGACTGCTAAATTTATGCAGGGAGCCTTTCTGGACAAAGCCAGATCGTTTATTTGCTGGTTTTTACAAGAGGAAGCCTTGAAATCTCTTTCTGCTTAAGCTGCTGATAGCCATCTGAATTTTCCTTAACTTGAAGTTCGTATCTAAAATAAAATCTGAATCCCAATTTCCTTACAGCCTTCATTACTCACTCTAAAAACTTTTAAAACAGGCCTTCCTTTTCAGTTTTGGAATTTTTATTCATTACTTCAGTGGTTCAAATTTAAACCATTTAAAAAAACAGTGCATTAATACAGATACCAGACTTCTGCCATCCCTGTTTCTAATTTGGTTCTCCCTTGAAACTAAGTCCAGCTCAGCTGGTGATGCTCCTAGATGCGGTGCTATGAATGAACATCTGAAAAAATTCTCTTAAGAACATTAAACCCATTCTTTTGTAGAAAGAGATGTAACCACTTTGCTTGAACTTACTTTGATTTTGAGTTTTAACATAAACTTGGATTTTTTTCAGAGAAAGCTTTATGTCAGATTTATGTTGATGCAAAATGTTTCACACAGAGTTGAGTTCTGTGGAAAAGTTTGTAAAATCAGCATTTCTTAAAGGGCATATTTACATGATGACTTTCATGGCACAGTGAAGTAGTTTGTATAGAACACGTGAAAGCTGTTAGGGCAAACAGGAGGTTTGTAATCTTGATGTAATTTGTAAACTAATTAAGGAAATCCTTACTGCACTTTCCCCAAACAAGTGGGCACTAGTAGCCCTTTATAAATTTCTGTTCTAAATTCTAGGCATTTTTACATAGCATAGTCCAACTGTCTGACATTTTCAGTCAAGTTATCATTAAAGCACCTTAAAAATAAATTCGGCTTTTTTTTCCTTCCCCTTAACCACCATTAACTGCAGGTTAATATTTTAAGTTTTCAGTGGTGCATTTCAGGAGGCCGAGTGAGATGAGCAGCACAAGCTGTAGAATCGTACGTCGCTCACCCACTAACGGGGGCCTTTTTTTCTGTGAGTTTCCATAAATTAGATGTGGAGCCAAAGCAAGCGGCAGCTATTTTTAGTGCAGCAGCAGCAGCACTGCAGAACAGAAGCTGGCGGAGCATCACGTGTGTCAGGCTGAATCAAAGGGAGTATCCCAGCAATGTGCTGTAAACAAAACAAGGGCGCTGTCAAAAAACAAGCTTCAGGTACTGAAAGAACCCAAATCACAGCCTCACGCGAGAGGCAAATGCACCGGCTCTGTTTCTTAGGAGATTTTCCTATTTTGCAAACATGGGAGCCTAATAAGAACCCCGTGTTTCCTGGTGTCCCATTGTCTCACTCGATGCAGTCTTTACCATTAGGCATTTTAGTTAGAAATTTTCTCTTTTTTGTAGTAATTTTCTTTCTATCTTTTATCAAGAGTGTAGTCATTGTCTGAAGATACATAAGCGTAGCAGAAGCAGATGCAGCTGTCTGCAGAGCCACTGCACAGGGGATGTCCTTGCTGTGAAAGCACTGCTTTACAGCATGGGAGATGTTTTTCAGCAAGCAGAAGAGCAATATGAGCAATTACTTCACTCTTGCACACATGAATTATATTGACGTATTCTTCTTATGAGATTTTCCATTCATAATTAGTATTTTTATTTTGTGGGATTTTTGCATGAAATGCATCTGTCCTCAGAAATTATACATTAACTTGAGTAAATACTCACTGAACCTTTCAAAGATTAACTTCTACTTAGTTTACTTTGGTTTCCATGTATCTGCATGCTATCAGAGGCACAAATAGATTTTAACTCAGTAGTTTCAAGACTGTGTGTTTGTTACTCAGAATCACTTGCCAAGGCCGTGCCATGAAAGCTTATGGTCAGTCTGTAGCATCAGCCTATTATTGCTCAAGCAGTTGAGTACAACCTTTATAAAGGTTAAAAAAGATGTTGAAAATTTTCATTTCAATTGATGGTTTAAAAAAAAAAAACCAACAAAAAACGGCTGTCTCCTTTCTTCCTGAAAACCACCTGTACAGGTGATGCATCCTTTGTTGATCCTGCAGGTGCATGTATTTTAATGAACTTCAGGGCTTGAATTTGTTGGGGTTTCTCTTCCAGGAGCCTGGGAAATGGGAGACTGATGGTTGCTCTTACAGTAAATGCAAATAGCCATGAAAAAGGACTTAGGGAAAAGGATGTCAGCCTAAGCTGAATTATATGATTTCCCTACAATAGCAGCCTATGCAAAACAGGGTTATGTGAGATTAATGCACAATAGGCACATCAAGACAAACGCAAATATCAATGCCAGTTGTGTCACTAATGGCACAAAAGAACTCTTGAGTGCAACGAGTCCCTCTTGTTACCTCCCTGCTGTTCCTGACCGGGTTTTCCCCCTGGGCTGGGGGAAGAGTCACTCAAGCTGACATCCGGGTTTGGAAGGAACAGTGATACGGGTTCCTAGGCTCATCAGCCGTGGCACGAGTCCTGTTTAGGTGCTGTGAATCTTCCTGGGATTGTGAGTTTAGTGGACTTTGATATTAAAGAGGAACTGTAGCCCCATATGATCCACTGGCTGTACATTTTTGTTTATTTTTTATTTTAGGTAAGTTGCAGCCAGAAAAAAAATTGACATAGAATGTAGGAGAGTAGGAAAAGCTAAGAAACAAAGAGTAGGGACAGTAAATTGTTAAAGAACATTTCATGCACTCTAAATTCATTCAATAATGATGAAGTCTTTCCTCATGGAACATTTTGGGTAACTTAACACTTGGAGCCAAGTGTTTGCAAACTATTCATTCAGATGATAGTGTTTCTGGTTTTTTTAAGGAAAGTATTTTGACTCTTTGGGGCCAAGTTTTCAAGTGTCCATAGCCAAACCAAGGGAACATCCAGCTGAACTCAGAATGCACAGTTGCTGCATGAGTTGAGAATATGAGTGTACCATGCTGCCTTTTACTGTAAGCTCCAATAAGAAGATATGGCCATGAATATCTCTGAATAAACCCCTGAACTTAACCTCTTGTCAGTTCCCTCACACAGATACACTGCCTCCTTATTCCAGTACCCATCTCTTCCCCTTTAAAAAGCAAGCCACAACACATTCTCATGCCTGGTTTTGCTAGAATGGCTTCTACCATTGTAACCCCAAAACACAAATAAGCTGAAAACATTTTGATTTGAAGTAATTATAAATCACAGAAAAGTAGTTGGTTGTCAGTTAGAATTTTTGTTACGTGTTTAGGTCTCAGAAAAACAGAATTTGTAGAGCAGGAGCTAATTGTGATTTGGCCAGTGCTGGCAAACGATGATGTGCTTTCTGTAACAAATAACTCGCTGTTTATTCCCAGCAGAACTGCCACACTAAAACAGAAGTCAGTAATCACCTACGTGTTTGTGGCCAAACTAAGTAGCCTTTGCAGTGCTGACACTGCTTAGGAGGGCTGAGAGTTGTGTGTAGTGCCACCACCGCATTTCCTGTCCCAGCCCTGGGAGGAAACCAAGGCAAGCAGCAAGGGTGGGGAATCTCCTGCTCGCTGGATGCCGTGCTGGCCTTCCAGACACACACCTCAGTGTTATCAGGAGTAAGCAAAATAAATAAATCGGTGTGCCTGCGAGGCATCGTGAAGCTGAGCTGTACGTCACATACAGCTCACAAATTATAGCTTCTACAGCTCAGCTCACCACTAAAACATCCATAAAACAGATTTTACTGAATGAAGCATAGAGCAGAGATGGCACACTTAGGAAGTAATTGCACTGAGCTCTTAGTGATGCAAAAAAAATTGCAAGTTGGAGTAATAGTTGCTGTGAATCTGCTAGCTACAGGGGAACTTAAAACAGCTGCTGCTTTACTTGGATACTAGGATACAATCTTTCAGTGGGTCAGTTATGACATGTATGTAAACAAAAAATCTATTAAAAGCCATCATATTAACATACGGCAATATAATTGTAAAGGAAGAAGATTTCTTGAAAATATGCTGGGTTAACATATGACTGCTTAAATTAACTTTGGCAGATAGAATTGTTTTAATTAGGTAGTAAATTAAATACAACTGGATCAAAGCTGGCATTATTATTATATATAGTTGCAAAACCTTAGCAAGGATGTAATATTTGTAAACAGCTTGTAATAGCTGTAATTCTCTTGTTCCACAGTCTCTGGTGAAGAAGCTGCTATACATGAGTCTTAACTTACCACTGATTTATGTATTTCAGAAGTTTTTTCCCAGATTTCTTCTCTTGCCAGCTCCTTTTCAGGCTATTTGAATCTTCTGACACAGACTACAGGTGCAATTGCAGCCTGTGTGGACACACCCAGCCTGCCATTAACTTAACCAGTCTGGGCACCTGTGCAGAAAAAAGAACCTTAAATACAGACAGGTTTCTAAAATACAAGGTTTGAGTGCTAAAGCCTTGACATAGCAGATACACTGCTATCCATAATTGACCTAGCTAATTTAAATTTCAGTAGATATCTGCAGTGGTTCTCTGTATGCCTGTGGATCACCATGAAGATAATGTCTGAGATACAATTTTTTCAAATTCTTAGTTATGTACCTATCCTGTAGCTTTTTTTTTTCTGGAATGAGTTTCATAAGCTCTAGTTCAGCATTTCCTCTTCCTTATCCAAACGGTCTTTTCTTTGATATTTACATTTTTATTTCTTCATTTCCACATCTTGCTCCATTATTCTCAACTCTCATAATTTGAAATAATGATGCTGGATTTTAATAATCGTATTTCTCAAGACATTGGGGAAACCCCTCTTACAACACAAATGTGTTGTATTTAGGAGCCTCCACACCCCTTGCTGAGCTTCAAAGATAAATTGCAAAGTGTGCTTGATTTCAACCTAGGAAATAAGTTCAAGTTGCTGCATTAATTCCACTGGGAGTAGAATAGGCTCATAGCTGCATGTTTACCTAGAGTCATAGAATCATCAAGGTTGGAAGAGACATTTAATATTACCAAGTCTAACTGTGAACAGCACTACCACTGTAAACCGTAAACCACATCACCCAGGACCAGATCCAGACACCTCTTAAACACCTCCAGGGATGGTGACTCCACCACCTCCCTGGGCTACCTATTTCAATGCTTGACCACTCTAAGAAATTACTTAATCCCTCCAGTATCTGAAACATGGGTAGACACCTGTTTCATAAGCTAGACACAGGGCAAAAAAAAATCTTCCCCTATGAGATTAAACATCAAAAAAACTTTGTTAAAAATACCCAGCAGAAGGCAGAAATATCCTTATTTTGTGTAAAATAATTGAGTAACATACAGGTGTTTTCTGCTGTTGTGGATTGTCTTTTGTTTGTTTGAGTCTCTGTGCGTTTTCTCAGAAATATGTAGTTATTTCAGTAACTTTAAGTAATATCAGCTGGCTTGCTTTTAATTGTTACATTCATCATTATATACCACGTATGGGAAGAATTACCTACTGTATATGCAACATGCAGAAATGGAGCTGAGGTGGTGGTATTTTCTGAATTGTCATTCTTGGGTACAAAATACAGCTCATCTGTATCCTCTTCCTAAGCAAAACCCTTGCTATCAGCAAAACGTCATGCAAAGGGTCCCCTCCCACAGCGTTGTCGTGCTTGTGTCATCCAGCAGAACTGCTCTTGCTGACAGGGGGCCTCCTCCTTGGGGTTAGGTTTGCCCCCCTGGTCTTAAACTTTAAATGACAGATGAATTAACACTGGAGTTTCTGTCAAGCAGCTGCCTATTGCTGATGGATTTAACCACTTTAATGAAAAATACACATATTTTGTGTTATTTACAGTGGTGATTGTCTGAGTGCTGCATTGGCACTGATGAACAGTGTTGTATGGTAATGCTTGGCACTGCCAGTTCATCTCCCTCCTCTCAGAGGTGCTTTTTGTGCTCACTTTCTACTTGTTGCTAGGCTGAGATTTTGTCCTTTTTGCACAAATTCAGTAAGTGGAATTTTATGTCACAAAGCAAGGCAGGTGGGGAAAAAACCCCAGCATCATCTCCTCAGTGTGCATCCAGCAGATAGTGCTTCCTTCATCTAGCACTTGGCAAGAGGTTCTTGGATCTTTTTCGGTTCTTGGATCCAACGTGCTGTCCTTCACAGCCATCTCAGCTTAAGATCTCTGAAGAGGATCTTGAATAAACTGCATCCTGAAATACACACCTCTCTCAGTTGTTTTTTCCAAGATGACAAAAAGTTGTTGAGTTGCAAAATTAAGACCCTGTAAGCAAGCAGAGGAGTCCTGGTCATCAGTAGATAAAGAGTAATATGATCAGGCAATATTCTTAACTGCTGGAATTTTTCTTTGGATAATGAGTGCAGGTTGCAAGGTGGAAGTAGTGTATTTGGATTCTAACAAGTTCTATAGCAGTGACAGAAAATAGTACTTGAGCTAGTGGTGAGAGCTGAGGGCCTTTTTTGAAAGGATTGTGAGAGAAGGCATGAACTTAGAACAATAGCGTTTTAGAATAAGACTGTATAATGTAACTTTGAACTATTTATAACATGCACAGAGATAGTGCAGGTACTTGTGTTTAGTGTAATTATGCTTATGCAATCAGCTTTTTTAGGAAGATAACCATTTGACTAGTTTATTTTTGGAAATGTACTCCAGGGTGCTAAGATGTGTATCTATATATCTGTCTTTATATAATTTTCAGCTTTGGTTCTAAATCTGTTTTCTGTATCTGTCAGGAAATATCCTTCTACCTATAAACTGTATGAGGCTGATTAATGACTGATGGCAGACAAACCTACAAATATCAAGCTTTTGGCATCATAAGTGAAAATGCCTTGCTTTGTAAGAGGGGGAAGGGGAGAAATTAATTTCCTGTTTAATTTCTACAAGAAGAACCCACAGCCTGACCAGATGGAATTTCTTTTGTACTATAAATAAGCAAACCTTTCCTTCTTTCATGGCATCAATTTTGATATATTTCTATCTAAACTGCTCCTTCCACAATTTTCTTTGTCCTGCTGTGTTCAGGGATGTTCCTTCCGATGCTCAGTAGATGTTGTAAATAGCAGAACAAAGCTCTTCAACACCGATAAAAATGTGTATCAGTATATATCTGTAAAACTCTAAACATGCATGTGGCTAGCTGGGGCAGTCCTGATCACTTGAATGTGTGTTCTGGGGATAGTTAGAATAAAAGACATCTTGTCTAGATTTGGTGATCGTCTAGGTAAATGGGTTTATTAACAATTACAGAGAATATGCACTGCCTAAAAATGATTGTTTGTAGTTTTATGGGAAATACGTTTTTTCCCCTCAAAACACTGCATCTGTATTTCATGTCATGTCATAATTCACTTTCTCAGTTGGGTGTGGTTTGGCAGTATTAATTTCATTAATATTAAAACATTGCTTTCTCTTTAAATCTTTCATTCCATTCCTTTCCTTAACAATTGTAGGTCATGTTTAATGTTAAAACATTGGTCATTTTAGTAGAAATTATGATGCCACAGTACACTGGCTCTTTTGTAAAACTTTCACTTCAAATCCCTCATGTTTTGTACTGAATAGTGTTTTCAGTGTTAGGCATAGGCATGTCTTTGACAATTGGTGTCTATATGGTATTTATAGTAAATTTTAATTGTAGCCAGGTTATTACCAGACTTCTGTTGATAATCAGTATAGTTGTGTTTGAAGCAGTAAATTAAACAAAAGAAATCTGGTTGGGTCACAAATGCTGTTCTTTTGTATTCTACTTCCAGCACCTCTCTCTTCTGTCATGTTTAAAGATAAAGACTGTAGTCATTCAGATTCTCAAAGCAAACAAATTTAACTTAAAAACACTTTATAAAAGGATAGAGGTGAGATAAGGGTGTAAAGAGGTGAGCTTCTACAGCTTAATTCACTTTTCTGATCTTTTTTTTTGTTCTTCTACTGTAATTAAGCGGGACATGGGTGTTGCATGATGTTGTACTCCTTGCCAGAACAGCAAACATTTTAAGGTGTACTGCTGAAGAAAATCAATTACACTGGAAAACAAATCCTGCATGCATAATTAACAAAACCTTCTTAGCACTTGTGAGGCTGTTCTTCTCAAAAGGCAAGTTGGTATTAATGATGGCAAATAATGGGTTTTTCCTAGTTTTCCTTGTTGTTTCAACAAATCGGTGTGCAGGTCTTGCTTTAGAAAGCAGTGAGTGTCCTGGGGCCCCCTCAGCTTATGGGGCAGCCCCTGTTTTGGTGTGGTGAATGATACTGCCCGTGGCAGTCACCAGAGAGACAGCAGGCACTTCCTAGAAAGTGCCCTAGGTTGTGTCTTTGTTCCAGTGTCCTCATTGGATCATCCACGTCATAATGAGGAGAAGCATTTAAAATAC
The DNA here is from genome assembly GCA_013397915.1 of Daphoenositta chrysoptera. Classification (NCBI taxonomy): domain Eukaryota; kingdom Metazoa; phylum Chordata; class Aves; order Passeriformes; genus Daphoenositta; species Daphoenositta chrysoptera. Next base: position 158,939 of record VZRO01003301.1, on the reverse strand, counting down.
AATATGCCACACTAGGAGGTAAAGCTGGAGCCTGGCTCGATCCTGGTGGCTTGAGGGAGGTTGCAGAGGAGCCTGTCAGGGCTGGTGTTGGAATGTTCACTGACAGTTCCCTTGGGTCACATGCAGGCACAACCACTGTTAGGTAGGGTGTTTTTATTGTATTTATTATATCCTGTACTAAACGTTGGAATTATTATTGTATTTTTTTATCCTGTACTAAACGTTGGTAGATACCAGAGAGGGCTAACAATCTGTATCTAAAGCTGCTGGCTTTTAGAAAAATTACAGGTTACTCTTAATAGCAAGATAATTACACTTGTGGAGAATGGCATAGTTGTGATCATTCCCCAGAATAAAAAGCCACCTCTGTACTTTTTAGGTACAGAGACATGCTGTGTGATGTCACGGGGTGTTGGGCAGTAGTTCTGACTGGGGGTTTGGAGTTGGGCTGCAGTGAGCAAAGAGTGGGGTCTTCATTTGTTCTGAGGGAAAAACCTTCATTCAGGTTCCAGACATCCAAAAGTTTGCACACATTACTGACCTTTTTAGCATGTGAGCTGTCCCATTGAATTCCAAGTTCTTGTTGCACTCAGTAGGATTACTTACATCCTTAGAACTGTGCTTGTGGGTGAGTCTTGGTAGAATCAACGTTTTTCTTGCACTGGTATATCTGAAATATTTAATCATCNTGGGTGAGTCTTGGTAGAATCAACATTTTTCTTGCACTGAACTTCTTAGTCCTTCTGTATATCTGAAATATTTAATCATTCTGACATAAGAAAAAAAGTGCAGGGAAGCTCAAAACTGCCATGTAGTCAGAATATCTTGCCATTTGTTCGTGTTTATTTTATCTACTTTTGTTCTACATTTATTAAAATTCCCTTTTACTTGTAGCTTCTGTGAGAAAACAAGTCACCTTGAAGATGGTGTCAGTTTTGAGGAAAGGGTCAGCAGGTTTTCAGTGCACTTCTATTATGATCCAGATTAATTTTGGTCATCATTTCTTTCCTACTGGCGTGGGCTGTCAGTCTGCATAATGTCCATGTGTTGTCTAGAGGGGCAGAGGTGGCCTGGGACATCCACAAAGGGTGGTGGTGGAGCCCATCATACAGTTTCTTAGTGCTGAGATGGGAAGAAACACAAGCACAAGGCATTAAAAAAGGTTGGAAACATCCCCATTTTCTCACTTCTCTGATTTGGCTTTTGTCCACATAATGTTTTGACACCAAATCTGCTCAGAAGTGCATTGCAGTGCTTGAGTGGAATTTAGGTCAGAGCAGCCCCAAATCCAAATACATAACCAATAATGAAGATGGGTGTCCTAAAGATGTTCATTACTTACACTTCTTGATTTGTTTTTCATTTGTTGTAGGGTTTTAAAGTTTTTAGAAATACTTTAAAAAATACTGACATTTAAAAACCATAGTCAAAAGTGGTTCTTTTTAATATGAGTATTACTATTTTTCACTTTTTGAATGATTAGCATTGAGACCTTCTCAAAAAAATATCTTGCAAAATGGATGAAGTATCAGTGTCTGCTGAGGTAACAAATGGCTTTTGCTTTCAAAATATCACAGTTATGTTGTAAACTTTTACTTTTTGGATTTACTTAAAATTTTTGTCAATGCACCCCCAAACAAAGTAATGCCCCACAAAGCAAAGTTTCTATTTTCTGAAGGGAGAGTAAGCTTTGGATGCTCTGACGTCTAATGCATGATACACTGTTGCAGTACAGGCATTTGTTAAGGGCCAGAGATCAGTATTTACAGTGCTGGTGTTAGGACTGGATTATGTGTAATCTAATTAAGGAGGTTACTAACAATTTGAAGGGATTATAAGATTAGCAATTATCTGTGTGCTTATTTGATTAAAATAAATGCTTGCAGATTTGGCTACCATACCTGTGCTCTGGTATTTGGGATCAGAAATCCCGTTAGATTGGAAGTGGAAAAAACAAACAACAACAAAACTTTGTGGTTTGATTCTGTTTCTGTGATGATTTCAATACAATGTCTAGTCCCTAATTAATTTTCACTGAATTGCAGTGCACCTTATTATTGAAAGTCCTTTTGAAGAAAGATTTTTTTCTTTTTTCAGGGGAGGGAAGACCATTTTTAAAAATAATATACCATTAATTTAAAAATTCCATTTTTAGGTGCTGAGCAAATACAGTAATTCAGTAGGATATTTTTTTGCACAGGGCTGAGGCTTTGTCTGTAACTTTGCAGCTTAGGTCTGGTATCACTTAGTGAAGCTTCCCAGATTTCTTGTTTGAAAAATGTCCAACTCTGTGTGATTGAGAGTGTCATATCATTGCGGAGCTGAGATCCCAGAGGCTGAAGTCCCAGAGGATAAAGGTCCTTCTTCTTCTTCACACCTGACTTTGGATCCTTCTGCCTCCACCTCCTAAGGGCAACCAACTCTCCTGAGCAGTAGTTTGAAGAATTTTTATATTAGAAATTCCATTGAACTTGGACTTTCTGTGAAAAAAGGTCTCATCCTTAGAGACAAGAGTCGTTCTCGCCCTCAGGACAGGTGTGGGCATGCTCCTTCTCAGACCATATTCCAGCATCTGTGCCACAATGTCATACACACAGTCTGATGGGGAAAAGAGAATTTGTTAGGGAATTTGTTAGGGAATTTGTTGTTCTAGGCATCCTCGCTTTTCAAGTGAGAAAGAAAAAATGTAGAAGGATAAAAAGGCATCTACTTTTCTCCCTGAAAATACAAAGCTTGCACCTGCCCTCAGAGCCTGACCGCAGGATGACCTGCCTATATATCACCAGCTATAAATCGTTACATAAACACGAGTGATGGTTCCATATTTAGAGAACAAATGATTCCTGGTTTTCATTTCCACAGGTTACATTCAAGCTGGGAATGGTATTTTTAATCTTCTCTTTAAAAGAAAAAAAAGAGAGAAAAGACAACATTTTGAGATCTGAATTGACAAGTGGCTTCGGGTTTCTGACATTTATGCCTTATTTGTATATTCCTTTTTAGCCTTCTCCAGCTGCTATTGCATAAATCTTCCACGTTTTTTCCACTAACTGTATGGGTGGAGAAGACAAATTAGGAAGTTCAGCTTCCTTCTTGGTGCCTCTTGTTAGGAGTTTTAGAAGTAGTCCAGGATTTGAAATTGGCCTCGAGGGATTTTTTTCTATAAGTTGGCTTTTATCAAGTTTCTGCCCTTCCTTGCAGATGCGAACATGGCACAAATCAATATCTCCTAGGAAGTGGCAGGGTGACTTTTTAGCTGTAAAGGCTGAAGTTGTTCTGGCAGTAGCACCATCACACCCTCAGGGGTGGTGATGCTGGCCACGATCCTGCAAGGAGCTGCAGCTGCCAGGCTCCCAGGTGGCTCCCTGCAGGTCCTCAGGCTGGCTGGGCCATGCTGCTGTACTGCGGCACCAGCACAGCGTGTCCAGTGCTGCTCAGAGCCCTCCTTCCCCAGCTCTCCCACCTCGGGCCAAAGATGCTGTGTGAGCACTGGCAGCCAACACTTCAGTGTGGAGTCCACTCAGGGAGCAGCAAGGATTGCCCATGGTGCCAAATGCTGTTAGCCAGAAGCCAAGATCCCTTTGCTCCAGCTTTTTGTAAACCAGACCCACAAAATGACAACCACCTGTTGGGTACAGGGTACTGAGATTAAAAACAGAAGCGTAACCTAATCTTTAAAGTAACTTGAATCAGGACATAATCAGGTTGTTGCATAATTATTTTCCTCATTCCTCAAACTCAGCTCATTGTATGTTGTTTTAATAGTACAAATGCACTGTGCACTATAAGAGTCAAGGACAATTGATGAGAAAGAAAGAAACAGAGAGTGCAGCATTAGGAATGCTTTTCACAAAATGCCCTATTAATAGTAAACAGTTGTTAATGTGACTTCCTCTCAAATGTACAGGCTGTAGGGCTAGTTTTTAGTGCTAAGTTTTGTAACCCTTGTTTAAATATCTTATAGCTGCTAAATGGAATTAGGCCAATTATTAGCAAGCTGTACATAGTCACTGCATTCTTCTCCTTCCATTTTTGTAATAACAATTCATCTTCTTGCTTTAGCTCCATGCCTTCCTCCAGCTACCCAAGGTAATCACTCAGCCAAGCCGTAGGTGGTGTGACCAATTGCTTGAATACATTCAGTGGTTAAATATATCCTGTTCTAAAATGGGCAGGATAATGGTGATTTAATGAAAACGTCTCAGCAGCAGCATTTGTAAAGATACAGGAATTTTCTTATGACTCTAAACCATTAGAGTCTAGCATTTGTATCTGTACTGTTAGACCTCTCTCTGCTTGATGTTCATACTTTCACCTGGTAATTTCTAAGGCAGATGATCACATACAGATACTTACCTGATACTGTTTTTCATTAACAGCTCCAGAGTGTGTTGTGCATGGGAATAAGAAGGATAACCCATCTGCTCTAGAATGCAATTAGGGAAGCCCTTATAAATTCTAGTGCCTGGCATGAGCAAGTTTGGGAAGAGCAAGATTTGAGCCCTTCCCATTGAAGGTGAACAGTTGCCATATCCCTTTGCTTTGCTGAAGGGAAGGCGATAGGTGTACCTCTGAATGATGGGTGAAGTGGTTCTGTTGGGTGTTTGGAGGTTAAATGCTCAGGAACTGCTGGAAGGATGTCAATCCTCATCATCCTTCTGTCCTTTAACTCCTCAGCCATTAATTTTTGTCCTGTTGTGTAAATTTTCTTGCCTTGAACATTGACAAGGTGATATTTCAGTAACTCTGAGAAGAAGCTGGTGAACCACACAGCAGCCCAGCACATCAAGGGATTACTCATAGAGTTGTGTCCAGCATGACCCTTACCTTTTGTGAAGCATGTCCTTCACACAAGGTAAAGGTATGAGAGTGCACCGGGACAAGGATTGAGTGCAGAAGAGAAATTATCTGTCACTGCACTTCATAAACTGCAATAAGGAAAAAGAAATTTTACCAGGTATTCTGCAAGGTCAGCATTAAGTTTCTTTTTTCCCACTGTGCAAGAAGCTGGTCGCCTTCTTGACTTTTTCATAGAAAAATTTTTGTGTTTTCTTGGTTTGCACTGATGGCATACTTCAGGTTTTACATGCAATCCCAGAAAGCTTCTTCTCTGGTAGGATAGTTGTTAGGACCCCTCATATTCCTCGAATGGTTGTTACCTCTAGGAACTCCAGATGCTGCCTATGGCTTGGAGCCTCCAAGACATTTTCATGAGAGCTGATCCTGTGACCCAAATGTTAATCCTTGAAGCTACTGCCATTCTCCTGTTTAACCCCAGCACTCACTCGGACTCCAGCCATGTCAATTCTCTGGGTCATGTCAACGCCCGACAAACAAGATAGGCGAAAGCAAACAGATACACTCTCACTTTGCTCAGGATTCTAACACACTGTTCCTTTCATTCTTGTGTCAGCAAAAAGGCACAGGTCTGAAAACAGTAATAAACATGCATATGTGCTTTTCTTGGCCAAGAGTGTTTGCCACCCTAAGGAATTCACTTTCCTTCATCTGGGTTTTCAAGAGAGTATTAGCATCCTCTTTTTGGAATCATCTGGCTTGATTTTAGGCCTGAGAACTTTTGGCAGCAAGTTCTCTTGCACTGTGTTTGGACTGGTGCCACAGGTAAACACAAACTTCTCGTTACTTCCTTTTCAGTCTGTGTTTTGTTACCTTTGCTTCTCCTGTTTGGGGATTTTCTGCTTTCTCTTCTGTAGAAAACTCCAGTCAAACTGGTCTTTCCATTTTGGTGGTCACCATAACAGATTTATTATTCCAAACCACTTCCACCAGAGTAAGTGATCTTCAATTTCAAACAACCATTGCTGTTTCTAACCTGGATTTGGCATTCTTCAGGACTCATAGTACTTGGTGAATTTGTGTACACTAGGAAGATATCTACAGTACAACCATTTTTGAAAACAAAGCCATCAACCAGAGTATGTAAGTTGCACTGAAATAATGTTTCCATTATGACAGCAAGATAAATTTGTAAGCAACAGGGGAAGCTCTATTTGCAACATCCAGTGAAAATACATTTTGCTAACTTTTGACATCTGCTAGCAATGCTATGGTATGTATCTGGTGCTTGTAAACCTGATGCATTTTATAGCTTTGAGTATTACCAAGGCTTTTTCCCACAGCCCAGCTTTCCTGAACATAAAAGTCCAAGTTTACCAGAAGAGATGGAGGTGAGGTCTTCTACGCAGTTTAGTTAGTGGGACGTAAACCCAAGGTTTTGATCTATCATTCTGTCAAAAGGCACATTCTGCAGGTTCTGATGGGACAGTTGCATTCTGCATGTGTCTCATCTGGTGTTTCAGGTATTCTCAGCATCCCTTCCAGCACCAGTCTGTGTAGTTGGTGGAAGATGTTAAACAGTTGTTTCATTCAGACAGTGGATAAAGGGATCCTAATCTGCCATACATCAGCTCACAAAGCAGTCAGGATCCAGATCTCTCTGGATACCACAATAGGAGCTTTCTGTTTTCAGGTTATTATCTGTGGGTCCTCTGTTCAAAATTGCACTTAAAATTGCAGGTTGTGCTCTGTGTGTCCTTTACACTGCAGAACTCAAATCTGTGTCTGTATAAACACTCCATGGGTGCATCAATATGCACATAACGATTGTCTGCCTAGGATTAGCTGCTCACAAGGAAGAAGATACGCTGAATTCAGTGGATCCAAGCTGGTCAGAAGGAGGATCTGCATGTGCCAGTCTAAGCTTCAGATTTTATCAGTACTTCATTCTTAGTCTGTGTTTTGCAGCAGCTCCACCACTTGCACCCCTGGGAATAAAACGTCTGAACACACGCAGTAGAAAAATAATGTCCCTTTTAAAATAAGTAAACAAATTACCTTTCTTCTTTTTTCTCTCTTTGCCTGTCATCTTCCCTGTTCTCTGAGATCCCATGTGGCAGAAGTTGCAGATGATGAGTCTCATTTCTGCTGGAGCCTGTTAACCTTTCTGTGTGAATGACAGTTTTCCAGATTTAAGTCTTAGTCAGTGTTTATGTTAAGAAGAGGGTTAATGATGATCCCCATAGGCCTCTCGCTCAGAAAGCAAAAACATCTGCTAAGCCAAGAAGTGGTTAGTTTGCTAAATTTAGAAGGAAGAAATGCATTTCCCAAAATTTGCACTGCTTCTTAACAAATTTAGGCAACCAGTGGGGGCAAGCAGTTATGGAAATCATACTGTTTATTCATTTTTTAGTTTAGTTCATGTATTTTCAGTTAAAAGTGAGATTTCTCTTATTAAGCAGGAAGGGGGTATTACTCATATATCTGAAATGTTTAATGCAGTTGCACTATTTGTGCATTTCTTTAGGTTAATAGCTGGACACATGCCAAAGCCTGTGAAGCTTGGAGATGTTCTGCAGCACATACTTAATGGTTGAGAAAGTGAGGTTAAAGTGAATGTCTGGTAGAAAACTCCCTTAACCAAACCCATGGACCAGGAAAACTACAGATTTTGGCCATCTTTCTTTCTCCTCGCCAAATGTGCCCCCAGTTGCCACCAGCAGTCTGGCTTCTTGAAGGAGAGAATGTTTGATGAATGGTGTATGAGCCCTTGGTTGCAGCCATCATCATCTCTTTGCTATTAGTGTCTTGGCCAAAGTTGTCATCAGTAAATAGGGTTTTCCTGCTTCGTGCAATCACTGAGGAGCGTTGGTACCAGTAAAGCCCCTCATGACTTGATGGTGGCTGGGGCCGCAGCTGGCAGCAGCCATGGCCGGGGTGACAAAACAGGACAGGTTACCTGCTCCCAGTCAAGCTGCTTGTGCAGCAAAGCCTGAGTGTCCGGGAGAGATCACCACTGGTGCCTGAGACCCTGCCCAGCCTTGCTGCCCCTCTCCCTCTGGCGCAAGCTCGGCGGATGGTGCTGCTCTGGGGAAGCGTGGCTCTGCCAAAGGCGGTACGATCGTATCGCTTGTCCGTGGTCCCCAGCAGGCTGGCGGTGCCCCGCCTCCAGCCGCTGTGTCCCTGCTGGCCCGAGCAGAGGGCTGGGCAGATGCTTTGAACCACAGATCCTCAAACTTCCCCGGGCGGATAAGGAGCTGGCGGTTTTCAGGCATGACTGTACTTTGCTCTCCCTCTTGGCCTCCTGTTTAACCTTTTCATCTCCTGACACAGCAGGCTCTCCTTGCTGGCGAGCTGGGGGTTGCGGATGGGTGAAGGTGCGTTTCTGTGGATAAACCCCACCATTCTTCGGTCATCCCCACGCAAGCCCATTGCCGGCCCTGGGCAGCGCAGCATGAGCTCTGCTGGGAGGCTGGCAGGCCGTGGGGAGGTACGGGAGTGAAAACTGAAAAATGGGATACGCCGGGTGAATTCAGAAGATCTTTGCTAAATTCATGTTTTACCCGTGTTTGGGCAAAAACCTGACGGCGACACCCAGCAGAGCCTCCCTCCGCCTGGGGACGCGCCCCGGGGAAGGGGCAGGGAAGGGAAGGAAAAGCAGCGGGAGCCGGGCAGAGAGCGCCCCCTCCCGGCTGTCACCGCCCGTGTCACCGCCCGTGTCACCGCCCGTGTCACCGCGGCTGGAGGGACGCGGGGAGCGGGGTCGCGGCCAAACAGAGGCTTTGTACAGCCCGGAGCACACAGGGCGCGGAGCAGGTGCCAAACCCGTGTGACAAGCACAGCACCGATCCGTGGGTTCCCAACCCCGCTGGAGGCGGCGCTCTGCTCCAGCAGCATCCTGAGTACTCGTGTGTTTGTTTTGGGTGTTTTTTCCGTAACAGCTTCTGCAGCAACTGGTGCTTCAAAACTGGGGCACAGCATCTGTGAGCCAGGGTGGATCCCAACAGGTCTGGCTCTCCCTTTTCCCTCTGCCCCGCTGTGCTCTCACACGCATTCTGGCTCCTGGTGGGAAGTGACTGCAGAGTGGTGTGGAGGGAGAGAAGGGTACTCCTCTATCACATGGAAGCTGTCTTTAAAATATAGTGATGATTTAAATTTGGCAGCGAAATCCTTAGCCGCTAAATTTTGCCAAGCCTTCTGAGGGATTTCTGCTGATATTTTCAGCAAATGACTTGGGAAAATGAATCCTTTAGGGGTTAGAATATTACTAGAGGCTGTTTTCATTATGTCTTTCTCAGTTACCAAGAAATGTATCAGAATAGTCTGAGTTTGCTTGGAGCCTAAGGTATTCAGGTATTCTCAAAAACAGAAATCCACAGTTTCCTGTTTCAAATGTTGGAGGAAGAATTAACAGGATTGTAATGCCTTAGCTGATTTTAAAAAACCCTGAATTTATATATATATGTATATTTTTATATGTAATGTGGCAGAGAAGGGGGGGAAAGTTCAATATTGATGTCCCTGAGAAATGCAGCAGAAACAAACAAAAAAAAAAAATTTCCATTTCACCTTCCTAGAGACTTGGGGCATTTGTTTTTCACATCAAGTGTCTGCCTCACCTGTGACTTCATGTCCAAATAGAATGCAATTAGAAGTCCTAGTTCTGGATGGTTCCCTATACATACATACGTATATATATGTGTTTATTTGAGCCTGGCTGAGGAGTTTGCAAAGCTCTTAATGGTCCATCCAAATTTTAAAGGTTTGCTGACCCCACAACTTACTTGAAGATAATTTTGACATTCTTCACTCTGAGAACTTAAAACCATGAAGATTTGCCACAAACCTTTTCCTTTTAAAGAGACAAGCATTTTGAATGGGTTTGATTTCCTGTTTTCCATGGGAATTTGTTGATATAAGGCCATTGAAATGGGGGAGAGCATAAAAACGGTTGAAGTAGATCAAGATTTATTAAAATGCCTAGTTTGGTGTATTGATCTGTGATTTAGCATTTCATGTTTCCAATTCTTTGGATGTCAAAGTACGCTTAAAAATAAAGCATGGGTTTTCTGTCTATCATATTGTTCTCAAGACACGATTTTTCTTTTAATTGTCATTTTGTTTGTGGAGTCAGAATATCTATACAGAGCCATGTAGTGATTTATTCAGTGAGAAAAGGATTTTCATGTACGATTACCTCCTCTTTATTTGTGCATTTATGAATCCTTTTTTCAGAAATTCTTATATAGCTGCTACTGCTGCTCATATTGCCGTGGTTTTTAAAGAGAATAATGCTTATTGATAGTTCCCACATGCACTAGCAGGCACATCTAAAACCTGTACTTTTGTGTTCACAGCTTGCATAATATAAAATTTAGAGATTGCTTGTCAAACTAAATGTCAGCTGAGTTTCCTAGGAAACTCACTGAAGATATTTATAAAACTACAGATCAGCTTAATAATAGATATAATAATGTCAGTAGCTCATGATTTTTTTTTACTTTATCGGTCCATTTTACTTTGCTTTAATTTGTTGCCAAGCCAAACCACTGCATTTCCAAACAGAGCATAGGAGACCTTCCTTCCAATACTTTGCCTAATTAATTTCTTAAGAAAAGGGTAGTTTCTGCTGTTCCATGTAAGGAAATGTAAAACACTTTACTGTAAAATTAAGAAGAACCTAAATGTCATACTAGTTATCTGACTGAATCCTTTGTAAGTAAAACCACAGTTGTGAAATAGAAATAGAAATATTGTATCATCTTATTGTTTTATTCACTGTTGAATTGAATGTGTGAGTTCATTGCACATGCGTGCAAAACAGTCACTGCAGAATTAACATAAATCCTGAGTATGGGTTTCTATAGAAGCTACATACATAGAATACCGGTCAGTATTGTAAAAAGGCATGATTCTGTGAAAATAATTGTATTCCTGAGCTGAAAAAAACAGGATCGAAAAAGAGAGTAAGTGATACTTGGTGTCCATTTTTATTCATTCTTCTGTTATTACATTTTTCTCACACTGATTCTTTGAGGCATGAGCGTTACCACAGTTGAGAGATTTTTTTGTACTTTAAGCTCTTTAAATTGAAATTTCAGTCATAAAAACCCAAAATTTGCTGATCTGTAAATATACATACGTATAAAATAATCTGTATTTTGTCAGAACATAGTTATTCAAGACAATTAGGATTAGGTGAAGTTCACATTCTCTGGAAAGCAGTTGAGAAAAATAATTTCAGTTTTTCATTTTAATACAGTAATGAGAATGAAGTTAGTGTGTTTAGAAATAAGGCAGTACTGACTTCTTATCTTATCTGGAATCCATTACTTGTACCTAGTATGTACATTTGCCTGTCAGAACTATTTGGTGCTGTGCTAATTAGCCAAGTAAGGAGTTCATATGAAGGATATTCAAGAACTGGTTTTCTTTTGAAAAGGTTAGAGTGTTGCTGTCTGTGTTTCACTGTCTTAGAAATCTCACTGCACACTTAACAATGTAGTTGCAGAAGAAATCTTTGGAAGCCTTTCCATCACACACTGGAAAGGTTAATTTTCTATAAAGCTACAAAATTTATCCTAATCTTAAATCTCTGGGATTTATTGGATGCTAGTGACATTCCAGCTTGTAACAGCAGGGTGGCAGGTAAACCTTGTAAATCATTGCACTTATTTTAATACAGCTTACATGCAGACAGCAACCTTACATGCATTAAGTGACGCGCATTAAATTAAATTTGACACAGCTCCTGTCTCAAATGATATTTTTTAAGCATGGGATGTTTGTCAGAGCTGGCTCTTTCTTAGCTGTGGTGTTGCAGTTTAGGGTATTCAAAACTGGTCCTTCTGGTGGGAGGAAGTAGAAGGTGATTTCAGCTGATAGGTAGGACATCTAATTAGGAGATTTAGCACTTTCCCAACCTGTCATGGATTGTGTGTAGTGTAACTGCTTTACTCCTCACTCCTCTGTTCCCTACCATGTTTTGCCTGTTTGAAACATGCAAGTGCTAACAACCAAAAACCTCCTTTAAGCACTTGTTGTATAGGTGGGAAACATATGATTTGGTACTAAATACTGTGTTTAACCATTTTGGATAAATTCTGCCAAAATGGTCCCGGTATTGTGGACATCAGAGATACATTGTCTCTGATTTATGCGCCAACTTCACAAGAAATGTTTCTACAAAAGCCAATTCACACTGTCCTGCAGGGTGTGTGATGGAGTTGTATTTGTGCACAAACACTGACTTCAATCCACACTCTTAAGTAGATCCCTTTCTGTGTCAGCCGTAGTCTGTACTTTGGAACAGACTTAGAAGAACAGCCATGTTAAGGAAAATTACTCTGTGATCAGGAAGTTTCAGCCTGGAGGCATATTTGCTTTGCTTTTTTGCCTTCTTTTTTCATGTCCTTTGCTTCAAGCATGAGGCGAGAGTTCTGCTGGTAATAGGTTGTCACTGAAAAATGCATCGCTCTGCTCCGGTGTCTGCAGGAACTGTGGGGATAACTGAAATTAAACTTTGCTTGAGCAAGGTTCTCAAGGTGATGAAAATCATCTCACCATAAGGTTCAGCCTGAATACTACTGCTTTCCCATGGTGACTGTAGCTTACTATAAAATATACTTTTATATTCTTATATAAATTTATAGAGCTTTTGGCAAGGAAGGAGGATTTGTGAAAAGATGCTTTTTCTTTAGAGTTTCTTCCATATAGTGTTGCTATCAGGCACCCCTTGGGTTGTACCTAACAGTGATTTTTTTTTTTTTAAACACTTGTGCTTAGCCATCACACTTTGATCACCCAGAAAGAAAAGCTGGATATTCTGACTGTAGGTACTGCTTTTTGTTTCCCTGCTATAACAGTGGAGGTTCAAAAAGGAAAAATATTATAAGTAAATACATATGCAGTGTATTTTCTTTTCCTTTCAGTTCATATCTGTGGGAAACTGCTATGAGAATTACAAACAGCTTTTAAGGGGCTATTTTTTCAACTGGTCAGTGTGTGTGACCCCTGTGTTAACAGTGAGTTACATTTTAAGTCAGGAGTTCGCTGGGGATTTTTCTTTCCCAGTGCAATTAAGTGAGATGTGTTCCACGTGCACACTCAAGTAAAATTGAGGAAAACTTGCCTTTTGATAAAGAAACCTTGATAATATTGTAGGGGGATGTGTCAGCCAACGGGATATTCACTGCCAAATACCAAATAACAATGTAGAAATTCAAGAAAGCTCCTAAGTCATACAGGCAGTCTGGGGAAAATGAGCCAGCTGGGCTCATATGAGATCTAAGAAATGGGTGGAAGTGAGAGAGGAGAACCTACCTCTTTTGCAATAAATATAAAATCATATTTTTATGTCCTTAAGTGCTGCCATTCTAACACATATTAGGAAAGAATTAAAGCTTTAAAAGTCTTTTAAAGTATCATGGAATGTATTTCCCCCCTGTTTTTCTGGTTCTCTTTCTCTTGCCTTTCCCTGCAGCTGTAAGTCTTTCACTCTGTGCATCTCACTGAGTTTTGGTGGCATAAAGAATCCGATTCATTAACCTCCACTTTTTGTGCTTTAGTTGCAGTGTTGGAGGCAGCAAGTCAGTCCAAAGCTTTTTGTATATACCAACAAGCATTTCTGCTAACCCTATTGAGACCATAATTAACATAACATTATACTTGATCAGCATTATACTAAATAAAGGCACCCCTTCGCCACATTTTCTGTATTAAATCCCAAAATCTTTTTTAAGTCTTAACAACCATATGATGTTAAGGCCTTGTGGTTAGTTGTAGTATTTTTTAGTGGACCTCCCAAAATTGTAACATTTTAACTGTATTTTGAACCACTTGTGAGTACTGCATAATGGTAACTTTGAAAGTGCTATATTGAAACAAAGTTTGGTAATATGTTTGTTTGCCTTATAAAATGTAACCTACAGCAATATAAGGAAATCATCAGGCTCATAACTTTACGATTCAAGTTGTGTTTTACTTCTTAGCAGGAGTGTAAACTAGAAAAGGTAGTGAAATGTCTTCTGTTAGACAGTATTTTACATATCTAAGCGCATGTTTATTTTTCTTCTAGCTTTTTAGAAAGAATTGACAGCGTCAGCATGGATGACTACACACCCACAGATCAGGTTAGTAAAAATAATGGGGCAAGGTCTGAACCAAGGCTCCCATTCATCTGGATTGTCTGTGTAATTTATTTTTAGTCTTTACTGTAGCTGAAATAAGGCATATGGCAGAATAGCAAAATATAGTCCAGCAATTTAAGTAATGGCTATTAAAGAAGAAGAGGCTTTTTGGTGGTGCAAACTTGTCTTTTACTGTTGTTACATGTAGGTCAGTGATTCCTGTAATATATCAGTTTTGTCTTCTTGCTTCCCATTCTGTGTCCCACAAAATAAGGTGAATGTAACAAAGATCAGAAAGCAGAAACGTAGAAGCTTTTTGCTTTGCAAAACCAGCCTTTGCTACACAGAAGCAATGCTTTATTTCAATGGTGGAGGTGATCCCAGAGGGAGACTTCCCATGCCTGTCAGAAGGGTCCTTCAGAGGCAAAAGCTTGCAGTGGATATGGTGTCCAGATTCAGGGGAGAGCACCAGTGGCAGCAGCAGAACTCGCAGACTTGTCTGAAGGTGTGCAGTTTCCTTCTTTGCAGCCTGTGCCCATCTCCTGTGGGCAGCAGAGTTTATATTTAAGCCTTATTTGCAGGACAGTACATTTTTTTCCCAGATGCTGTGATAGGTCTTGATGTAGTGCTCTAATGACAAACACATTCATGTTAAGGCTGAACTGGTGCAGCCTTGAAGAAGGGGCTTGACCACATTGCCTGGCCTTGGCTTCCCTTCCCTGAGCTCAGGCTGTGTGGTTTCCTTTGATGTCTCTTCAGCAAACATGCTGAAGTTGTTCTTTTTCAGTGCTGCTATGCCACTGTCATTTAGCAGTCTCAGCCAAGATTGTGGGCCACATCAGAAACTGCAAATACAGGTGGCAGAAGAGAATCCCTGCACTGGATAATTCAGTCTAACCATGCAAGCCATGTAACACGTGGATATCCTTAAAAAAAACCAAAGTTGTCAAATCTCACTGTGCAATCAGGGACTGAAATTCAGAGAAATTAAGTGACTTGTCAGAGATCATCCAAGGAAGCATGCAGAGCGGAGCCTGTTCCTTCAGACCTAGTTTAGGTCCATATCCACAAGAGTGTCCTATAGTCAACCCAATATAGGATCAATTATTCAAGCACTCAAGACATTTTCAGACCAAAGCAGTAGCACTGGGATTTGCTCCATCTAGACCTCATTGTTTTAGCATTGATACCACTCACCTACAGAGAGAAGTGAGTGAAGCAAAGCCTCGTTTTTGCTTTCATTATTTATGTTAGTGTTGGCCTGTTTGTTGCTGGGAGGCCTTTCTGTACCTGAAGTAGTCTTTCATCACCTAGAAATTTTTCCTGGTACTTCCTTTGAGAAGAAATGTCTTCAAAGATCAGAAAAGGCCCTTGGTATTTGGCAGGTGGAAAACTTTTGCTCTGAGGGGAAATTCTCTTTTGCTTTTGTTTTTGTCCTGTTATGCTGTATCAGTTGCCTTGCTGAATCAACTGGTAAAAATCACTGATTTCCTCTCTTCCCTTGCTTTCTGTTTTTTGGAGGGTTTTTTGCATCATAACAAATAAACATCAGCGAGCGACAGAAAATGACATTAACATATAAAATAACTGGAAGTATTAAATAAGTGGCCTTCAGCTGTGAGTGCATGCAGCTGCCAAAGCAGCCGTGGTTTGCCTTGGTTACCAGAAGCAGTAGATGGTAGGGTAGGGGAAAAAAGGCAAGCTGTGCTTGCACTCTGCACCACTGGCTGCCTCCTTCCGTCCAGGAAGGGGGCATCATAAATCGCTCTTGCCTACTCCCCTTGAGAATTGAGGAAATTGTTATTTTTTAATTATTAAAAGGAAGTTGGTTAAGTTATAAAGTATTGCTAGTTTAAAAGATAAGAAAGAAATGCCACATTTCTGTACAACCTAAATTCTGTTCCCTTGTGCTCTGTAATAGAGCTTTAATTACTCAGTCACAAGCTATTATTTCGATAGGATTCCTGTCTCATTCAGTACAAAAGAGGGCAGAGTTAAGGTTGCCTGGGCAACTGTAAATCTGGAGTTTTCTAACATTTGAATACTTGACTTTACAACATGAATAACATTTTTCTTAGTTTTATGTAACTTCAGAATTCATTATCCGCATCACATCCTAAGGTGTATGACCATCAAGAACAGGTTTCAGTGAGCAGTGAGGAGAACATAGATGGGGTCTCCTGCTTTCTGAGTGTGCACAAACCAAATGCAGTGATTGTGATTAAGTTTATCTACCGTGTCAGTACAGACAAATGCCAATTTACCAACAGGTCTGATTGAACTTTATTAAATGAAACATATAAGACTTCTTGTGGAAAATAATATTCCAAGCTTTTAAAAACAAATCTGGGTTTTAAAAAAAGCCTTACTAATCAGCTTCTGTGTTCTCATTTCCAGGACCTATTAAGATGCAGAGTGTTGACATCAGGGATTTTTGAAACAAGATTTCAAGTAGATAAAGTAAATTTCCAGTAAGTCTATTAGTAATGGTTTATGAATATCGTACTAATTTTTAACAACTTCATTCAAATGTCTATGCTCATGTATGCATGGTATAGTAGGCTTAGGGTAGGAGTTTTAGTTGTTTGATTTGGCTTTTTAGCTCTCTTTCCATAGGTCCTAGTAAAATTACCTCATTCTTTACAAAAAATACCTTTTATTAGTTACGTATATTAGCAATGCTCTGTAGTATGTGTGGCTGCTTGTAAAAACTGGTGCATTGGTATAGCGCTGTAAAATCATAAAATACCTTTGGGAATGAGAGCTCACAGAAGCCAATAGGAATCCTCCCTTCTTCCAGAGGGCTGCAAGCTCTGTGTTTTTCGTTGTGTCTCTGTAAAACACCCACAGTCAGACTGGCTTCTCTTGCCAATTCTTGCCCAGAAAGGTGGCAGTGCTGACAGGGCCAAGCTGCCTCCATGTCCTCCTCCATACAGAGATGCCCTCTCCCCACCATGCTTCAAAATATCCTGAAACCTGTCCTTGTTTATTGTACAGTAGGTCCAGCCTTACATGCCATACGTACTTCTGTGGACTGGAAAGGCCAACATTTGTCCTTGAAGTGTGTATTTCTCATTTTATGGGTTCAGTAGCCTTCTCCTGGCAGAGCAGGGCAGGTGGAGCAGTGCAGCTGTCTCTGACATGCAGTGCAGCATCAGCAGATCTCTCTCCTCTTCAGGGGATATTTTACTGCCTCCGTCCTTGGGGCTGTCAGGCTTTTAAACTGAACCCTCGTGCTGTGCATGCTTCATGTGATTTTTCCTAGTGCACATAAGTGATATAACATCCTATGGCTTTTTAACAGCATGTTTGATGTAGGTGGCCAGAGAGATGAGAGAAGAAAATGGATCCAATGCTTTAATGGTAAGTAAAAACATTCCATGTTTTATTTTGAACTTATTCTCTGAGGTGTGAGCAGCTTAGTGTTCATATCCACACACAGTATCTCACTAGCTCAGGAGTCCAATGTTACAAATAACTTTTTTCTGGTGTTTTTGGCAGATTGGTGAGTAATGACAGTGTTGCCCTGAGGAGTATGTGCTGGGATAACAGAGATTTTCTGTTCTCTCTCCCTTCTTTCCTTCTTTCTTTCTTTTGTGTGTTCTGCCCAGATGTCACAGCTATCATCTTCGTTGTGGCTTGCAGCAGCTACAACATGGTAATAAGGGAAGACAATAACACAAACAGACTACGGGAATCCCTGGACCTTTTCAAAAGTATCTGGAATAATAGGTAAAACAAACCTCATTTCTGACCCACCCTCCCCAGTTTAATTACAGTTCAACTCCTTACAAAATAGGACTCCCCTTGCTGTGAGCTCAGATTGTTCATTCAGAAAACAGCCAGGCTGGGCCAGGTCTCAGGGTGTCCCCACGGTGGGACCCCTCCCTGGCAGGGGCCGTGGCACAGGGACAGTGCACGTGGTGTTTCACCACTCCCACCAGAAATGATGCAGGGCGTGGGGACAGCTTGGAAAGGGCAAGCCCCCCAGGCTGGCTGCTACAAGGGAGGCAGGGGAGAGCCTCTCCTGGTGTCACTGTGCTGCTTGGCTGAGACCGAGCCCCTCTGAGGAACATTTGATCTCCTCCTCAAATGCAGTGGCAGGAGCAGCTCGCTGTGCTTGTTCCTTACGCAGGCAGCTGCTCTTGGAAGGGTCATCTCTGAGAGCACAGGGTACCTCTGCCTTGGGGGATAATGCTTCAGATCTAGCCTAACTGGAATTGCCATTAAATTGCCAGTCTGCCACAGTGCCTGTAAATCAAAGGTACGTAACCATATAGCAACCCAAATGGGTTCCTGGTAGAGAACAAATAAAAACAATGCGCAAAATAAGGCAATGAAGTTTCCAGCACATACCTGTGAGGATGCTCTGCAGTGAGAAGTGATTGAAGGTAGAGTGAAGGAAGAATGTTAACTGCACGTCCCAAGGCACATTGTCACAGTGATGGATTAATTGGGGAAGAAAAGAGAGATTATTTTCTTTTCATTCATCAGCTGTCATACAGGCCACCCTAAAAGATGGGATATCTGTATGGATGAACAGTAGCTTAGACAGAGCAGTCTGAGGGAAGGGAGCTTTCTAGCCTTTTTTTTTTTTCTTTTTTTTTTGCTTTATCACAACCAAATAAAGCAGACAGTAATATCTGGTTGTAAACTGTGGTGCTTCTAGAAATTGGCACCAGTTTCCCAATTTGATATCTAAAAGAGAATTTAGAAAAAAATGTTGAAAACTGCTCCCTTCAGCAATGTCCACTTCAGTTTTTATAAATGTATTTACTGACCCTAGAAGTATACCCACCAGCACAGGTGCAGACCAGTTGAAACAATCATTTAGGTCATCTTTTTTTATTGTTGAAGCATGTTCTGTACTATTTCACACTCTGTCCACACACAGATAGCCAATAAATTTTCTATCAATGTGATACATTTTTGTTTATTAACGTGTGACAGATAACACAAACATTTGGTTTGTTTTTGACAGGTGGTTACGGACCATTTCTATCATTTTATTCTTGAATAAACAGGACATGCTGGCTGAAAAAGTCTTGGCAGGGAAATCAAAAATTGAAGATTACTTTCCTGAATACGCGCATTATACTGTACCTGAGGATGGTAAGGTTTTTCCCCGTGCTGGGACTGGACCTGCTGGCATGGCCCAGCCCATAGCTCCTCTCCCTGTCTCTCTCTCTCTGTCTCTCACACACACATTCACAAGCACACGCTGTTCTTCACATGAGCTGCTGGTCAGGAAGCTTTCTAGCCTTTTTCATGTAGAAATATTTCTATTTCTA
Source organism: Daphoenositta chrysoptera (assembly GCA_013397915.1). Classification (NCBI taxonomy): domain Eukaryota; kingdom Metazoa; phylum Chordata; class Aves; order Passeriformes; genus Daphoenositta; species Daphoenositta chrysoptera. The sequence continues at coordinate 139,723 of VZRO01003301.1, read as the reverse complement.
TTTCAACAGGCACCCCAGTGTGGGCAGGGTCTGAAGGGGTTCCTGCTCCAGAGCACCTGCCTTCCCCTTTTGGGAGGAACCACCCATCCCAGAGAGCAAAGCAGCCACACGTCTCTCCCCCTTACCTGATGCTTCTGCCTGAGCCTCCCACTGTGCTGAACTTTGTTGGGGATTCATGAGACCTATTTTGCAGCCATTCTGCATCCTCCAACACTGTAAATTTCATAGAAATACTGATGGGAAGCCCATCAAGGTAGTAGACCATCAAGGGAACTTTAATGGAGGAAAACCACATCAGTAGATAGGAAGAGAGCTGTGGTGATGGAGCAATGAGTTTCTTATCTTCAGGAAGTGCAACGATTCCTGCACCACAGTAACATACTAGAGTAAACTCTGGTATTAGCCAGGTTTGCACCAGGCAGAGAGCTCCCCAAACATCTCAGGCCTCTGTCTAGCAAAAGTGGTAAAACTTTTGGTTTCTGACTGCTTGCCTCTGCCTTACCTAAGTGATGCCCCTGGCGTGGTGCTTGCAGCCACCTGTTGGAAAAGGCTTTCGTTCTCCACCAACCACCACCAACAGGTTATAGAGCTGAAGATGGTGATAAGCTATTTTCAGCCATCATTGAGGTCTGGAACTTCACAAGTGTGATTCTGAGTTTCAGGTGCAGAGGATAAATAAACTGTCCTAAAATCTGAGTTGATCTGTTTTGTAATACTAAGGGTTTTCAGAAGAAACCTTATCTCCATCACTCAAATTTCCCCTTCTCAAACATACACTACATAGACAGAGTTTGAGTGAATTTTCAGCATTTTTTTATAATAAGCCAATTGTGAGAAAAAAATTGCTTTTGGTATTTCTCAAAGGGATTTCACAGTGGGTATCTAGAGTGATCCAGAATATTCACACATGAAGCAGCTCTCTATTTTTAACCTGTAGTTGTTCACTTATTCTTCAATTTCAGCTGACATTATTTAAGGGCAGCAGCACTGAATTCCAATATGCTGTTGATTGTGCTGCTGCTCTATTTTTACCCCCAGCACTATGGATGAAAAATAGATTTCCATATTGTGATAAATTCTGCCCTTTACAGTATTATGTTTATAAGCATCTGATTTTGGTATCCTAGATGAGAGATAACACTGAAAGGAAATAAATAGGTTATCTCTTCACCGAATTGTTATTTACACTTAGAGTAAATACTGTCATTTCATGGCCTAGATAGTGACAACTTCATCTGCTAACAAACAGTTAATACTGACCAGTAAGTCTCCTGCTTAACAAGAATTTAGTCCAAGACCCTTTGCTGGGCAATATATCTGAAGTATTCTGCTGACTTGGGGCCTAGAAATAAAATACATATTTTTTTTTATATATGTATATATCAAAAGATCTTTCAATGCTATCATTTTTTTCAAGTGTAATCTTGGACTAACCATTTTTAAACCCACATTCCTGCCTGCAGAAGCTTTTTCCAGGAGACACTGTTCTGCTGCAGATACTGAACAGCTCAGCTGCTTTTTCTAGTCATATTTTCTGACAAAAGCTGAACCCTAACTCCCACTTGTTTTATATCTATATGAACAAACTTGTGGATATGAGTAAGCCTTTTTGTGATATGACCAATGACATTGTTGCAATGATTTCAGTAATTTTCTGGTTCCTAAAATATGTTGTATGCATAGTCAGATTTTACAGTACTCTTCATTTTAGAATTACCTACTGGGAATCTCCTCTAATATTTAACTTTACAATTTCTGTACTGGAGGGCTACTTCCTCCTTATTAAATCTTTTGTTACAAGTAGGTGATTGTTTTGTTTTCGTGTTTCTGATGTCATTTGTTTTTAATTAAACAGCAACACCAGATGCAGGAGAAGACCCCAAAGTCACAAGAGCCAAGTTCTTCATCCGGGATGAGTTTTTAGTGAGTAATTTTCATCTTATGTGTGATTCTATCATAGGAAATACTGACAGATGGCATAGTTTATTTAGGGAAAGCTGATGGGGTTTTGCAGAAAGCTAGGAGGAGAGGACAACGTCTGGCAATTCCCTAATTCTTTTCAGCTGCCCATCTTGCAGAACCTTCCTCAGTGCTTGCACATTTTTATGCCCATTTTACATGAAGTCACCTGCCATGCAAACTGTCACACAGTAAGTGCTGGTGCTTAGAATGATCATGTACAGTCCATGCATAAACAAATAGGCTTTCTTACTTTTATCCTGCATTCCTCTAAGGACTTCAGCAGTGGTCAGATGAGAGCAGGAATTCTAAAAAAACAAAAGGCAGACTTTATGCTTAGGTAAGATTTCTGGTATGCCAGTTAGGTGTGCCTCACATTAGGACTGGTATCATGGCCCTACTGAGGCATCATAAGAACCTTTCCTTGTCTAGTCACATCTTTCTTGCAATTAAGGTTTCCTCTATAGCTGGAGCTGAAGAGGTGCTGTTTACATTTTGCAGGTGAAAGCAGTTGTCAGGCACACAATCACAGCCCAGCTCTACTTTCAGAAACAGAGCATTTAATCCAGTGTCACTTGTGGCTTCACTCTTACTGAGTTGTTCCTACCATGCAGAGTAGTAACCGAGACCAGAACCCAAGCTCATCCATCATGCCCTACTGGTAGAAACTGTATGTGTGTGTTTGAGACAACGAATCGAGTTGTTAGAATTAAGAATTTTAAAGTCATTATGCATTTACGAGCATTGTTAGGATTTAACAGCTGTTGACGCACCAAGAAAGAAGCAATTAACTGTATTCACACTTCGGGGATTTCCACTCGCCTCCTTAGCCCTCCGGATCCTGAGGAAAAATGTCAGATTGCTCTGCGTTAACGTAAGAGTTACCAAAAAAACTCACCTCAAGACAAATCTCTCCTCTGGCAATGCTGGAATGCTGTGAAGCAGGTGACAGTATCCAGTCTGGAAGGAGACTGGCTCTGAGAGATGAGTTATGAGGAAATTAGGGTGAAACTCCCCACCTTTATCTATTTTCATTATTTAAAACAAGACATGAAGGGCGAGGTCCTTACCTGCCATGACTCACTGGCATTACAGGAGGCCACCTATGAACTGGGAGGGGAGGGGGCATAGGCACTGCAGCCACATAAGGAACCCCTGTGGGGGCTGGGGAAGCACTTGGGCTGGGGCCAGCACCTGCAGCTGCCAGGCAGTCCCTGGGATTTAGGTGTGGGGCCAGAACAGCTTCTCCCTCATTTCCCTACAGCTGCCGCAGGTTTGGCAGGGAGCATCTCCTCTGTAACACGTCTGTCTGCTGGCTTGGTGCTCGGTTTGTCAGTGTCATGGAACAGAGGGATGGAGTCATCCAAACAGTTCCTTTGAACTCTTGGGCTGTTGGAATTGAGAGTCTTGAAAGCGACCCCTCCCACAGAGGGTCTGAACAGGCTGTGCATGCTCTGAGTAACGTGGCCGTGCCTGCAGAGGGCGAGGTGGGAGAAGGCCAAGTAGAAACAGTCACTTCTAGTTCCATGGGGTCAGGCACAAAAGGCTGATGTTTCAGAGAGGGAGTGATAAAGGGCACAGGAGAAATAGAGATTGGCAGGGATCTGATGGTCTTAGCCAGGTGCCAAGAAGAAAAGGCCTGTGTTTTCTACCTGTGTCGGCCTTGGCTTTGCTTTATACTTTCCTTCCCAAGTTTCTTGATTTATGACCTTTTCCTCGTCCCACTCTGTTAAATTTCCAGGCATGACTCAGAGAAACACGGATTTATTTTGCTGTATTGTGATATTTATCATGGTAGCAGGTCTGCATAAGCCATGGATATGTGTGACAATCACCACTATGGTGCTGCACCCCTTAAAACTCGGCCTGGCTGCTGGAATGGTCATGGCAAATTTAAAGCCTGTAATTTGAGGAATTTTAGTAGGAGGTTAAAATTGACCACGTTTCCAATAACTATTGCTACACAGTAGTATATGAGGATTAGAAAGGCAAAAGATGCCAGCTCATGGTTTCAGGGTTGGTGTGGGGGTTGTGGCCCCTCGGGGTTGGGCAGCAGTGCTGGGATCTGTTGGATTTCAGTAAGGGAGCAGCACAGGAGGGATGACTGGACCCAAGCCCAGCCAGTGCCTGCACCTCAGGGCTGGGCTGGCGAGGGCATCTCCCAGTCCTGGAAATGCATCTCGTGGGAATTCCTCTGCCCTTCAGCTCGGGCACATCCTTTCACCTCCCAGACTCTTCCTGGAGGCCGTGTGCGTGTGCACTCCTTGGTGAGGCCGCTCCCCAGCCCCACTTTGGTGTTTTGCTCACAGGGCTCTGCAGCTGCTGATGTTTTGTTTGAATACATCCCCAGTGTGACCCCTGTTAGAACAGTGGCATGGCCCCTCTGATTCCTGGCCTGCTGGTTTTTACAAAACCTGAATCTGGGAGGTGAAGGAGCTGCTGTTCAAACACACAGACCAGGCTTCCTCGAATTTGCGTGGCATCCTGACCCCTGCAGTGTAGGGATGCCAGTATTAAATATTCCTGCCTGGAAAGCAAATGTTCTTTCATCAGTGTCCCAGGGGATTTTTTTTTTCCCCCTGTGAACTGGTGCTGAGTAACACTCTACTACTCAAAATGAGTTTCAAGTAGGGGTGAAAATTCTGCATTTATCTTCAAATTCAAGAACTGACAGGTGACAAAAATAGACAAACCTCTAATACTTTGATAATACATCCTTTGGCATGATGTGTATGTAACCAGGTGTCACCAGGACACTGTGGGCAGCTTATTGCCATAGACATGAGTGAAATCAGTGCATGATAAACACAAGCAGACAGTTTTTACTCTTCTTCATGAGGGTCAGCCTTGAACTAGGTATTGAGAGTAGCATGGTAAGAAAATAATTTTTAGACTGTGTATGAACACCCCTGTTTAATCAGTGTTGAATAACTAATATTACCTAAATTACCTGGGAAAAATCTGCAATTTCTTGTTGATCTATTTATGTAAATCGTGGCTTCTAAATGTCTATAGTTTTGCATATCTGTAGCTGTAGGTATTTAAAAGGTCAAACCTAATTGTCAAATAAATCCTGTGTTAAAAATATATAGTGTAGCCAGAGTGAGATAGAACACTGTCTTTTGTTGTTTAGCCAGAGTAATTTATAATAAAATTTAGAAAACAGTTATAAAAACTATTATCCTAAAAACTGACCTTCTGCTTTCATGGCATTCCATCTATATTCTGCAAGATAATGATCAAGAATGGATCTATATTTGTCACTCCTATAGTAATACAGAACAAAAATTAAGAAATTTTTTTTGTATTTTTTAAGATCCTGGGCATTTTAAAAAGATAACCATGGGCAAAGGGATGCTGGAGCTTTAAGTTAGAACCCAAAAAGTTGCGCAGTAGCCTTGAGAAAATGTAATTCTGCGTGGTCTGATGTTTACTGGATTTGTGCGTGCTTTATTACTCTGTATGAACGCAGCCACTCTTGTGATAATTCCACCAGATTCTGGGCACAGTGATGATACCAAGCCTTCAGCTGGCTTGATAGGTGCTCTAAGTGAAGATAACTTGAGAGCCCTTCACAGGAGAAGCAGAAGCAGTAGAGTGCTGTTCTCTGCCACTGCTGGCTCCATAACGGGGAGGGTTTCCGTTTTGTGTTGCTGATTTAAAACAAGAGTTCAAGAACTTGCCACATGATGGCACCAAAAAAAGAAGAGAAAATACCTCCTGGGGCAGCTGCATGGCAGGCTGCAGAGCTGTCAGCAGCATAGATTTGGTTGCACAGTGCTGCCCAAACAGCGACAGCTTGTGCAGCTGAGGATGGCATCGGTGGCTCCCACACAGGACTCCTGTCCTGACCCCATAACAGTATCCGTAACGTTTTGTCATCTTCATTTCAAATTTGTCATTCAGACTGGAGCAGACCACAGCCCTCCCTTCTTTTTGTTTACTTATTTTAGTGATCTGTATACAGATTTCCCAGGGTTCTTGGTTCTCTGTAGGTCTGTAGACTGCTGAGACGTGAAACTTCCCATGGCATGGCACCTGATGCTTTTTTTGCGTCCCTCTTTCCACAGAGGATAAGCACGGCGAGTGGAGACGGCCGGCATTACTGCTACCCACACTTCACATGTGCAGTGGACACAGAAAACATCCGCAGAGTGTTCAACGACTGCCGAGACATCATTCAGAGGATGCACCTCCGCCAGTACGAACTCTTGTGAGGGGGATCACCGTGGAACCTGTGGTTTTAAATTCTTTGCTCCTTACTCTTTCTCTTGATACTACCCCACACAGGGTGGAAGAATATACTATAGAAATGTCAGTCTCTTCACTTTGTTTACTTTTAATTGTTTAACCTTAAAGCTGATTTGAAGCAAGTTTGGGTCATTTTCCCTTCATGCTTTTTGGGACTATTTTTGTGCTTTATTTTGACATGCCACTTCTTCGTCATTCCACTAAGCCCTTTGGCTACCTCTGTTCCCTTAGGTTTTGTTTTTTTTAAACTGAACGTGACCTGCTAAATTTTTTCCAGCAGGTTAACCTCAGTTCAGACCGGTATGTCAGCTGGATGACACTAAAGTCATACCTATCCCTCTGTGTGGGTTTCCTTTTTAACATGACATTGAAGAGTACTTGATGGGTGAAAAAAAAAGATTAATGCACTTTGTATCAGGTTATTAAATACTGTTGAGGAAGTAGACACACAATGTAGCAGCACCACAATATTTATTACTCTGTCACAGTTTTTAGCATTTCTGAGTTGCAGGTCAACTGATAAAGTGACCTCCTCTTTTAAGCCGTTACTGGCACAGGAAGTAGAGTAGATAATGAGAGGAACAGTGAAGACAAAGCAATTTTTCTGGGGTTTTGGAGCTAAGTGTCTCTGCACACCTCAGGCATTTGAATTACAGCTACTTTTCAGCCTGTTGCATCTAGGCAGAAAATTTACCACCCTCACTTATGTTATTTGTGCTGTCCACAAATGATCCTTTTAGTTCTGATCATTCTTGGACAACAGTCCTCTCCCTATATATATTTTTTTGTTTTACTGCTGGTTTATTATATTGTACAGACTGTAAAATGTAATATTATTTTGTACAACTTTATTGAAGAAAAATACTTGTAGAAGATCTTTGTGCCTTGATTATGGCTGTACCTGTAAAATGAGCTAAGATGTAAGTATGTTTTTGATTGCGCTGTACAGCTTGATGTCAACCTTACCTGCAGCAGTGACTGGAGGTAAGAACTTTATCTGTAGAGTTTAGGGGTTTTTTTCTGGTTTATATAAAAATGCTCTTTAGTATAAAAATTATAAATTATGCAAATTAACCACTTACCTTTCCAAGTAAGGTATTACAGTCACCGGATGTTGCAGCAAACATGCCTTTCTCTTTTGAAGTCTCAGCTTTAAAACATTGGAATTCATTCAAGTGTCCAAATTGCAACCTGGTGTTGTTTTAATGGGAACCAAGGATTTTTTTTTTTTTTCTTCCTCTTTCTTTTTTTTTTTGGTCCTTTATATTTAGAAAATATGTTTGGTAATTCTTTGGTCATTCATAGAACTTCACAATTGCACAGACCGATTGTGAATGTGTAAAGCACCATTATATAGAGCTCTTCAATCTTTGTACCAACAGCGGCTTTCATTGTGCAAGTAAATAGCGAGAAAGATAAGAAAAAAAAAAGGTGTATAAACCCTTGTGTCTGGCCTAAGAGAATTACAAGATGACATTTTTATTTCTCTTTTAATAAAGAGACACATTAGAAAATTGTTTTATTTTAAATATTGTAGAATCAAAATGTGTGAATATTTCTCAAACTTGAATAATTTATGCAAATGACATTCTCAAAACAAGTTGTGGTACAGTACAATATATAAAAAGCAAGAATTGCTGTAGCAATAAGGCATGTCCTTTTTAGTAACTATAACACTGCTTTATATTTTATACATAGGTGTTTTATGTCTGTGACTATATACTTTTCCTGTGTCCAAGATAACCTGTACAAATGTCTAAAATTACAGTTGCAATAACAGAAACCTAGAGAAGTGTTAGACTACATTACTTTATAGAGTGTTTTACCACACTTCGGACCATTCCCCCCACTTCATTTTAAATTTAGGGAGAGATGAAGAGCTAACACAGTCCCCACGCTGGCATATAAATCAGCAGGTTTTATTAACTTTATACTGTATCATTATTAGTTATAAACCCAAATCAGTCATCTTTTTAAATTCAGGCTACAGACCATTTGAGAATTTGTTTCCAGTTGAATATAAAACAATCCCATTTTAGACACTATAATATATGACCATTTTCTCTTCCCAGAAATCTGTATGTTCAATTTAGTCACATTTCCCAAAAACTGAAAGGCTGGGTGGAATAAGCTAATAGTAAACAAAATTCCCAAAATTCTCTTATTTCTCATGCCAAAGAAAGTAATAGAATGAATAACAGAAGATAGTTTTGTTTTTTTTAAACTAGCCCCAGCCCAGGAGTTCAGGTTAGAGCTCCCAGCATCAGCAGGAAAACTGGTCCTGGTGTGAAGCAGTCCCTCTGTTTTTTCTGGGGTGGGTGGGGAGCAGCAGTAGGTTTGTCCCCCCTTCCCCCACACAGTGAAGATGCTGAGCTCAGATTTTATCTTTGTGGCACAGCTGGTGGCCTCTGCCTCCCCACAGAGGAGCTGGTGCAGTTCAAAATGTGACACTACACTAAAGCCAACAGGACTTGTGGAATGTAACATAACATGCATTCCTATCCCTCTGTAGATTGAGGGCCAAGGCATAGGATAATGTTACTGCAGCTGTATTTGACCTTCCTTCTTGCAGGAGATCGGCAACTGGAGGGCCCCTCACCACACAGATCTCTGGGATGCAACAGGGGCCCTCTTTTTTTAAGCTCATCATAGCACATCTCTTTGAAAGCAGCAGCTTGAGGTGTCACCCTAATTTTTTTTTAAGCAGTTTTCAAGTGTGTATCAGCAAACTGGATCCTCGAGCTTCTTCCCCTTGTTGTCTGGTAGATGGATAACTAACTGCAAATTATAGTCAACTAACAATTTACTGTGTCAGGAACCAGAAGACTTCTTGTCCCAAACTGTATCCCTTACGTGACACCCCAAAACGGTTACAGAAATCCGCATCTCTCAGTGCCGATGCATCCAGATTCTGCCTGACCCTAACAAACACACGTATGACATTTGAAGGGCCATGCAGCAATAAAACAGAGAAACGTTTCCAGTTTGCAAGATTCAGCCTCCTCCAGGGTAAGACACAAGTGCAGACAAGTGATGAGGCTATAGGATTTACATAATGTACAGTTACACTTTTAATATACATATTTGATACAAAAATTATAGCAGGAAAAGGACTCATTTGATTGTCGAATACAGTATTTTTGTACAGCATGAAACGTTCATTTCAGTTAATTATTTATCCTGTAGTAGTCATATCAGCTGTATAGGACTTCTATGGTATGTGTAAATGCAACCTGCCTTCAGACTAGCAATCAAATTAGGTCATTTGCTGGCATGAATATAGTCTGATGTTTGACTGTTCTCAGCTTTGGTATTTCAGTGACTGAATGCAGATGTCTGGCTCTTCATACTGCTTTATGCTTACTGATTAAACGCTGAGCAAAATAAAACGGTGGAGTGAGAAGCTGAACATGAGCTAGTACCAGGATCACAAGCAGAGCACCTGCTGCACAGTAGATAGTGAAGACTCTGCTCTCAAACGGAAGGAAGCATTTTTGGAGGGAGAAGTCAGTTGGTGTTATGCTGCCCTGGAAAAGAAATGAAGACTGTCACTTTGCTGTGTTACAGTGGGTTCTGAATCAGGAGTAAACACCACAGCTGTCAGATCTCCAATTTCTAAATCCCGTGTTGGGTGGCAAGGGTTGGGGCCAGTTTCCTAGTACCAGTGCCTTCTCCAGGGGGCTGAAGAGTCCGTACCTTGCAGTGCTGGGCACTAACTGGAATAGTCACCAGGCCAACATTGGGCCCAGAGGCCAATCTTCCCATCTAGCAGAAACAGAGAGCTGGGCTCCTCATCTGATTTGCCTTCAAGAGAAGCCTAACTTTGGCTGCTGTAAATCCACCTGCAAGGAGCCTTTCCAGGCTAAAGTTAGGTTTTGTGAATGTGCCCCTTCCTCCCCCAAGCCCTCCTCCTTACCCAGTACATGCTGCAAAAACACACGTTGGCTAATCCAAATTAGGAATAGGAACTTCAACAACAAAGAACCTCGTTGGGTTTGGGCTTGACTTTGCAGTTTAAATTAAAGTTTACAGCGGATCGAGGCTGAAGAGTTAAAACAGTAGTGAAGAGGATGCAACTTTAATTAGCCAACCTCTTGTTTTGCAGTGAAGATGTGCTGTCTGGCATGTGCAGAGAGTATGTGTAGTTTGAAGGCAGCTACTCTCAGGAATATGGGATAAACAGAACTACTTTCAACAACAAATGTTAACAGTTGCATAAAATGAATTTAAATGTTTGGGGTTATCTGTGTCTTAAGCAGCCTAAACTCAACAGCAGTAAAACATACATAAAAGATTTCCCCCTCCAAGTCACAGACTACTCTGTAAACAGATTGTAGGTTTTGCTTCTTACTCCAAGTTTCTAAGAGTTCTGTTTTATTTTTGAACTGGGGAACTAATTGATTTACCTCTAAGGATATACTGAGCACTGGAACTGCCTGCACAAGCATAACCAACACACTGTATAAAATGTGAATTGGCAATGAGGAGGCAGACTGTGGGCACGTCACAAACACTTTCACTGCATTAATGCACACGTTTGAAAACCATGATCACCGTGCAAAAGGCTTTGAGGTGAATACAGTCTTGTTTTCATAGCTGGTAAAACAGCCAAGCCAAACTGGTCTTTCTACTGTTCAGTGCACAATACTGATTATTTTTACAAGTCAATAGTTTACAATGCACCCTCTTTCTAAGAAAATGTACCCAGATACTAATTAGGTCTTTAACAGCATTGCTTTGTACCACACAGAACATGTGGCTCCCACAGATGTACTTTATAAAGTGGATGCAGTGTACTGAGTGGGTTGGGTGGGTAGGCAATTTTTTTTTTTTAATTTTTCGTTTTTACAGGTAGAATCAGTTTTAAAATATAGCTGACTGCCATGTTGATTTATTTATGAAAGTTATCTGACAAAAATAAAAAATTAAAACTTACCATGATGAAACTAGGATTGTTTCTATTCCTCCAACTGAATGATGGGACGCTGATTTCTGGAACTTTCCCTGCGTGCAGCACTTCACAAGCACTATGAGTGTGCCCACTGAGAATCAAACGGGGCTGAAACCACCACAGCAGCTAGAACACAAAATGGTAAAGCACAAAAATTAAGTCACAGCTAAAAAGAAATTGGACTTAAAAACCCTTTTTTTTCCCTTTGAACAGCGTGAAATTATGGCAATTCTAATATTCTTACAATGTTTTCTGTAAACTTCTGTTTTCCAGTAAGAAATGTGTTGGTATTGCAATATCAATCACATCCCTTTGGCCCTGATTCCAAGTACTGGGCTTTTTTTTTTTTTTTGTCACACAGATCAGAAGAACAAAGGCAACAAACAGCATGCTGTGGATATCACAAAGAAAAACCTCGGGTTTAGTAAAGCAATGCTATTGTCTAAGAAAGAATCTTGTACTGACAATCTCTGAGTGAAGACATTTATGCAGAAGGAAAGAAATAATGACCATTAAGTTTTTAGGGAATACTTTACATTTTCTTGTAGTTTCTAATTCAGCAGAAGCGATGTTTTCAAAGTGTTGGAAAACTGTGGCTTCATACCAGCTGTATCAATAATTTACACGGTACAGAAAGTACAGAATGCTGAAGTGGATGGAGGTCATGGCACCACAGCAGATTTAAGAGTGCCAGGACTTAGGAGCTGTACCTGGGAAACGTGGCAGGACCAAGGCCAAGATGGTGAGGATCCTCAGGGGAGCAGCTCCAGCGAGCAGCCTCTCACAGGCCTCCTTAGACAGGAGCAGCTGCGCTCCGCTTGTCTCAGCCAGCAGCCTCACCACAGGTTTTTAATCTATTTATATCTACACTCATGTCCCCCTCTCACCCACCCACTGCCACTCAAGTTCCCAAGAAATCAAACCTTTTGTGATGCCTCTTGAGACAGTACATCATACTTTTGTTTAAAGGGGATGTTTTTCTCCTCTGGAGGAGCGGAATCTTCTCCAGTGCATTCAGCATCACTTTTCCGATAGAGAGGGTAATGCTGGGAGTAATTAAAAGCAATGATCAGTTGTTAATGATCCAGCCTTTCTGGAACAGTAATAAATCCACAAAAACATGTCAGTGTGTTGTCTCACCCCACCACTAACACACCTGTAAAAGGATGGGTTCTGAGGCTGGAAGCTTTTCCACATGACTGCATCCCTTGTTGGAATGATTCCGTTTCTGTGAATAAAATCAGGTCATAGAAGGGTGAAGGTAATTAAGCAATAGCTGGGTTTTAAGGGGTTAGGGAGGATGGGGTTGTTGTTGGCTTTGGTTTTTTGTTAAGCAGTTTAGCTCAGAGTAGTGTTTAAATACTGCCTATGTATGAACTCCTAAGAGTTTTACTGTGGACTGGTCAAATTCCCCATTCTGTAAATGCTGCAAATACAGCTGTGCTCTTCCTGACTGCAGGAAGCAGCAGCAGGATCTCTTCACCAACAAGGCAAAGGAGTTTGAGGGCAGCCCATGGGAGATAGAGTCTGGCAATTTTTCCACTGGGAGCTGGTTTCCTGATTGACTGCCAGCCCAGTCAGTCATGCTGCCTACTGTGCATCCAGTCAGCCTATGGAAAAGGGAAGAGCAAGGAAATAGAAGAAGCAATTGGATTTGATGAAAAAATACAACTGAAACACTACTAGGCTACGAGGAAAGGACTGCAGAAGAATTAGAAAAATAATATGCATGCAGGCTATAAAACAGAATAATATCCATAAATATAAATGCAGGATTACGTATTTTTTAGGATTAGTCAAAGGGAGGGTTACAGAGGAACAGAGGAAATGACACTCTGTTGGCAGCACTGAGAAGGAAGTTAACACCATTAGTGCAAAGCAACACAGTTAATAGTTAAGTAAAAATGGTTAAGAGGGATGTGAGGGGGAGAAAGACTTGATAACAAGTTGCAATGTGACTTGGAAGCAGATTTTTTTCAGTAGAGGCTGGTTCTATCCTGACTGTGCTGCAGTATCAGCATTCCCGTTGTGGCAGAGGAGTCGCTGGCTGTAATCAGGTGTTTAATAATCGCTTACCTGCTGGGAGCAATTCAGTTTGTGAGAAAGTGCCACAAGTTTTGCCTCTGAGGTGCTGCAGACAGCACAGCCATCACCCTCCATGGCTACACTGTTCACTAGGACAAAGCTGGAAAATACCAGGGGGTGGGCGAAGAGAAGTGGGGAGGACAGGAAGGCATTTTACATTTTCATGCACACATGTGGGATAAACTTCATTTTATAAAATGCAAGTGTTCCTGAGTTGGACACAGCTCAACAAAACAGCAGAATGTAACAGCTCCTGAAATCACGTGCTATAAATCCTCCTCTGAGTATCTGTACTGTAGCCATGTCTCTGCCTGGTTGGCTCCTTTATACAGTTGTTAATTAGGTTGCACGATGTACCTGATGCTTCATGTTCACATTTCAAGACTTTTTATATTTTAATGAATACTTAAGTTGTATTCTAGTGGAATGTTAGAAGTTCATCACTAAACTAAATTCTGAGAGAAAGGAGAACTTGCTTCTCTCTGCATACAGTTCAGATCTCAAAGACAGAATTTGAGACATTGGAGTTCTTCAGAACAACTGAAAAGCAGAACAGCACTGCATTTGGGTGACTGCCCCAAACAAGCTTAGTTTTGCACTTTGCAGTCTCTGACACACAAAACAGGATTTTATTTGTAATAGAAGGTTTCCCTGTAGATTTCAAATCAACTTTGAACTTCTGCCACAAGATTCATTCCCATTTAGTCACATTCACCTTGAGATATATCCCCAGTTCAATTCAGTCTGTTTAAATGACAAAAATGAGCTGAATGCCTTCACTTAAGAGATAAGTCAATAGTAAAAAAAACTTACTTCTCTTTTAGCAAATTAAGCTGCTTTTATACCACAGATTTGTTGTAAAATAGTTTATCTAGGAACATTCCATTAGCAGTGCAGCTCATTGCAGTTAATGGATACCAGACATACAATCTGCAACTGCGTGCAAGAATTCTGCGATGCTGTTCTACCAAAGGGGACATTTTTTAAACAGTTGAAATACGTATCTAGAGGACCCCACATCTGCATGATAAGCAACAGCTTTATACTGAGCATTCATGAAGCCCAGAGATCTTCCTAAAATAGACACAACCATTTCCAGACCTGTTCAGAATTTTTAATTAAACATTCATCATGTTTGCTTAATTAAGGGAACCAGTGTAAACCTGTAGGTTTTGAATCTCGCGGTTGCAGAAGTTGGTACAACCCGAGGGCACACGTGCCGAGCACAGAGTGGCAGTGGGCCTGCCCTTCCTAAATCTGAACCTTTCCACAAACCCACTTGCGTTCCCTCATCGGGTTCCTGCGTGGTGCCTGGAGGTAACAGGGCACACAGCAGGCAAGTGCAGCCACGGGGACTCAGCTACGAGAACAAACTGCACCCACCGAGGTCTGCTCTTAGCCAAAACCAGCTTGTGCATTATTACCCCACCTTGTGGAAAAACCACAGACACACAACTGCGGTGTTCCCGAATTCCTCAAACAAGGGTTAAGTTCTGCAGACTAAAGAAGTTATTAAAATTAATGAAACTCCTAATTTGTAAGCACAGAGGGGGTTGGTTTGTGTTTCTTTATGAATCCTGCTATGTTTACAGCCATGGATCATTACCAGCTGCAAGGAAGTATAAAAGGCAAACCAGAGAAATGGATTCTGACTCCACAGTACTTTTCCATTTAAAAGGAAATTGTTACAATTTACCTAGCTCTAAGTACACCTTCCAGTCCATATCAAACTACAGGTTTGTATGAAGTGTTTGGGGTTTAACAAATCATAAGGTAGATGATTAAAAAAAATTTTTAAAGGCTCTAAGTTAAGCATTCCCATACTATTTCAATAGAAAAAAAATTAAATATACTCACTTTATTCCTTTCCGAGTTATCAGCTTTCCTGAAGTAAAGTTGAAAACCTTTTCAAATCGATTTACCTTATAAGTAGTCATTCTGTGTCACAGAGCAAAAATACAACTGAGATAAGAAATTGCCATTGGAACTGATCTGACACAGTTGATAGACAGTTTGTTGAGCATTCATGCAGCTTGCTGCTCCATTATCCAGCTGACACAATCATTCAGGAAACTCACAGGGATGCTGTGACACCCCTCGTGTCCTCCGGCCCTTCCCATCAGTGCAAGCACCAGCAGAGTGAGGGCACTGACACTCTTTTGTGCCAACAGGAGTGGAAATATGCTCAGGTGCCTTTCTAAGGAGGAGGCCCAATACAAGGAAAAGCAGCATCAAGAATTCTATGTCAGTGCAGAAGGATCAGCTCTGAACAACCTTCATATGGTCAGAGAAGCATAAACGTGTTTTGTGCACAGGCCTTACTCTAAATTACGACCCCTTCTAAAGTGATCATGATCAAAAAGTTTCCGTATAACCACAAAACAGGTCCCTCAGACACAGCACCAGTTTCTGTGGGCATGCTGACACTTCATTCCTGGCACTTGGGTGCTCCTTTCACTGACAAGACTTACTCGTAATGAAATCCGATGTCGTGATTCCCAACGATGACCACCAGCTCTGTAGAAACCGGATGCTTGAACATCTTCCGAAACCTCCTGACATCATCTGCCCAGGCCTGCAGGAAAAAACAAAAGGAGAAATCAGTGCTGATCCACAGCATCAAAGGGGACCACTGGTTTTGCAGTGGGTTTGCACGGCGAGGATTTGGGTACTGGGGGGGCTGCAGGGGTGGCTTCTGTGGGAGCCTCCCCCACGTCCTACAGAGCCAATGCCCACTGGCTCCAAGACAGACCCACCGCTGGCCAAGGCTGAGCCCACCAGTGATGGTGACAGTGCCTCTGGGATAACAGAATTAGAGGGTGGCAAAAAAGGAAACTTCAACTGCAGCCAGAGAGAGGAGTGAGAATTTGTGAGAAGAAAAGCCCTGCGGACACCAAGGTCAGTGAAGGAGGAGGGTCTCTTCTGCATTTTCTCTCCCCTCTCCATCTGAGGAGGGAGCTGTTGGGCAGCTTTGCTGGGCATCCAGCCAGGGTCAGCCCATCACAAGTGTGTAACACAGAAGCACAAACTGAGATGTTTACATTCTGAAAGTTTAATGTGAGGGGCAAAACTGACGAGGTACTACCAAAAATGAAGGAGAATCACAACATTTCAACTCCTATCTAAAAGACTAGAAACTTCTACCAACAGGACAACTGTAGCAGTATTAAACAAAGCCTTGCATACCTAACCTCCATCATCCATTTCCTTCAAGAAATCCTCATTTTTTTAAATAAGAGAGCTGGTGATGTCATACCTGGGGTGAGCTCCATTTTCCTTCATCAAAAACATCTCCCAGAATAAAAACAATA
This sequence comes from Daphoenositta chrysoptera, assembly GCA_013397915.1. Taxonomy (NCBI): domain Eukaryota; kingdom Metazoa; phylum Chordata; class Aves; order Passeriformes; genus Daphoenositta; species Daphoenositta chrysoptera. The sequence goes on along the minus strand of VZRO01003301.1, from coordinate 123,166 downwards.
TCTGGCTGCAGTAACCATAAGGCAGTTTGGAAAGATCTCTCCATTTGCCATTCCCTGAAAAAAAAATACCAGTTATCATTGCCTTACCTCTGGATCCTCAACTCTGAATACACAGACACAGCCTGGCAATGGGAATTGGAAAATGGCTCCTATAGACTTAAATATGAAAACATATTATGAAATTCAAATCAAATACTTAGAAATCAGGTGTAAGGACAGTAGGTGCATCTTACCTGGTGGGTAATTCCACTATGATACAATCAGGACCAACACATGCAAGAAGTAATACCAGCTTGTTTATTTTTTCATTACAATTCTAATGAATTGCTGTTTAATGGAACAGTGAATTATTGTCCCATTAGCTACTACTAAAAACTCTAAAAACTGTGTAGAGATTATTCAGAAAAAATAATAATTACCTTCTTAGCTTATCCAACCAATGTCCTTTGATTTCACCAAGTAGATGTGTATCAGCTAAAATTATGGCCTTTAGGACTGAAGCTGAAGTTTCTTTTTCACTCATGTGAGCTCCACCTTTCACGTCTGGCCATCGGCATTGAAATATTACCACATAGTAAATTAAAAATTCACAGAATATCAACACTGAGCTGACAAAGCACACGAGTTTCAGCAGAAAATAGAGCCTCCTCTTCAGAGGGAGATTCTTCACAGTGGTCGAGCTAGAACTCAGCATTGCAGTTCCAGCATAAGACAATGGCTCAAGTTCTCTCTCCGATGAAAACGGCTTGGGCTACTCAAAGGATCACGTTGGACTTTTTGTCAGCACAAAATCCCTGTGGAGAAAATACAAAATAAAATATTCATTATTTTATATGATAAAATATTATCATTCCCTGTGGAAAGCTACCATGCAAGGCCTACAGTGTTAGCTTCTTGTCACCCTGAAATGTTTGGGAATATGTAATTGACCTAAAGAGTAAAGCTCTGCTCCAGGCACACAGATGGCCAGCTGAGCACAGAACTGCACTGGCTCCTACCAGCACCAAGGAAACCAGATTAAGACCAGCCAGGATCTTGGTGCATGATGCTTTTTTAGAACTTTACAGTGAAAACACTATGAGTGGGGGTCAATGGTAGGTAAAGACAGAGCTTAGCTTGAACAGCAGCTGCAACACAGGAAAAAAATCCATTAGGATCCATATAGAATCATTTAGGTTGGAAAAGAACCCCAAGACTGAGTCCAAGCCTTAACCCAGCACTGGCAAGTCCACCACTAAACCATGTCCCTCAGTGCCACATCCATACATCTTTTAAATACCTGCAGGGATTGTGACTCCCCACTTCCCTGAGCAGCCTGTTTTAATACAGGACAACCCTGCCAGTGAAGAAATTTTTCCTAGTATCCAATCTAAACCTCCACTGGTGGAATTTGAGGCCACTTCCTCTTGTCCCATCGCTTGTTATTTGGGAGAATAACACCCCCCTGGCTACAGCCTGATTTCAAGCAGTTGTAGGGAGCAGTAGGGTCTCCCCTCAGCCTCCTTTTCTCCAGGCTAAACAACTCCCAGAGGGTATCTTCTGGCACGAGCACAGAACATGACTACACCAAACCAACAGCATTACCACCTTTAATATGGCTTGTTGTAATATCCAAGAACAAAGGGCAATTTACTATCCCAGAACAAGTTTACAGGAGCTTTCCAGGAACACGGGCACAGATGCACAAGTAATTAACTAAGGCTGCTTCATTTCTGACAAGAGGAAAACAAGAAACATCTCAGCCTCAGAAAAAAGAAACTTCACTGCAGCTGTAGAGAAAGAGTTAATGAGCCCAAATTGGTGAGGTAACTATTTACTGCTTTCTGCTGCCTTGGATACCTTGTAACCTAAACAGGGAATGTACTCTCTTGAAACTCCAGTATGTTTTTCTGTTTCTTCTACAGCCCTTGGCATGAACACTTTTTCAGGGTAAGTGCCCACAAGAAAGTATCCCAGCTGAGAGGAGAGGCACCAGCCCTTGCTCTCCAATGAAATCCCTCAGTTCCCAGGTCCAGCCTCTCAGGGTCTCAGCCTGAAGAGCACCTCAGGTCTGAAAACCCTGCTCTTTAAAAGTAAACAGCATAGCACGGTCACAGTAAAGGGACTGCAGGGGAGCTACAAAGATTCTGCTTCACAGGCTCAGGAACAACTTCCAGAGAAATCCACAAAATGTGGTCCCCCACCCAACAATGGGATTGCAATTTTGCTTTCTACAATAGAAAAATTCTAATTTAGGACTAATATCCAGGATGTGAGCAATTACTGAACACAGTTTTTAGTGATTAGCAGCCCACGTCTGAATTGACTGTATCTGCCTACAGCTGTGAATATTTGGTACCTTTGAAAATTTATACCCCAAATATGAAGAAAATTAGGACAAAATTACAAAGCCACACAAAATTAGTGGATTGTTTCTAAAATTTTGGCCTCAGTAATATGCAGAACACAGAACAAATTTAAATTGCTCCATTGTCCTATGCACTAGCCCATTTGATTTATGTCTCATGGAAACTGAGTGCTGACACATGATTATTTATATTATTTTTGCAACCAAAACCCCCGTTTGATAATAGCCACTTATTTTCAAACACAAGCTTCCCATATCAGCACCACAAAGTACTTATTCAAGACAAGGTGAAACATTTCTAATAAGCATTATCAAGCAGTAGCATGACTAATACTTAATTGCATGGAATTCAGTTCTATCTAAACTTGATTTAGCAGGAGAAAACCACTGGCCAGATGTCACAATTCCACAGCATGTGGAACTACACATATAGACTGATTAACTTGTTCAATATTCATCTCCCCTGCGCTTTAACTAGCAACCAAAATAACACCACCTTGCTTGTACATCTCACAAGGAGGCAAGATTAAAGCAAAGGTATCTGCTAACTGGCACAGCAACAAGGACAAAAAGACAGATAAATTCTTATCCAAACACACAAATTTATATGGCTTTATCCTGCAGAGTAGGAAGTAGTACTTATTTGGAAGTAGACTGGTAGTCTGAGACGGTCTCCTCTTCCAACAAAAACAGTAATAAGCCGAACAGAAAATGCCAGTAAGTTGTTTAACTTGCATTAGCCATGTCCAGCCAATAAATAAATAAATAAATGAAAATCACATCTTCAAGAGCAAACTGATACCATCAAATTAAAAAAAAAAAAACCACAAAACAAACAAAAAAAACACCAAAAAAAACCACCAAAAGAACCCCACACCAACAAACCAAACCTGCAATCAGTAGAAAATAAAAATATCGTCACGGCAAAACTCAAAACTGCCATTTGCAAAAGTCACAAGCAGCAACAGATACAATCAATGCCACAGAGCCGGTCACTTCCACATACATTCCTCCTCCAGCTCTTCTGCTGCTAATTGCTACTATTTGGGGATTTGTACCGCAGATGTGAAAGCTGCCTGAGGTGCCCCATCTGCACCCTCTACTGCCAGCATTCCTGATAGTGAAAGGAAAAGCGGAAAGGGAAATAAAAAAAATATATATAAAACCACCTCCTAGAAAGTCGGCGATGCAGATCGAGCTGAAAGACAGCTCCTGCTACTGGCTGAGAGAAATCCCTGCCCACCTCGCTCTGCCACCTGCCAGCCCACGGTTGCTCCGCTCCGCTCAGCTCCCACGCCATGCCATGCCATGCCATGCCATGCCATGCCATGCCATCTGCCCTCCGCTGGAGCTGCACAGCCGCTGCGGGGTGGAGCTGCGGCTCCGCGCGTCGCTGCACAGCTGCTGCCGCTCCCCCGTACACGGCTCATTATTAACATCAGACTAACTCCCTCATCGGAGCTGGAAGACCGCAGTTATGAGAAAAGCCTGAAGGATTCTGCACATTTAAAAACCAGCCTGTGGACGAGGACAATTGCTGAATCATTTAACAACGGGACCAAACTTTAAACACGCTGAAAGTGTAACTTTGTACCACAACACTGTGGGGAAAAAGGCTCCAGTGACTAGCACTGCTTCCTTCTCCAGAATTCATGTTTATTTTACTTATCAACAAATGTTACAAACATTTTTGCACTTACAATTTTCTGTTGTACATGCTATTCTCCTGGTTTTAGTCCATCAAGTTTACTGGCAATGCAGACTTGCATCGCTCCTCTTCTGTTTCCCTTTCCCATCTCTTGTTCCAAACATTATCCAGCTTTAATTTACAAGTGAGCCAAGAATGAAACAAGGGCACACGGTGGTCTATAGCCAGAGCAGGAACATGGAGTTTTGGAGCTCTACCCTCCCTATTGCTTAGTGAATATGCAACTCTGAACACCTCACATGCTTTGAGGCAAATTAATTTATTAAATTACAGCTACATAAAATTGTCCTAAGAAACCCAGTGGGATATGAGACTCTTAATCCTGCTCCTAGCCCTATCCCTCAGGAGTGTGCATGTATTTTTATGAAGCTAAAGAAGCTGTATTAGGTTATAAGCAAGCTTAGTGTTTCTACCATAAGCAGCTTTCACTCAACTCTCCCATCACAATGTCACAAAGGTAGAGATTTACAATTTTCAGAAAAATATAGTTCTATAATGTAACTATGTTAAACTTTTGTGGAATGTCCTTACAAACAAGTTCAGGTTCAAATCTCACAAGGTTCTGCAAGCTACACTTGCAACTGGGAGTTGTCTCTTTTCATTCCAAGCTCACCCTCCCTGAAACAACACGACATTTCTGCCTTGTGGACCGTGACTTTCTGCACTCCCACTTTCCTTTTCAGCTCTTCAAACACCAGAGTTCTTTGAGTACCTCACTCTTGAACCAAATAAGAGCTTCTGATTAATTCTTTTGATGATGCAAAACTCTCTGACCCATCTTTATGAATACACTTTCCAATTCTGAGCACTAAATCCTTCCTTCATCCACAATTTTTCAATTATTGTGACTGAAGAAAAATCCCAAGCAGAGATTTAGCATTTTTATTTTAAGAAACCTCTTTGCAATAATTTAATGATAGAATTAATTTCTGTTTGCATTAGCACATGCTGAGAGCTGAAATTCATTAAGACTGCCAAATCTACACAGATACTTTGATTTTATGTAGCTTACAGAAAAGGATAAATGGGAAACTCTTCATAATAAAACAATTTTATTATATTCCCATAAACACCCACAACCAGAATATATTCTGCAAGTGTGAAAGAGATGGGTTTCAAACTTAGTTGAAGTTATGCAGATCACAGTTTATTTAAACACATATATACAAAAAAAAATCAAGGTCACAAAATACAACATTTTCAAGCACTTGTCATGTGGAGATCACATTACTGAATCTATAACATCACCAAACTGTGGTACCACTTAAGAAATGCTAGGTTTAAATGTTACAGTAAGTATAAAAAATATGTGGAAACTCCACTTGGCATTAAATTACCCAGTAGTTACAAATGTGCTGTAAAAGGCAGTCCATATATTACACTTATTTGTTTCAAGCACTTTTCATACTCATTGTTCAGTTTCACAGATTCCTGTACAGCATGCTTTAAATCTTCTACCTCTTCAAAAAAACCCTAGAAAAACCCAAAAATATTCACCTTAAACCTTCTTTCAAAGACATTGTCAGTAAGAGCAAGTCAGCAGTTCAGTTATTCTGGAGTTCAAATACACTTTCTGTATTTTTATCTGTGTATGGCTGAGTTATGCACACACAGCTGTGGGGCAATACAGCAATCAACTACAACCTTAGGTAATAATTTAATAATTTCTGCCCTGAACACACAAGCAGAGTTCAAATTATGTTAGACACTGGAATACAAACTAATAATAGGAAAGATTAATTAAAAAAAGGAAAATATATGGATTTACCAGACAGCTACAAAATGACAGTCCATTATGACAAGGGAATAATGTCACATTCTGATCCTTTGTAAGTGAAGTTAGAAATTGTTGGGAAATAATGGACACCAGAGTATAATCACCCAAGAACTTGTTTCACCAAACCTTGAACGTTCTAGCTATCAGAGTAACAATGTATCTACCTATAACCATCTATATTTGACATTCTCCTTCCTATTCTTCCAGCATTTTTTAAAAATGAACAGCTACATACATCTTATATAACATACAGTGACTTAAAACTACTCAAAAAAAGGGCTACTGATAAAAAGCCACAACCTCAGGTTTATCTATCTCCCTCCTGCAAAACAAAACTCTCAGCCACAAATTGTCCCTGATTCCCAAACACAGGCATCTAGGACTCACCCTGGCTCAATGTTCTACAACTTTCACATCCAATGAACTATCACTCTCTTACTGTTACCCCTGCAATTAATACCATAATGTTATTTAGTTTGGGAGAAAGGACTGCGAGGTAAGAAAACAAATTCTAAATTAAAAAAAAACAACCCACATACAAACAAAAAAACCCCAACAAAAATATTTGAGGAACAAGCAAAAATCAGTTTAAACAATTTGTTGCTGAAAATAAAACCTTATGTCAGTACAATAAACTGAGTCTTCTATAGTTAGGTAAGATCTCATCATCTTGTTACATAACTTTAAGAATTACCAAATGTTCACATTTTCACTTTTTACACCTATCGATCCAACAAAAAATTCAAAGCCTCTGCCCTCCCTAAACTTGGAGTTTTGTCAGAGGCATAACTTCAACATGCTTAAGTTCAAGAGAAAACAGTCTTCCTTAGCTGAGCAGCCCTTTAGGACATCAATTTTTCAAGGAGCCATTCATTTCCATCTCTCTCAGAATGCTACACACTGATTTTTTATGTATTTTACTTGATAACAACGTATGTTCAGCCTAAAAGTTTCAGTTCAGGCAGAAAAGTTAGTTTTTCAAAAATCACCTACTGTTAAGCTTGTCTTAAAATAAATTACCTTGTCTAATCCAGCTAATTCATTTTTTAGTGCTCTCTTTTCTGCAGACAACTTTCCATTTTCTTTCTTCAGCTTTTTAATCTCCTTCAACAATAGCTCTATATTCAAATGAAAAAATGTAGAGTTCAACCATTACAGTCAACCTCCCCCTCATATGAATCATATTACTGCTAAAGAGCTGCCTACCTTTTGTGATATTAGAAAATTATGGTTCAGCTTCTTAAAGTACCTTTTTCATACAGTGATTTATTCTTAAGAACTGGCCCAGCATGTTCCCAGGTAACATAAAAGACAACAGGATCTGCCAATTGGATAATCTGAATCTGACAGATTCTTAGAATGTGGGATTATTTTACTTTACAATCCACAAAACACACATCACATGCCCTGATTACCTTTTTCTGATTTACAAGAGGGTCACATCAGCCCTTGCTGACAGCACATTTCCTGAAAATTATGCCTACATTATGTGATCTCATCCATCTCCTTCTACGCTTTGAAGTGGAAGAAGATTACACCTTAAATTCTGGATTTATTTATGAGAGGAGGGACGTGCTGAAACCAGCACTGTCCAGGTTTGTCCAATGTTTTAAGGCTAAAATGTGGTTATTTTGTGTCTGAGTGTCTGAAAACCAAAGAAGGGGGCAGCAAACATTATTACTGAGAGATCTGCATGGATACATCTTACCAGAATAAATACCAGTACTAAATACAGCCACGTGCTCCCACCCGTGATTACACCAATGGACCAGATTCAGAAAAAGAGAAAACAGCAAACATTTTATCACAAACAAAGAAATGCAAGGCTGAATTCTAGATTACAAAATGTCATTTTAACGGAATGGGTTTTCAAAAATGAAAAAGATATTTTAGACACTGCTGGCTGAAGAAGAAGAGATAGCCTGGAGTGGCCTCTAGATCAGAAATGAAATGCATTCTCTCTGCTAGGCATACTGGAAGGAAGGAACATCAGAATGAACTGTTCCATTACCTAAATATCGACTGCAACAGGATTCCTTTTCAGAAATGTCCCTGTGAGAAGTTACTCCTTCCTCTGGGGTTTGACTTCTTTTTCCAGAAAGAGCACTAGTTTTCCAAGCAACCTTTTTGCACTCCAGTTGCTCAATTCTTTGCCTCTGCTCTTGAAGATTATGCTCTAGCTCATTAATTTTAATCTGTCAAGACAATTTTTTTAAAATGTATAGAAAAAACACAGTTCAACTGAATACAACTGGAAATACATCCCAATTGCAAACCCAGAGCTTTCAATTGCTGACTTGAAAACTACATTCACCCAAAGTGTCTGAAAGGAGAAAAAACAAAGCACAAATGAGGAAATTAGACTGGTCAGCTGCAATGCTCCATCTGTGACTGAAGACACAATACCCTCTTGAAGCTTCTAGAACTGCTCCTGGCCACACAACCCTACCTGCACTCCAGTTATGATGCCAGACTCTTTGCACAGCAAGCCCATAGACCTTGCTACCCAAAAGGAAACTCTTTGCTTTCATTTGGTTTGCTTACTGCTGGATTTCTGAGAAATATCAGCTCATGACACATGCAGAAAAATACCAGGGCTGGTGCAAGAGAGGTCACAAGGCACATATACAACTGGAAGGACAGGTAGGTGGATGAGTAAAGAAAAAAACAAGGAAAGGGGAGACAGCTTTCTGCTTCAGACACACCAGTGACAGAGTTCACTTTTAAAGGGAACTACAGGCTACCCTCCATTATCTCTGTCATGGGAAACAAAGTAAGTATAAAAAGAAAAGCATGGTCTCATTTCACAAATATAAGAATTATTTTTCAGTCACCCTAAAAGCTTATGTTTGGCTGTTTGAGACCAGCTCCTACTAATTCTACTTACAGTGAGATTTTTAATTGCTTCACTTTGCTCCTTGTTTGTTTTGGTTTCTTTAACATAACGTTTCTGTAGCTCTTTATACATCTGAAGTAGTCTAAAACAGAAGAAATGCATAAATTGCTGTAAAACATGAAAGACACCCTTTATGGTAGAAGTGTTAGAGATGCCCCACAGAGATCACTTGGGCTGTAGCTGTGCTGCAGAGACTTGTAACAGAAATACTCAAGAGGGCAGTGAATGAAATCTGACTGTCAACACAGAAAGAGAAAGCAGCAGAAAATAACAGCAAAGCAAGTTAAAAGAATGGTTTGTATGGATGGCAAAGAATCCTTTTTGCTCAGCCAGACTGAGGACCCTGTTGTTTTTGTCCAGCACACAAGGCCACACTCCAATTAAACCTCAGTGCAAATCACTCTTTGAGGGAAGACCTATACAGCAGCAACAGGAGGCTGGCAGTGACTTTGCAGCCTATCATATACCTCATTCCTCTCCCCATCAGCACAACAGCAATAGCAAAAGGTCACTCCTAAAGGATTTTAAAAAGTTTCTCCAGAAACTAGTTCCTTACCACCAATCAAGAACCCATGATGAGGACACATGAGGCAGTTCCCAGCTCTCTGTGTTGCACAAAACCTCTCATTGCTTCCAAGTGTGTGGGTGTGAGGATATGAGTGAATGAAATCTATGTGAAAATTAGTGGGTAAAATAAATGTCAAACAAACAGATAGGGCTGTTATCTTTCTCTCTGATATTATCTTGCATCAAGTTCTGCTGTACTAATTTCCATATTTCATAGCATTCAGCCAACATATATGAGCCCCACAATTTAACTGATGGACATGAGTAGACATTCTTCCTGTTTTTTCAGGAATTCCCACAAGAGCTGTCATTCATAATAAGTCATGACTGCACACCACAAGCAGGATGAGCAATACTGTAGCACAGCACAGCTTTGTAAAAGAACATATAGACAGATGCTAGAAAAAAAAGCCAGGTCAGGTTATCTACGTGCAATCTAATACAAGGCAGGTACAGCACTCAGTTCAAAGACTGACTTGGACTTCTTCTACAGGAGCATCTAACTAAGAACTCAATTCCAGCCCAGAGTCAGTCAGCCAGCCTGCTCATGTAGTTATGTACCTTACAAAGAGAGTCTGGCACACTGTAAAGGTATTTAAAAAAAAAGAAAATGGGTCTTCTACAGCCACCCAAAGGAAACACTAAAAACAGGGCACTTTGTCAAAGAGCAACAGAGATCTGTGTAAGAGCCACAGCCCATTTATATAAGTAGACAAAAGCAGCCTTTGAAAGGATGGAGCAGCTTGTTTATTTTACAATTTTACAATCAAGTCATAGAGGGATGGAGCAATATTTTACATAGCTTGCCTAGTTGTTAAAATGTTTCAGTATATTTTTTCTTTAAGACAAAAATGTAGCTTTTGCATCAGAAAAGCAGTTACAAGAGTTTAATTCTATCATTAATTGGCAAACTACCATAAATAGTGGCTCAACTCTAAAATGAATTAGACTGAAAAGCAGAACTGCTTCTCTAGCTTATTTGGAAAAAATTACCGGCCTATAAATTTTATATGCACATAACACTGAGCAATATAAAATGAGCTGAGAAAGGTTCCACAAAATAGAAGATGAAACCACAAAAATCTAGGTTAAAAAAAATCTACAAAAAAGATCATATGTATGCACAAACACATGAAGGAGGTTCCTGGTTCGTTAAATTTTTCTCAATGAACTACCTGAGAAAGAAATCCATTTTGTTCTTTGTTCAGCGCTATTTTCAAGTTTAATCCAAGATTTTGTAGTTACTTTTAAAATGTGAGTGATTTCCCATTGTTTCAAAAGCTGAAAAGCCACTTGCATAACAGCCAAAAAAAATCAACTGACCTAACTATGAACATTTTCTGTGCTACAGAGAAGAGTAATTCTGTGAAGAAGCAACTGCTAAGAACTCACCTGTCACTGTCACCCTCTAGAACCAGATCCTTGCTGTCTCCACCTTTATGCCATAAGCAGGTTTCTGTTTGAACCTGAACACTTAATTGAAACAAACACAACAGCTTCATAAAGTCAGATTTCACAAATTTAATTGGATCAAACAAAGAAACTGAAAAAGGCCAAGTTACTTTTCAGTTTGATTTTATGGCAGAGGTTTCCAGGCAGGATCATAAACACACCAAAACTTAAACCTGGGAAGGTTTTTGCAAACTGGTATGTAATCCTGGCAGGACACTCTCCAAATCACTAGCACTACAGTTTTTCAGGTCCTAAGGTCCAAGTTTTTTAACATTTTTAACAGCATTGATGTTATTCAACTTATTCAACTTATCTTTATCTTACTGCCTTTTGGTGGAAAAGTAGTGTAAAAGTCTTTGCAACAGAGAGAGCATATTGGCTAAGCAGGAGTACTACTTTTTGGTATTAAAAGTGGTTCTGTCACTACAATAAATTTTGTTCAAGATGCCCCAGACGTCCTTCATTCCTTTACAGGCCTCCAGCATTTTCCTCCCCATCACCCTGTTCACAGACAGCTCCTTAAATTATACAGACCAGATAATGCCTAGTTCATCTTGAGGACATGAAAATAAAAGTCCTGAAATGCTGCACTTCTTTTGACACAAAAGAGAAATGTTTGACAATTCTTACTCTCTGCCTGTGCCACAGACACGTGTTAACCGCTGCAGGTGCAGTTGTTCTTGGATCTGACCCAGATTCTTTTCTAGCTCCTTATTTCTTATGTGTAGTTTTCTCACCTTCTTGACTAACTGCTCATTTTCATCACTGAGCTGAAAAGGAAGAGAATTGAAAAACAAAAAATCAAGGAACAATTTCAAATCAAATATTAATTAAGCTGACAGCACTTCGTATTAAAATCCTCTCCCAAAAGCTTTACTACATTTATCTTAAGCCATGGAAGCATTTGAAGGAAAACGGCAGGAAAAACAACTGGCTTCAAATTTTATGAAAATTTGACTATAGCAAAGCTTCTTTAACATATATATATATTAAAGGTGTTAAATGTAACTTCAAAATTCATTAAGGACTGTAGGCAACTGCTTTTGCATTTAGAATTATGGGACAAAGCATCTAAGTTTTCAGTTATACTCCTAAACTATAAACATCAGCTCTGCAGCCAAGCTGGTGTTTATTTTTGATTTAACCTCACCAGAGACAAAAAGACAGCCACACTAGCTGAACTTCTTGCGTGCATGTCTGCTGGACCTTGCCCAGCAGTATGCAGTCATATATATATATATGACATACATATACATAACATATATTCATAGTAATATATGAAGCAATATATAACTATGTATACACAGCAATATATGAGGCAATCTGTATTACATATATATAATACCTATAATTATATATAGTTATATATACAACATATACACACTAGACAGTGTATGTGTATATATAGCATGCATATGTGTGT
>VZRO01003301.1:100431-110642 GCA_013397915.1 Daphoenositta chrysoptera | reverse complement strand
GCCTCCGCCTCCGCAGCCGGCGAAAAAACGCCCCAGTCCCTTTTAAATTGTCATTGGTTTTACTCGCAGGTTCGCTTGGTGTGTGATTCTTCGGGTGTCCCGCGCAGGGCCAGGTGTCGGACTCGATGGCCCTGCTGGGTCGCTTCCATCTCAGCACACTCTGTGACTCTGTGACTTTCTGTGACTAACAGGTACCGACTGGGGGCAGTGAGAACTCTGCCGGCCACAGATCGCACGGATACACCGACACACGCCAAGTGAGGGATCTGTGCAAAAGCAGGTTCTGCTTCTCCCCCCACCACAAGAGAGACAGGCGGTCCCAGACACCCCCTGGCAGGAGATAACAGCGTGCCTGCTAATGCTGCTGCCCACCGGGGAGGGGCGGCCGTGCCCTTGATGTTGGTGGTACTTGTGTTGCTGCTGCTTGCTGGGCTTTGCCTTTCGTGTGTAAATATCTAAAGGGGGGGTGCCAAGAGGATGGAGCCAGGCTCTCCTCAGTGGTGCCAGAACAGGCACCATCTGACCCACAGGAAGTTCCACCTGGATACAAGGAAGAACTTTACTGCGGGGTGACCACAGGTTGCCCAGAGAGATGTGGAGTTTCCCTCACAGGAGATATTCAAGAACTGTCTGGACACAATCCTGTGCAATGTGCTCTGGGATGGCCTTGCTTGAGCAGGGAGGTTGGACCAGGTTGGACCCACTCTGGTCCCTTCCAACCTAACCCAGTCTGTGATTCTGTGATTTGGTTTTTTTTATTTTTCTGTTATTTTTGGCAGACCAGGCTGCAGGTCACACAGGTAGGACGAAAGCTTTCCACCCTCAGGACTGAACCTTACAGACACCATACCAACAGCAGGCACACACCAGGCATGGGAAGATCAGCTATCACAGCAAGACTGACCCAAAGCAGTGATTATTGCCTGCTGGTCTTCCAAGCCTATGTTACTGGCAGTTTAAAACCTTTCCTGTTCCTCTCTTATTCACTAGGGCTCAAATCCAGGTCTTCTCTTGTTCTCTGCATCTCCTTTGTACAAAATCTTGCTCTCACTCATTTCTTAAAGCACATCAGATTTCCATCTTTTTTTTTCTTTTCTTTTCTTTTTTTTTTTTTTTTTTTTTTTTTTTTTTTTTTGTATCAAATGTTGCCAGATGCCACCTGCCCCTCCATCCATTGACCATGTAGCCCTCCTGATTGCCGTGCCTGGCAAATTTTGCATAGAACCAATCACAGAAGAATAGAATGTTAAGGGTTGAAAGGGACCTTTAAAGATCATCTAGTCCCAAACCCCCTGCCCTGTGCAGGGACACCTCCCACCAGACCAGGTTGTTCAGAGCCCCATCCAAGCTGGTCTTGAACACTGGCCAGGGCTGGGATATCCACAGCCTCCCTGGACAACCTGTTCCAGTGCCTCACCACCCTCACAGTAAAGAGTTTCTTCCTAACATCCAGCCTAAATTTCCCCTTTCAATTTGTACCCATTACTCCTTGTTCTGTCACTCCTGACACAGTTCCTCTCTGGCTTCCCTGTAGGCCCCCTGGATAGTGGAAGGTTGCTGTGAGGTCTGAGCAGCCCCAGCTTTCTCAGCCTGTTGTGCTTGGGAAGAGGGTGTGGAGATGACAGGAGCTCCCCACTGCCTACTTGTGAGTCCACAGTTGACCAAAAACATGGCAGGAGACAGGTCAGGTTAGGCTGCGAGTGGGAACTGTCACTGTAATCAGATTAAGGGAAGTGTCACACACCTCTGGCTCCAGGGCACAACACGGCATCTCTCCTCCTCCACTCTTAACCCGGTCATCCATCCCGTCAACTTCTTGAACTTCACACAGGGGTCACAGTGAAAGGTGAAAGCCTTGTCTAAATTCAGCTCCGCCTTCGCTGTGCTGAGCTGAATGGACACAAGATCCCAGCTCTGAGGCTGTCAGCAGCCTGAGAGTCCATGTGAGGGAAGGATGTGCCCGTGGTGTTAGCTGCTGCCAGGAATCCTGCCTGGGAAGTCTTCTGTAGTGGTTCCATAGAAGCAGCCACCTGACACTGCCAAATGCTGGAGCCTGTGACAAGTCAAATTGACTCCAAATTGCCTGGCACCAAAATTGCTACTTCAATCCGCAGCTAACATGGAATGAATTGGCAACAGACAGTTCATACTGTGGAAACCACGAGGTTATTTCTTCGTAAAGGGACAGCTGGATGTAACTAGCTACAGTAGCAGCAAGGAAAAAATAAAATTGGGAGGGATAGTACCAGCCAGCAATGCAATGGTGCTGTAGGGAAAGGGAAATCCCATTTTCAGATGAAGCAGCAATACCCTGAAATGCAATTACTCAGTTTTATTCTGGTTTATCCAACAGAAACAAGGTCTCAGGTGAGGTCCTGAGGAGTCTGTAAAACAGGAATAAAAATTACACATAGAAGAAAATGCAACATATCAGGAGGTGTTGAAATCAGAATAATTTTAACTGACTTTATCTTTGGTTATTGTAAAAGACAGTAGTAATTGCTTCCCATGTCCTCCAGAGGAGAATGAGCAGAAATGAAGTTACTGTCTAACAGAGTAGACATCTCTCATCCCTTCAACTGGATGAGAGGGAAAATTTCTTGATATCAAAGAGAAAAATACATGTAGTTCTTCCTCACCATATATTTTAATAAACACATGAGAGAATGATCAGGCATGACTTTGAATACAGGTACACCTAATATGCACAGCACAGTGGCATAGAGCAAGTAGAAGAAAAGTCCCTTCCAGGCCAACATTTCAATGAATCTATGTTATTGATTTTGAAGAAAACACACTCTGATATTATAGAGATTCTGATGTTTTGCAAAACTTTGTAAAATTACTTCAGAATTCATTTTTCCAGTGACAAAGAGAAGCTGTAGTGTAAGAGTGTGGTAGAGAGAGATCAGCACATTGGAATCCAGCATATCCTGCATACCAGTATCTCACTGTAGACAGTACAAGTAGGATAACAGTGGTTTCCTCAGTATTGGGAATGTCAGTAGTCATAATCACTTTATACCATATAAGGCAAGACCACTTGAATATCAAGGAATAACACTGTATGAAGTGTGTGCAAGGCTCAATAGGATTTACATTCCTATGGTACCCAGGTGTTTGCTTTTGGTTTGGGGTTGTTCGGGGTATTTTAAATACTGTGGGTGTAGCAGTAAAACAAAAAGCCCAGATGGATTAATTCAGGGCTTCTGTAGAAGCTAGAGCAGGCATAGAAAAGGCAGCACTAGGCAGCATTCAGACAACTTAGGTCAGAAGTAGCAGAGAAAACAAGCCCATGATGAGTCTTGGGTCACTTGAAAGGCTGAGAGAGCTGGGCCTGTTCAGCTTCGAGAAGAGCTGACTGAGAGGGGACCCCATCAATGTGTGTGAGTATTTAAAGCAGGGGTGTCCGGGATGTTCTCAGTGGTGTCGAGCAATAGGACAAGAGGCCACAGGCAGACACTGATTCACAGGAAGTTCCACCTGGATATGAGGAAGAACTTCACTGTGCAGGTGACCATGCAATGAACAGATTGCCCAGAGAGGTTGTGGGGTCTCCCTTTCTGGAGATATTCAAGCACCTCCTGGACACAGCCCTGTGCCATGTGCTCTGGGATGACCCTGCTTGAGCAGGGAGGTTGGACCAGATGACCCCCTGTGGTCCCTTCCAGCCTGACCCATTCTGTGATTCTCATGTGTGAAACCTGCAGACCCAGCTTCCCCAGCGCTTCTACCAAGACAACAACCAGTTCTGGGCACACTGCTGCTCTCCTGCTTACCCAGGAGCTGACAACACAGCTAGGCACAGTTTTTAAGACCAAAATATTTTCAAAACTCAGAAATTGTTATCAGTAGAACACAAAAAAATTTGGGAAATAGACCAACTAGAGCTAAAAGAGAAACAAGAATTCCTGATTTCTGACCTAAAAAGTGAGCCATGCAGCCCCCTTCTTTCCCCATTTTCCATGCCTGGCTGGGGAATTGAAGATAGATGGAGGAAGCAGACAACAGCCAGGTTTCTCAGCTATGCAGCTAGACCTGCTAAGAGTTTGTGTAAGGTGCAGATTTTGTCAAACAAACATTGATCCATCTAGACACTGAAAAAAAACCCTACTTGTATCTTGAAACTCTTGGGGAAAGCTACAGCTGAAGCTCTTGGTTTAATTGTGCACATTATGATCAAACATTTTCAAAATGGCCATTGATTTTGAGAGGCTCCACTTCAAAATGAGCATGCATTCTTCCAAATTAAAGATACTCAATTTGTAGAATTGGCCCAAGGCTGGTGGGTAGCACTGAACATCAGATTTTGAAGCATCCAAAATCAAAAGCTAATATTAGCATACGTGTATACAAAAAAACCCCATCATTTATACAAATAATAAAAGACTGATGTGTACTTGATTAGGAAACATTATTCCAAAGATCCTAACAATACAAGATTTTTAAAAAACTTCTCTGTGGCAGTGAATGTATGAAATGCCACTAAGATACTTTCCACTGTAAACTATTACAGCAGAAACATTTCCCTACACTATTATTCAGCTGATTTGTTGTATACATTCTTGTTTACTTGCATTTTTGTTTTAATATAGTTAGGTATGAACAAAGACACATTTCATACTGGCTCACACAAATGAAAATGTCATTGATTCCAGTGGTGCTGAGCCTGCTACTTGCTGCAAAACAGCAGGAATGTGACCCATTACACTCTTCTTCAGCTACATGTGCACCAAAATCATTGATTTGTCAGAAAATCCATAAGCATGGGATTACCTGATGCAACCCTACAATAACTCCCAAGTGCAGCCTTTTTTTCTGCATGGATTAAAGGTCAATATGTGTCCTTTCAACACATAACTCTCTCAGAGAGAGCTACCATCCTCATCTGATTTTCCAGGAATTAAAATTTTCCTGTGAAAATGTACATGCGTTTTTAAATCATATACAAATTTTACCTGCCCCAAATTAATGTCTTATTCCATCCACCAGCTGTGTCAGCAGTGACTTCTTCCTGAGTCCCTTTCAGGCTGGAAGATGGCAAGACTTAGGTGATTTTTCTGCCCATTATGTTCTGTGGCACAATCGGGGCTGCCAGTCTCATGGACAAATGCCAGTTGAAAACTCATGGAATAACCTTGAACAAAATGGCCCGCATGGGAAACCAGCTCTTTCCATATCTTATTTAGATCTTTGGTCACAGAGTTATAATCCCATTTGTGTTCAGGAACCTTCCCTGAAACAGGGAGAAGCAGTCTGGCTTTCCCAAGCCTCAGCACAGCCACTTCTGCTAAAAGCAAAAGTTCAGAGTTCAGTTCATGAACATTTCCTGCATATCAAGAGGAAAAGGACCAAGACATGATTGGATTAAAGGTGACTGCAGAATTGGAAACAAAAAAATATTTTCTCATATGACAAAGTCAATCTTAAAGCTGACAAAATCAGAGATAATACTTATTAATCCAGATTAGGCTACAGGCATTCCTGTCACAGCACACTGACAGAAGTTCTGTATCCCCTTCAGTGACAGAAACATCAAGTTATAACACTAGGTTGTTTTTAGTGGATAATGTTCAGTGTCTTCAGTGGATCAAAAAACAAGACTGGCATGCATGTGGCAGAGACAGTCTGCTGCTTCTTCCTTCAAGGCCAGGAAAAAACACCTTTTTATTTTACACCCACAGACGTGGTCTAGGGAAAAGAATAACAGCTTGGGACTGTATTACCTTGTCACAGAACCCCCCCTACAGAGAAGAAAAACATCTCTTGCTGTAGAATCAAAGGCACTTGCACCTCAGGAAAGTTCTTGCAGCCATACCTCCTGGAAGGGAAAATTTCCCAGGATGACAGAGCCAGTCTGAAAACTCCAGAAAAAACTGAAGGACGCCATTTTACCAGTAGAGCTGTCTGTCGGACCTTGAAGTGAGAAAAAATTTCCTTGTTATAACCAAGCCCCAGGGAAGATCTAAAGGGAGAGCCTTGCACTGCATATTTGGGACAGTTTGTTCGTTTGTGGCAGGAGGGAAAACGTGGACCGCGTCTAAGCAGCGATCCCTAGGCTTTCTGGACATAAAGAAGAAAGATGGTCAGAGTATGGCTCTGCATGACAGAAAGGGAACACAAGAAATACCTCATACACCACTCAGAACAGTGTGTTAATCAGGCATTGTGCCATAAACGGCTCATTAGCGAGCATTACGAAAAACGGTGCCAGTGTTAGGAATTCCCGATTGTCTCTGATGGAGCAGGAGTGGGATGATCACAGCTCTTCTGGGGAGTCCAGCAACAAGAGAGAGCATCTCCTTACTATCTAACTTCCCTTCCTGTAGGGAAAAGGAAAATCTGGGCCAAACAGCTTCTTTTATCAGGTATAAAATCTCTCATTGCAACATTACGATTACATTAAACTACAACATTGTAGCAGTTTACACAAACAAAAAGCTCCTCATCTGGGTTACCTCTTATAGGCAGGTTCAAACTACATGCTCCGTGAGATTCCTGATAAAAGCTCTGGGGGAAAGGGCTAGAGATGGTAAACAACAATTTTATATGACTAATCCAATATAATCCTATGCTGGGTAAAAAAGCCATCTGCATGGATTCCCACTGAAGTGCTTTAATAACAGCGCAGCAAGCCTCTGGCTGTCACGCTGAGGAAACGCTCGTTCGCACTCAGGCTAATAATTGCAAAAGATTTCTTCCTTTTTCTTTTTTTCTTTGTGTTTATTAAAGCTGTTATACGCTTGTCCTCCCATTTTATTCCCTATTAGGAGATCATCCATCAAACCTACGAAGCGACAAAGATCCATCAAAGCCGTGAAGTGACAAAGATCCTCACTGGAAGGCATCTGAGGATTCCACGTCAAAGGCCGGGTAGCTCCAGCGAGGTCACCCTCTCCGCAAAACTACAACCTGTTTTATTGCATCACTGCAGCCTGCAATTACTGTCGAAGGAGAGAATGGCAAGCTGCCTGCTGAGGCAGAATTAGAGCACTTCCAGCTGCAGCAGCTTCCCCCTGAGTGACGCTGGGTTTTGCTCGGAGCAGAGCGCGGAGGGGACCCCTGTGCGGCAGAGCGGCCGCGCCATGGACGCTGCGCAGCGCCGTGGGACAGGGAGGGAAGGAGACTGCCACCCCCAGCCCAGCCACGCCTCAGTCAGTTAGGGCTTCACACCCCGGGAGGGAAGGAAATCCATGACTAGGCTCCGTTTTCCCCTCAGAGGTCAGAGAGAACAGGTTTTCCCCTCCACTGAGCATTCATTGTCTCAGGGAAGGAAGTCCGACATCCACACAAATCTGGCTGGGGCTCACGAGGATTGAGGCAGACAAAGCACCCAGGAAACACTCGTATTTCAGGTTCATCAGGATGGGCCTATTCCAAGTGGACGAGATTAAACACGTGGGGTGTGTGTAGGTTACGAAAGGCATGTGAGAGGAACTGGCCAGCGTTTGGGGTTATGAAAGATCAGAGGTTATGAAAGACCTTGGCAGTTATGAAAGATGATCTGAGGGTCTGATCCAGCAAAGCAGAGAGCAGCCTCAACCTGCTCGGAGGTGAATGGACATTCAAAATCAGCCAGCAGCTCACATGAGGAAGCTCACTGCCTGAGTAGGTCCAGGCTAAGGAAGGTTTGAAAAAAACTTTAGAAAAGTAATAAAAAAACAGTTGTCATGGACTAGGAGAATGATAAAGAGAAATATTACCGTTTATAGGCCTGTATTTTTTTGCAAAGTATTTTGGAAGGTCTTAGAATACTAGCTGCAGTCACTGATTTTCTAAGGCCTTTTAGTTCTGTTTTAAACCTACGTGCATGAGCCATATAGCTGCAAAGAATCTGTAAAAACCGAGGGCTCATTCAGGTATTAGAGCCTCTCGAGTTCAGCCTCTGGTTACCCTATTATCAATATTCTACCACCAGAATGAAGAGAAGGTTGGGGAAATTCTACTGTCCAAATGCTTCTTTTCCAGACATCACTTAGAAAGAGGACATACTCCTGCTTAGAAAAATATTGAGGAGAGCACTTCCCCCTGTTTGCAAGAGTGCTTCTCTGTGATGTGTGTGTAACTTTCTGTAGATATCTTCAGTGGGGATACTTGTGCATCCTGCCTACTGCACTGTAATGCACACTGCCTGCTTTCAAAATAAGCCTTAAACTGCTTTCCAAATGTCCCTGTGGCAGCCTAACAACAAATCTGTAGACATTTAGGCAGACCCGAGACATACGGGAAGAAACCATCTGCACTACATCAGAATAGGATCTAGCCTGTTTCAGCAATAGGTATAGACTTCTATTGTTGGTGAATTCAGTAACTAAAACCTTGTATTTCAAGGAAAAATACAGAAAACACTTTTGTCATGGCCTGAGATGCTTCCTAGAATGCAAAGCCACGGTTAACTGTACATTTTCTTTTTTTACCAAAGTTAAAGCTGCCTATACTACATCTCAGCAGTCCACAAATCTCACCAGGAAATACATTTACCCATCCGGCCCTGCACAGAAACTGTCTAAAAATGTCCTGAAGCCACCTTGTGCTACGGCAGCAAAAAAAGCACAAATTTCCTAAAAACCTAGAGGAAACTCAGATTAAGGAAGAATCCAAAACAATTCTGTTCTACACTAGTCCAAATTATATTGCATGTTTGTATGGTTATTGCACTTAAGGAAACTAATCTTACATAAGAACAAAGCAGATATGTGTTTGGAGGAAACAAGTGACTTAGAACGATCAGTCAGCAGAAAGATTGACAAACATTTGGTGAGGATTTATTCAACAAAACTTCATCATTTCATACTTCAACTAAACTTTTACACTTTGTGTAGTAGTTAATTCGCCTTCTCAGATTTTGTTAACATTTTTTTTTTCTAATTCAAAATGGGGACTGAAAAATATTTCACTAAGCAGAGTGGCAGCCTTGCTGTCTTTGTGGCATCCACTGCCAGGGTGGACCTTAGAAATTAAAAGAGTGAAGTTGAATTCTTGTGCTACAATCTATGAAGTTCAGTCCCTTGCTTTAGAAGGAAAAGGTCTAAGTGTTTTATTTTAAGAAGTGTCTATTATTTTTGTGAACTACATGGGGTAAGAGTGTCCTTCTCATCCCAAAGTCATCTGTGTCCTAAAAGATAAACAAGAAAATAGATCTAGATTTAGGGTCTGTTACATTAAATAGAATACCCAAGTCAATTTAATTTAGCCTAGTCTCTAGGAAATTTATTAATTTTGTGTTCAGAGATAGTAAGTGGTGGTGTTATGCAATTTTATTCATGCAAATGTGTTTGCCACTAAAGCGTATCTATTCTAGCCCTGAAAATGAAACTCTCACCCCCAAAGCAGGTGCTGAATGACAATAACAAATTTCATACACTCTATGTACCTAATGCCTGTTTTGAAAAGCTATGCTAATGGACTCAGTCCCTGGGCTCTCTTTTTTCCCATTCAATGCCAAGTGTGCATCAGAACAAGTCATTTGGAAAAGCCTCACTCTGACAGATAAAGTGTGTGTTCCCAACACTCACTCGGTGTTTTAAGCACAACAGTCTGGCTGCTGTGTTGCATAAGCATGCATTCATCCTGGGCTGCCCTCCTTCCACGAGGCGGATCCAGAAGCGCTCAGCTCTGTTCCCGACCCTGCCGGCATGGCAATTTGGCTTATACGGATTCTAGAACAGTGGGTTTTGAATTCTCGTCTTCTCCTCCTTGACAAATTCAAACCGGCACACGAAGACAAGGGGAAAATGGAAAGGGCTGTATATATCTTGCCACACACTTGAACTCCCAAGCACTAACAAGCTACCGAACTTAAAAACCTGAACTTGCCTTTCCCCTCCCGAGGCCGCTTTTCCCACACTCTTCCCCTTTCATTCCCGAGATGGCCGATGCCAGCCGCCAGCTTTTCCCCCAAAGCCCCGGTAACGCCGACAGCCGGGCCCCCGTTCCGCGGGATGGCCTTGGGGAGACGGGGGCAGCGGAGCCCCCGAGGGGCCGCTCGGCCTGGGAGCGCGGCGGCTCCTCCTCATCCCGGGGGAACCAGGAGCGCCCAGCCCCAGCCCGGCGGTGGCGGCGCCATGTCGGGCGGGGCGGCCGGGGCACGGCCGCGGCGATGGCGGCGCATCCTGCCCTCCGCATCCCGCATCCTGCCCTCCGTATTCCGCACCCTGCCCTCCGCATCCCATCCTCTCGGCGCGGCCCCGGCGCTGCTCTCTGCGGTACCC
>VZRO01003301.1:89106-100404 GCA_013397915.1 Daphoenositta chrysoptera | reverse complement strand
TCCCCCCGCCTCTCCCGGCCCTCCTCCGCCCCCGGGGCTCACCTAGAGTCAGAGCCCGGCAGCCAGCCCGCCTTCCCATTGACCGCGGCGGCCGCCTCTCTCCGCCCCGCTGCGCTGGGCGGGGCGCTGCCGGGGCGCGCAGTGACAGCGCCGGGCGGTCTGTGCGCCCAGCATCTTCCTCGGCGGNCCGCACGCTGCCCCCCGGGCCGGGCCGGGCCGGGCCGAGCCGGGCTGGGCTGGGCTGGGCTGCCTCGCGGCCGGAGGAGCCTTCTCCCGGCGCGGGCTGAGGAAGGGCCGTGCGGGGCTGGGCTGGTGCGCACAGCTGGGGAGGGGGAGGAGGGCGGCGGGGCTCGGCACCCGCTCAGCCGGGCCACCGCCGGAGCCCTCGGCCGCGGGAGGGATGGCGGCAGCGGGAGCCCCGTCCCGGGGGGCCCCAGACCTTGAGTGGGGGACCCATTCCTCCGGGCCCCATCCTTCGGGGGGCCCCATCCCTCGGGGCCACTTCCCTCGGAGCCCCAGCCCGGGGCGGTGGGGCCCCAGCCCTTGGGGGTACTTCCCTTGGGGGCTGCATCCCTCGGAGGGGCCCCATCCCTCGGCCCCATCCCTTGGGGGCTGCATCCTTCGGGGCCAACATTTGTTTCCGAGCAGCTTGTGCAGAGAAAAACAGCCGTGTCAGGGAGGTTTTGTCTTGTTAGATATGGCAGTCTTCAGAGTGGCTGAAATTCACTTGCTAGGGACAAATAGCTGTGTGGCGAAGGTCTGTGGTAGCTTATTTCAGATCCGTGTTTTGACACAGCAGGTTAGTCATCTCAGGAGACATCCTGACCCCACTCTATGCAGCAGCAAATTTTTCACCAACTCTAACAGAGCCAAGAAGTGGGATCAGCAAACTGTTTGATTGAGAAACGGTAAAACACAAACCCCAGCAACATGCCTTTCTCTTTTGCTTCCATTCTGCTCTATTTTGAAACACACTTTGTACCTAATCACTCGGTGATTTAAGAAGTCCCCTTTTCTATCTTGAGTCCAAGACCCATAACATTTCCTTAGTGTGTGTTACTAAACATATTTTCTCCTTAGTAGAATGCACCCACAAAGATGAACAGAATGCCAGAGGAGAGGAGACTTGTTTTAATAATACAGGGACTAAATGGATAATCCAAATCAGGATGACAGGTCATGCTCTCACAGACTCTCGAAACAGGAGTTTCTCCAGCACAGTCATTCTGCCAGCCATTTCACAAGAGAGACTCATGACTTGCTCAAACCTCCACACCTTACTTCTCAAAATATCAATTTGTGAAGACAGCTTTAACCTTCTCCAAGTATTTCACTCACTCAGAAAATCACTGCTGAGCACCTTTTCCTGGAAGAAGTAAACAATCCAGAAGACTAATCCTTGAATCCTAAATCACAGTTTGCCATTGCTACCTTGCAACTGGCAGGAAATAGCTGATTCTTTGGTGGGCCGAATTTAAACCAGCCAAGGATGTTGTTTAAATAGGACTTTGAAAACTGGGTTAGTTTTTTTTTTCCTTTTTTCCAATTAGTTCTGTCATGATAAGGAATCTTTTTTGTTACAAAAGGCATTGGGGATCCTTCTGGAAGAAAAGGTGCAGGCATGGCTCTATCTTTTATTTCAGTGTCAATCTACTTCCAGCTATCGCCAAAAGAAACTGGAGCTAAGAACACAAAATGCAGTGTAACATGGGTTTGGTAGGACCGGTTTTTGCTGAAAATTGACTGATAAAAATGGGGGTTATTTTGATCACCAAAAGCAGTCAACTCCACTATTCAAGTTCATCTTTTTCTTCTGCTTTTCTTCCCATCCCTCAGACCTTTCCACCTTCACTTCTGTTCCCAGAAATCTGTTTGCACTCCCTGTCTCCCAAGGTCCAACTCCTGTCTCCATCCCTGCATGAAACTTTGCCGCTTCAGCCTTTCTTTTAAGGTGCTCCATTTCTCAGGACTATGGCAGGTTAGGAAGGGGTGGAATTATTAGAAAGCAACTACAAGAGGCTTGGCACAGAGGCCAACCTGAAGAAAGACATGCACTTCCACATTTTGGATTTCTAGGCAAAGTTAGCCAGTAATACAGTTTTCTGGTCTCCCCTTTTGGCTTATACAACTATTTTGGTTTTTATTGCATTGTGTTTCATGACTGTAGGTAAAATATATCTTCTTTCCCACAGATAGGCATCTATACTCTGGAATAGTTTCTTCTAAACTTAACAGGCCAATAAAGAAGTGATGCATGAATATGTGTCAAAGTGTTGTTGCTGAAGTAACTTCTGTTACTGGGTTAAAATCATTGCTTCTCTTGCCCATCCTGTTGTTTAGTTCTTATTACTTTTATGAAATATCACAGGCTCTCATTTAATATATATACGGCTGTTTCATAACGAGAATGGTCATGGTTTTGTAATCTCTGTAACTGACCTGCTTTAAAATTCACTCTATAAGGCCACAAATAACTGCACTTTTTCAAACTTCTCTTCTGGCTTTTTTCTTCTGTGAGTAAACCCTGCTTGCTCTGTTCATGAGAGTACACCCACAGGTTTGATAAGACTTTTTGCTCAAGAAAAGCAGGCATGTCCAGTCTGTGCATCTTTGATGCTGTTATGAGCACTGAGTAATATCTGCACAGTTCTCTCCAATTGCAGAATTGGAAAAGCATCACCAAAATGAGTAAACGTGCATCCAGGTAAAAACAAGACTAAGAAACTGACACTAGAAGGTAACATTTTGAAGTCCAATTTTTTTTTTCTTTTTCTCTCTTTTTTTACCCCCTTTTTTTTTCCTGGAAAATAATTTTATGAGGCATAAGAGACCTAGCAGAATGCCACAAAAACAAAACAAACAAACAAACAAGGCAAAATTACCACTGCTATTCTAAAAAGTCAAGACTTTTTTCCCTGATGTTTGCTCCCAGGGGAAATTGTTAGGCTATTTTCTATGGAACATGGACAGATGTTTTAACAAACCAGATTGGAATTTCCTGAATTATTTGCAGGTACTCATGTTTTTATCTAGATGTTTGATTTTATCAGTGAGCAAATATTTCAGGACAGCATTGCAAGCAAGAAAATACACCTTGGAACTCCCAGAAGTGTGTAGTGAGTGCAAGCAGTATGGTGAAATGAAATATCTGACATGAGCACACAACTGCAGGTGGCCCTCCTGGGAGGTATTGGAGGAAAAGGCATCTTGGCCCTCTGTCTTCTTCAGTCTGCTTTGTTGAAATAAATTTCACAAAGGCATTAAAAAAGGAAGAGTCCAGGACAGACTGCACTGAGCCCCAGTGGCTCCATTTCCCCTGCTCCATGGGAAATGAAGGAGGGAGCTGGGACAGCCTGGGTCTTGCTCTGTGATCTGGTCTTCATGTAATGGTGTAAGTGCCCCTCGCTTTGCATAACCCCCCAAATGCTCCAAGCAGGGTATTAGGATAAGATCTGAGTTAGAGGAGGGGCAGCATGGGCTAAGAGTGTTAAAAGGCTCTGCTCTAAATAAACATGCTCCCAAAAATCAGTTGCTTAGAAGTTGCTGAAAAATCTCTGTAATCTAGGGACAAGCCCTAGTACAGGAATAAAGTCTAGTAAAATACGTTTACAGCCAAATTGCAGCATCTTGGTTGCCAGTTTCATTGTACAATAGGGATAAGGTGCAATCAGTTGTTTCCATTTCATCATCCTGTAGTGCTTTTGGTTTCTGCTTGCCTGCTGCCTGTAACCTAGAGTGATACTTTTATGGAGCCCCATGCACATCTGGAAAGACCAGGCAATTGCAGGAGGTATCCACAAACAGCATTGGAAGGCTTCTTCAAGAAGAGGAGTTGAGTGATGCTCTCAAAGTACTCTGAGGCACCAGGCTCTAACACTCCTTTGTAGGCAGGTGACTTTTAGGGATTATTCAACATAAATTGAATTCTACACTGTTCTAAGCTCTTTGATAGTTTTCCAAAGAATAAAAGCTTTTTTGTCAATTATGCAGGAAATGCGATCCTTGTGTAGGACTACTCTGGCTTGGATTGCATACCTGTACAAGCTGGAGCAAATGCACAGGGGTCCCTTTTGTCAAGCCCTTTGTAAGAGGCAGAGAATTGGCAGAATCAGACCCATCCATCCTGCGTGCTGTGGGTGAGCCTCCACAGATGTGGTGCCCATTTGTGGCTGGTGACCTCAGCCCAGCACCATCACTTCTGTCCTCCTCTCCTCTTGACATATCCCTTGCACAAGAGGTGGGGAGAAGCAGTTCATTGTAGGGCTGGCAAATCCAAATGTGTGTCGTGGCTCCTTGGCATGGGAGATGGGTGAGAGGCCCGTCAGCCACCACTTCACAGTGCAGGCACACCCTTGGCTGCTCCCACCTCCAAAGGGGCTGGAGCCTCATGCTGGCCACCAGGGAAACAGACTGGGTCAAAGATGCTTGTGAGCAATTGGGTAAAGGATCGGAAATGAAAAATATTACATTTGAAGCTGGAATGTGCAAAGGATTGTACTCAAATGGGAGAGATCAAGTGCCAGAGCATGCAATGAAATCAGCTGATTGCAGAGACATCCATAGGAGAGAGGTTTCATCTCCATTTTTCCAGCAAGGCTCAGATTTGATCTCAATGCCCCGCTGAGCAGTGGCACTGATTTAAATGGCTGCAAAAATCTCAATCTACTATGCATTAAAACTGAATAGAAGTCAAGAACATGGCATTGCTAAGAAGAAATTAAAAGCTTCTCTGTCAAAAGGAGGACATTCCTCATCTATTTCACTATGTGAAGTCCCAAGCAATATAGGCAGTATGAAAGTAAAGAAGAGCAAATAAAATAAAAGCTATCGGTATAGCAGTTTTTCTAGAATACACAACTGAAGGTGGTTGGAGTGTTTTGGATTTTGCTTTGGGCTGAAGAGGAGCCCAAGGGCCTTGCTGGAGTTACAGTTTTGTGCTTCTATGGTGAATCCTTCAATACAACCACACAGGGTATTGAGAGGAGTAAAAAGATTAAGTGTGGTTAATATTTTGATATACAGGAATGAACTTTAGCAAGACCTCAAACTGAAAAGTGCTCCCTGTCCTCACAAGCTCACTAAATAGGCACAACTGATGTTTTACTGCTCACAAAGCAGAAACATTAGTCCAGATACCTTCTTGCTAAGGCAATAGTCGGCAATATCCATTACCTGCCAGAACAATTAGCACACCCCTCAAATATAGTATTTTATACTACGAAAACCAAGGGCTCAGATGACATTTGGGAATTTCTGCTTCCCTTTCCCATGCATAACACAGCGGAACTGTTTTCTTTGGTCATCAAATATTTCTCAATGGTTTTGAAATACTTTGATCAATGGAAATTTAGTTAAGCAATTGAAATATATAAATTTTAGAAGGGACTTGGAATTCTGATCTTATTGCTGCTGAGTTTTGATAATATAATTCTAAACAAGTAAGTGGTGCTTAAGTTTTGCTTTGTTTTGGTTTTCTGAATTTCAAATAATTTATCATTTTCACTGGTTAAAAAATAAGCCATCTCTTTTTCCATCCTGACCCTTTATTTTTCTGTTTAATGAAGAAGTGGAAAGAAAAACAAAACAGAAAGGAAATGGGGAAAATGGGCAAAAGTGTTCATTAACTGTTTTCCCATATGTGCATTTGTACTTGAGTTTGTAACAGTGAAACCCTTGAGAATTAGATAAAGACATTTCCAGAAGAGAGTCCAGGTTTAAATCATTGGTTTAATATCTAAAGAAAGCTTCAATTTCTGGTTTTGTTAAATATATGGCAATTCTTTGGGAACCAGAGGGTGGCCCACATTTGAAGTTCCAAAAACCCACAAAAAACCCTAACTATGTGTCTTTGTTGGCAAAATGGAAACCAGTTAAGTTTGCCTTGTTGCATATCTTTTAAAGTAAGAGAACAGTGGGGTAGTAGCACAGTAAATTACAATAAAAATTTAATAAATAAATAAACAAATGTGTTTCCTTGAAAAATGCCTGAGCCTTGAGGCTTTTTCTTATCTTGTGTGTGTTTTTCATGATTTTCTATATCATGATGACTGCCATCACCCTTGTATTCCATTAGTTGCATCCCTTAATCAATCCTTTTCTGAACTGCCAAGAGAGGTTTTTGCAGAGTGATTCAAAATGCCGTGTTCCCAAAGAATACTCATTAGCTCAGAAGGATTTTTTGTCAAAAAATTAGAACAGCCTCTAGCAGAATTAGGCCTACAGCTGTTTTTCAGAATTAGCTATATTTTTTTCAGTGAAGATATTATTTTAGTATGCACAGGCTGAATGCCCAACAAATCTGATTTATGAACTTCTGTTTCAGATTATTAGGAAAGCTCTAACAGAGGAAAAACAAGTGTCCACAAAGACATCTGCAGCAGATCTTGTAACAGAAACTGATCATTTTGTGGAAAATTTAATTATTTCTGTTCTGAAAGAGAAGTTTCCCTCCCACAGGTAAGTGCCTATAGAAACTATCAATGACTTTTTTTTGTCCTTTATGTGCTGCATATCTGACCTGTATTTAAACAGAACTTTAACAGTCTGTGTTTCTTATGTCTGTGTATCTTTCTTATATATGAACCTATTGCTGTTGGACACTTTCATAGGACTCCTATTTTTAGAAAAGTACCATTTCCTTACACTTAGTACTTTGTATTTTCTATGTTTCTTGATATATGTATTTAATAGCAATGTTTCCCCTGTAGGGACATCATGGATGAAGGTTTCATGTGGATCTTCATGATGTTCAGAATACTGGTCTGTTCCCTATTGTGTAAGAATTATGCTAAGGGTATCTATAAAAATATAGCAGAAATATATGCTAGCAAAGGTCCCACCCTGCAGACCTTTCCTGTTGCCATTACACATATGCATTTGCCAGATCAGGACAAGTAAAAGTGTATTTCATCACATTTACCGTGTGTTCTATAGTGAGAAGATCAGTGAGAAGCAGGGCTGTTTGTCATCATCATCATCATTATTTGATACCTTTTCATAAACAGGCTATAAATTACTACATGGGCTGCAAACCCAAGGTTTTAAAAGTAGATCAAGTTGTCAATTCCTCTTGAATTATTGTGGTCAGCTTGAAAATAACAACTCAGCTCATGCACAGATTAGAGAGGGGGTTTGTATTAGTTGCCAGGTTTGGTTTGATGCAGAGACTCTGCAATTGATTTCTACATTTGACTTCAGTGATAAAATTCATTTTCCTGCAGAGCCAGTGCAGAGCCTGTGTATCCCTTGATAGTGTCTGACTCCCTTCTAACTGTGGGCATCTCTGATGGGGATGAGCCTTGCATTCTAGCACTGTT
This sequence comes from Daphoenositta chrysoptera, assembly GCA_013397915.1. Classification (NCBI taxonomy): domain Eukaryota; kingdom Metazoa; phylum Chordata; class Aves; order Passeriformes; genus Daphoenositta; species Daphoenositta chrysoptera. Next base: position 93,088 of record VZRO01003301.1, on the reverse strand, counting down.
TAGAAATCAACAAAGAGGAAAATCTGTAGGGCTCAGCTGCTAATCTGATTGTCAGTGATGCTGCTGGGCAAAAAAACACCACCATAAGAAGGAGCAGAAAGTGTATTTTATACTAAATATGGCTTTCTAAATACGTGTTGTATGTGATGGCATATTGAAGCGGTACTGTACAGCATAATGTGTGGTTCTTGGCTGCAATTCTCAACAGAGTGCCAGGCTTTACAGGGCTATTATTTGTGTAATATTCCTTCTACTACTGCTGGCTGTGCTCCTCTCTCATCTCCACTCTTATGTTAGTTTTATTCCTTGAGCTGTCTGGCAGAGAACATAAGACACACATTTCACATAAAATGCGAATCACCAGACACACTCAAGTTACTCAGAATGGGAACAAAAGTTGTAAGGTCACCATAGACCTAGAAACTGAAACATCCCGGATTTTATCAACTCTGCACAGTTAACTTCTGACTTTAGAAGAAAATGAAGGAACTGCCATTTCTTCAAGACAATTTTATTTTGTTTATTGTGGTTGTTTGGTTTGGTTAGAATTTGTTCAGATAATTAACGCATTTAGATTAAACAACAGATTAAAACTAAATTTAACTAGACTAGATTAAAACACTTGCAATGGAGAGTCTACAATAGCAGTCAAGGGTTAAATTAAAATACAATGAAAATATTAAAAGATCATTTAAACTGTATTGAGTCTTTCCCCTAACCTGGCTGTTGAAAGCAGCACTGAAGATTTCTGTTATTTTTGTTCTTCTAAATCATCTTGATTCTTATGTCCTCTGAATCAAAAGTGGACTTTAGGAGTTAGAAAAATTAAAAGGGATCTTATTAGAATCTGCCATTTACACCAAGGCACTTATGAGTCTTGAGATACTGGAAATGTACTCGGGAGTAAAGAGAAATATTAGGAAAATCCATTAAAAAAAATAATTCTGTCTTTTGTTTCCTCTCTTCTCGGCTAAGTGATATGTATCATCTTCATTCATTCACTCAAGTTTTAATGTTTGCTCACTTTTTAGTACTCTGATATGCCCCCAGTGAGTCTTTTCAAAAGGATATTTTTTCAGATAAATCCATGAGTTGTGGGTAGGCTCGACCAGACTACCAGGGGCTACTGGCTGCAAAAGGCTGTCCCAACATTTACCTTTGCTACTATTACACAGGCTGGCATCTTTTGTGTTACTTGTGGCCTTAATTCTGTAGACATTAAAATCAGGACACAGCAGTTTGAAAGGGTGACGTCCAACTCCAGCTTCCCAGCTTTCTGTCCTCAGACCCCTGTAAGGGGATGGGTGAGGGACAGCCCCAGTTTGAGTCTCCTGCACTCGATATCATTCCTGCTTCAGATTATGGTATGTTACAGCTTCCCTGCTGTTCCTGCAATGAATGTCAGAGTGGCACCATGGAGTGAACAGATGTAGTCTAAGGCTTGGCTAAAATTACTAGACTCATTTTCAGTGGGAATAAACTCTAATCCAGATTTGAAGAGAGGTCAGCAGAGCTGGCAGGACGGCATATTAAATTAACTGTTTTAATAAGGTGGTTAGCCCTCCCACTTCCCAAGCTAGAATTTACTCCAGTACTTCACACTGAGTGTTTTGCTCAGTTTGCAGGTTTTTACAGGACGCAGAGCAAGACATCTTAAGTTGACGTTGCAGGACTCTCACATTTCCCAGTATTGTATAGCAGCAAGGGCAGCGGGGGAGAGGGGGGTTGTTACCCTTTAGCCCAGATTTCATAAAATGTGCACCCAATTTGTCCTATATCAATTTTGGAAAAATTGCTATTGAGCATGAAGACTTTAGCAGTGGCACTGCTGTGTCCCAGCTCCAGGTCAGCATTTCTGAGCTCAGGGACTGCAGCATCACACCCCTGCTGTGAGGGAAAGGAGAGGGACTGGCTCATGACACTTGAGGGCAAATCATCTTACACAGAAATACTCCTGTCTTTAATGAGGTTCTTGTTCCACCTTTCTCTGACTGCCAAGACAGCAGCTACAGTTCATGTTCTGGCTGCGGGAGCTGGCAGAGGGTTGAAGCAGAGGTAGAATTTATGTGGAATATGGATAATCTGAGGTGGGATGTGAGATGCTCCACCTACAAGATGAACCTCCTCTGCATCCAGCGGCACAGACAAGGCATGGTTTGGTTTGGATGCTAATTACAGGATTTGTAAAAGCAAAAGTCAAGTGATGCAGCACCAACAAGGCAAAATAATGGAATGTTTAGAGCAAGGAGCCTGCAAAGTGCTATGTTAAACTGAGAATTTTGAACACTTGTTCAAGTCTTTCTCGTTTCTCAGTTGTGCACTACCACTTTGTCCTTCAGCTGTTTCCTTTAATTGAGATGAAAATAGTAACAAACACTTCCTAATTCTCTCTTTGTACCAGCTGGGGGTCTATAATGCCATCAAAACAGTCTGTTTCTACTTGGGTCAAGGCAGAGTAGCATTTGGAAAGTTCAAGAAGTCTCCTTGTGTGCTGTCTGCAGAACATTTTAAGTTCATGGCTTCCAGTGTTATCTGGAACCATGTGGTACAGGTTGAAGACAAAATAAAATAGCTGCTACTCTAGGCCTGGGAAAGGACTCTTTTGCAAAAGACATTTTCTCTTTATTTTATCCATTATTTTTTCTCTCTGAGTCTCTGAGAGAAGCTTTTTTGCCTTCAAGCATTTGCAGGAACTCTGATTAGCACTACCAGCTGTTCAAATGTAAAACCAGCAGCAAGATTCAGTACTAGCAGTTGGATTCTACTCCTTCTGTACATATAGGACTTTATGAAAATCTGTGAGAGTAGCACCTGCACGTCTCTTACAGAAAGAGACCTTGGGCAGTTTTATGGGAGAGCGGGGGTAATTAAGGTCTTCAGGAAATGTGCCAAGACTGGATGTTCGTTTCCCAGGGAAAAAAAAGGAGAAAAAAACTACTAAAAGAAACTGGGACAGAACAACAGAAGAGAAGATGATCTCAGATTTCATTTTGTGCCTTATGCATCCAAACAACAAACAAACAAAAAATAAACTGTTGATTTTTTTCTGGGTCATGGGAAAAAGAAAGTCCAGCTTTGTAAACTTTCGAATTTCCTGAGTCAGACTACTGTAAAAAATACAAGTAAAAGCAAGATTGAGGATTTTCTAAGAGTGCATGATTTCCTGCTGACTGAGTTTGACTGCAGAAGAGAATCAGGTACAGTTTGCAGTTTATATTACTGCTAGAGACAGGCCTTACCCATAAAATCATATTCTGCATTAAAAAATCTTCTCCTTGAATTCCAGGGATGCCAGTTGAGATCCATTTCTGCATTCATTTTCATTACTGCCTTAATGGTGTATTGGGGAAGTGAACATAAACAGAGTTCTTTTTTTGCCATGTAAAATAGTATGTCATAGATTCGAGAACTCTCCCTCAAAGTCTTTATGAAAGTTACCAATTCCTAAATTTAAAAAGCAGTATGTGTGTTTACATTTATACAAAAAAGTTTTTATGTAGAGAGAGAAAAGTTAGCTCTTAAAAACCAGAATGATGGGGATGTACTTCCCAAGTCACGTATCTAAACTAATGTTCTGGGATACTTGTTTTACCTTTGCACCAAATGCAGGTTTATTGCAGAAGAATCCACTGCTGCAGGTTCAAAATGTGTCCTCACCGACAGCCCGACCTGGATTATTGACCCTGTTGATGGAACGTGCAACTTTGTGCACAGGTAAATGGACAGCGGACTGGGAAACGCGTCAAAACCCCAAATGTAGCTTCACATGGGTCCTCCCTCCCTCTTCAAGGTGCTTTTCCCTGGTAGGTTTGTTCCTTTGACTCGCACTAGGAGTCCTCCCTTCACCTCCTGGTGCCCGGTGCGGTCAGTGTGAGGGAGAGGCCGGTGTGTGTGAGGGAGAGGCCGGTGTGTGTGAGGGAGAGGCCGGTGTGTGAGATGGAGGCCGGTGTGTGTGAGGGAGAGGCCGGTGTGTGTGAGGGAG
>VZRO01003301.1:63479-88971 GCA_013397915.1 Daphoenositta chrysoptera | reverse complement strand
AGTGTGAGGGAGAGGCCGGTGTGTGTGAGGGAGAGGCCGGTGTGTGTGAGGGAGAGGCCGGTGTGTGTGAGGGAGGCCGGTGTGTGTGAGGGAGAGGCCGGTGTGTGTGAGGGAGGCCGGTGTGTGTGATGGAGGCCGGTTCCTGCTGCTCTCCGAGGGTGAGCTGGGGTTTCTGCCGGGCACCCCGCCGCTCTTGGCTCTCTCACAGCCCACCCCTCGTCCAGGTGCAGAGGCTGGAGCGGCGCTGCAGGAACAAGGCTGGGCTGTGAGGGCGCTTGGCCCAGCGCCTGTGAGGGTTTTACACATTCCTTCGGGCAGTGAGGGGTGCCTGCTCCCCCTCACACACAGGCGCTTCCTTCTTCCCGGGAAGTGCAACCATTGCCTGCGTGTGGAGTAGCACTGAGAAAGGAGCTGTAGAGAGGCACTGGTTTTAAATTTCTAAAGCACCTCCACAAAAGGAAATCTAGGGGTCATTGCTGCAAAAATTAAGACTTTTAATTCACCATTCGAGTGCTAGGAGTTGTAAACTAATGACTGTTCATAATATTTCTACTTAAAAACCCTCTATATTCGCTGCCTTACAGTTAGTGGCTTAAAAAAACTGCAACTTGCATAAAAGCAAAAATAAAAAGCATTTCCTTGACTTTTGGTGCAATTACACAGAATTCCAGGGGAGGTTGGGGGTGTCATGTGATGATGTTTCACACATTTAAGTGAAATTTCCTCTTTCTGCTAATATTTTCTGGACTTTTGAAATCTTTTTTAAAATGCCTTTTTAAGAAATTAACTTATTTCATTGTTTAGGCTGCAATAATTATACGGTAGTCAAAAGGACCAAATTAAATATATAAATATCATTTTAAAAGGGAGAGCATGGTTTTTTTTATGTCGATGTCAGCAGCAAGGTATCTCCATGCTACTTAATTGCTATCTCAGATGCAGAGCTTGAAAGAAATGTGCTCTTAAAAGCAATGACTTGTTATAACATTAGTGATTTTATACTGGATAATTCAATTACACTAAAGCAAAAACATCCCTAAAATATACTACATGTTCAGTGTAAAAATTGTGATGTCTTAATGTGTTTGTTTCTTGCCTTCTCCAATATTAACTTAGATTTTTAAAGGAACTGACAAAGTTGAAGAGGCTGACAAAGGAGAAATAGTATAATGTCAAGTGCATTTTGACAAGTAAACTCACAGAGCTCCGTGTGGGGTTTTGTTGCCTAAGGGGGTTGCTTAAGGAGTAAGTTGAGAGATTTTTCATCAGTATTACTTTATTTCTTACTTTTCACAGATTTCCAACAGTGGCAGTGAGCATTGGATTTGCTGTTAACAAAGAGGTATGAAGTATGTTCTTTAAGATGGGCACCTGCGAGTTGGCTAGAAGTCTCAAAACCATGTGGGAACTTTAAATAAAACAATTTTTAAAAAAATATATCAGTCACTATTCAGGTTTTTCCATGTTTTTTAAATGCATCTGATCATACTCATCTAAAATCATAGTCCTGCAAAACTTTCTTATGCAAACTGGCAATTAAAAGAGAATTCTATGAATTATTGTAAGTATTATGGGATTTATTTGGAGAAAAAGGGAGTACTGGTGTGAGCAAGATTTAGTTAGACAAAACCATAAGAATTTCAATTTAGTGCTGCCTCTTAATAATTTAAACATACATCCTAGTGTTTCTGTATTATTATTATTGCTTCTTTCCTGCTAGCAGTATCTGTGAAAGCTAATTCCTGCTATGACTCAATGTAGAACTGATTTTATGAAGAGTGCAAAATATGGGCCTAGTTCATTTAATCTGCATCTGTATTTTTTGTAACATAGTCAAAGAGCTGTATTTACCACATGAGAGCTTGATTATGGTGAGGGTGGGAAGGTACCCAGCCTTCCAATGGGCCATTTTGAGTTTCCTAGCTATACTCATTCGTGCTAGTGCCTTTTCTCCAGATGTTGCTGGTTTGCAGTTTGATAAATATCTACAGAATAACTAGTTACACAAATTGCCAATGAATGTGCCTCTTTCAGCCTAATTCCACAATCTTAAATACATGTATAGCTTTAAGCAAAGCCAGCAAGAATTCTGTGCAGTAACAACAAAGTTTTCAGATGTGCTAGTACCTCTTACTGATTTAGACAGAATAATGTTGTGTACTTCTCTGGTTAGACTTTTCAAACATGGAAACTGCAGAGAAACACTTCCATGCTTTTCTGAAATTTATTCATTACCAAAGGTCCTTTTGAACACTACATTTTATTACCGGACAGCTTTCTCCAATATTTATGTTTTCTAGAACACCATCATGATTTTGATGCTGCATATTTTGGGTTATGTAAACTAAACAAAGCTGAAACAAAAGTAAAGAATTATGTTAAATCTCCCTCAGTTAAGCAAATAGGACAAGTAGAAAAAAGAGTAAACTGAAAAGGAGCCAAAGTACACACAGGGGAACTGGCCTGATTATAAGCCTTGAACAGTACTGAAGAAATTCCTGCAGATGCCTTTAGGGAAAGAGTCTATTAATAGTGTGTTCCTCAAAAAAAACCCTGGTTTAGATGGGACCTCAGGGCAGGGAGCCAGGACAGTCTATTACTTTTGAATTGTCTCTGATAAACACCGAGTGCAGCAGGAAAAGATTTGGAGTCTAGAACATCTGAGATGTTTTCTTGACTTTGTGGCTAACTTCTGACACCTCGGGCAAGTCACTTTATTTTTGTGTACCCCTAAATTAAATAATGCTAATATTACTGATCTAGGGGCGATTTTCAGAGCTGACCCTTGAAGTTTGCAAAGTGCTTTAAAATCTTTTGGTGGAGCCTATTAAAGTAATAGAAATTTTAAATACCAAGGGTCTAATTCTGACCCTCTTTTCATTGGTAAACAGAATCTCCACAAAAATTCCAGTGTTGCACATTCTTAAGCTTTCATTGAGGGTATTTCTATCCAAACTCCTTCTCCTGGAGTCCTGTGACTTCAAGAGATTCTCACAAAAGGATTTTGCAGAGAAAGATTTGAACAAGGACTAGAGTATACTGCTTTGATTGAAAAAGCAGGCAAATTCAATGCACCACCAAAGTTCAAGTGCCTACAAAAGCATCCACTGTTAATAAAGAGTGTGCCATGACTGCTGAGCTTGGATGCCTGACTGATCCTGGGGCCACAAATCTTTAGGGTCCAGCCGAGGTCAGTGGGATTGCTTCAAGGAGTAACTGCTCACCAGTGAAAGCAAAGCATGCAGAGTCTTGCCTCAGAGGTCTTGTGTATTTTCAGTTAAAACATTTCAATTGAATTTGAAATCAACTCAGTATTTAATCCATTCTAATGTGAACAGAAACAAACTGCAAGCATGAATTTAGAGGATCAGGAACATATTGCATTAACTTCTCTTTATAAACTGAATTTTATATGACCTATATCTCAATATCACAGTAACAGTAAAATTATTCCAGTTTTTTAGTATCAGTATAATCTTTATTATGTGTACCAATTAAAATATTGCTGATCTTTCTGCCATTAGTAGTTGTTTATATTTATTATGAGTAATTTGAGTTGCATTCATTTCTTTCCTTTTCAAAATCTTAAAGCTTGAATTTGGTGTAATTTACCACTGCACTGAAGAACGATTATACACTGGTAGAAGAGGTCAAGGGGCATTTTGTAATGACAAAAGGCTTCAGGTATCAAAAGAGACAGGTTGGTCTAGATTTTGTTAGAACTCTAAAAGGAATATGTTAATTTTGTTTCAGAGTTGTTGCAAATCATCATTAGGATAATGAACATCATTATCCTGATGGAAAGTATTTCACCTGCATGATAATTTTGTTGTTTGTGTTTGTTTTCTTCTGAAAAATCACAACTTTCCTCCTTTTCTTTTTAAAATATACATCTGAATATGAACTATTTAAATAATCCTAAATTATTTTGCTTCGAAACCATTGTTTAAAATAAAGAAGAATGTGTAGATTCACCAGTTTCATTCCAGCTGAGCACTGGCATAACTTTTTACAAGCAAGATGCGATGGGAATGGTGAATCAAATTCAGAATACTGTGGTGACTGCTGTTCACTTATTTTCCAATGAGCTTGTACGTCACAGGGTGTGTGATGTCTGTAGGCTATGTGCTAGCAGAGAATTAAAGGGTGCATGCTGCATTAGGGGTTCTTTGACAGCTTGCCCTGGTGTGTGAGGTGTGTGAGGTGTACAAGTACCCAGCAACACTTTCTCAATGCTTTACTGGAATTCTTTTATCGGTAAACCACGTCACAGATCTGTCTGTTTACCTAATGATTGTAGAAAACAATAATTGTGTATTATTTAGAGAAGTTTTCTTTTAGTTAATCAAAATGCAGAGGAGAGTGTAACACTCAGTTGTTGGTGGAAGCAGACATATGCCAAAAATGTACACCACTGTACACAGGAGGTGGTAAAAATTTCACCCCAAGGAGAGATTTAATGAGCTCAAAACACAGTAAATTCAAGCAACTTGACATACAGATTTCTTTAGTGCCTCAAGCAGACTCTGCATCAAAATATCCCTGAAATTTGGGAAGTTTGGCTATTCATCTAAGTTAATAGTGACCTGGGCTCTACCTCTTTGGAGAGGTGGATTGTAAAGTCAGTGGCCACTAAGATTTTAATCATTGATTATACATCACATTTTTATTAGTGCTCAAATATCTCATATTCCAAAAAAGCCCATACTGGCAGAGACTATTAGGAAGAAATAGGGGTGCTGCCAGGTGGGCTGGAGGAACCACTGTTGAAACGGCCTCACTTGCTTTTGCAGTTCAGAGAGTTCTGGTTTCCAGTTAAACAATGAACAATTTTGGCACATGTCACTTCTGTCTTCCTTTCTCTGGACATCCAGTCTCTGTGGGTGTCTAGAACATAGCAAGGAAAGTAGACCTTCTGCCCTTCTAAATGCTTTGAAATTTTCCTTCGTTTTGAGATGCATCACTTGGTGGTGGGAAATTTTCACCAGTGCAGCTGGATCTGATTTAATCTCACTTCTACTGCTGTTTTAAGTGTTTTAAATCACAGTTGCTCTGTAAGGGCTGTGGCTTCAGTGAAATAAACCAACCCTGGAAGTGAGACTGTGTTCCCTGTACCTGCCACTGGAACTGAGGTGGCCTTGATGTGTTTGACATCTAAGCTGTCATGTCACTTCCTACCGTTTGTTTTCAGGAACTGTGATTGTTGTATGATGTACATCTACACTTAGTCATTGTGAGATTTAATCATCTGAAGTCACAGCCCAGGCAAACACTGTTCTTTGTCAACACCCAGTTTTGTAGAGGTTTGGTATGGGAGTCCATGCAGTTATGATACACTTAAATGAAAGATCTATCTTCCCTGTTATCTTGAGTGATACTTTCTTCTCATGCTTAGATTCACGTCAGGCCTTACATGTGTTAATACTGTAAGTGTATTTTCTTTTTTTAATCTTCTGTGGTCAACAGAATTGATCTTTTCCTCATAAATTTATCCATATCACTGTTAAATCTTTTCTGCCTAGTTTGTTTGGGGTTTTTTTGGCCTCTATCAGAATGAGGAATAGTCAGTAAATTTTATCTCATATCTTGAATTCCTGGAATCTCATAGTGTCTTGTGATCAGCCAGCTCCTTTTTCTAAGCAGAGACCTCCCTCTTAGTTGCCTTAGTCTCCTCATCCAATTTCTAGCTGTAGCCTTGAGCATGCATTAGAAATATTTTTAATAACTCAAAAGAGTAACTGCCTCAGTCCCAACCTAACTATGACTGGTGTGGTGTTAATGCTTGGTGCATTTCAGCAATGAGATGGGCATTAAATGTTCTCTGATTATAAACTGGGTCTTCTATACAAAATAATCTAAGGCAGATTGCTTTCCCCATCCAGAGTTTTTAGTAGTGGCTAAACAATGAATACACTTCAGTGTGCCTGGATTGGTGTTTTTCTATTTTAGTCGAATAATTTTAAAAGCAGCACTTGAATCTATGGTCCTACAGACAATATTTGTGACTCTGTAACTTTTAATCTAATTACATACCTGTTACTCACCAACCATTTTACCACATTGCTTGAATCCATAAGGTTCATCTGCAATACTAAATTCTTTGGTAGCCTGTTTAATTAAATGGTGTCTCACTCCAGCCTAATTTGCATTTGAAAACCTCCTTGCTCCTTGTGCTGACAACTTTCAGCTTATGCAGGTAGCTGTAAGAACCAGGTGGAGGTTGCCTACCTGAATGAATGCCTCACCTTTAGCCCAGGGTAGAGGTGACACCTGGCATTGGGCACAGCCCAGTCAGTGAATTCTCAACCACTAAACCTTTGAGTTTTGTCATCCCTTTAACACCTCCAAGTTTAGCTGGCACAGCAGGAGCAGGGACACTTGGCATTTGATCAACCACGTCCACCTACACTGGCACACGCTTGTTATAGCCTGGCAGTATTCAGATCTCACGTGAGGACTGCTTCAACACCCTTCAAGTCACTGTGAGTCCCTCCTTTGACTGTACACAAGGCTGGTATCTCCATCTGCTCCAGGGCAGCATTGCCCTTGCTGAACACAAGACAAATGTAACATTCACAGATTATTATGAATAAAGAGACTGCTTTCATTTGTCCTAAAAAGAGGGTTTTTTCAGTCATAAGGTGTCTTCAGTCTTTGAAATGTCAGAATGAGCTATTAGTAGGTGACTGCTGATTTAGGGAGAAACTTTTCTTTCCTCTTACTGGGTTCCCAAATATTTATAGTCAATTAACAAATTACATTAAAATTCCCTGTTCAAGAATCATCCTGTTTTCAAATATGAATAGATTAGCACCATGAACAGTTACTAGGTTACCAAATTATTTTTAGTTGACTGCTAATATTAGTGAATTTACCAAAAGGAGACTGGTCAATGAAATAAAACAATATATGGAAAGGGAAGGAATGTAAGAATGCATTCTCGGTTTTAATCCTCCTGTTCTTTTTTTTTTTCCCTAAGTGTGTTTAGAACAGACTATTTCATAGGAGAAACCTAGTCTTGCTTTTCTTTTTATGCAAAGTTGTCACTTATACTATGAAAATGTTTGGGGTAGAAAAAGGGACATGAAAATTGGTTTTGTGGGAAAAGTCCATTAGAGTTCAATTTAAAAACAAGTTTATGAAACCTACCTGTGGAAGCTGTTGAATTAATGGAAACCTCTCCCTACCATTGCAGATATCTCGAAGGCCTTAATTTTAACAGAAATCGGTCCAAAACGTGACCCTGCAACTTTGAAATTGTTCCTTGGTAATATTGAGAGATTGCTCAAGGCCCAAGCACACGGGTAAGATGTTTTACAGTACATGTCTCACATTTGTGACCACAAAGACATTAGAAAAAGTAATTAAAAAAAAAAAAAAGACTGAAACAAATGTGTTGTACACATGGGTTGAAGTCAAAAGCATTTTCTCCTTTGTGTTGCTGTGGGGTGTAGGGTCCGTGTCATCGGGAGCTCGACGCTGGCCCTGTGCCACTTGGCGTCCGGCGCTGCAGACGCCTATTACCAGTTCGGGCTGCACTGCTGGGACCTGGCAGCGGCCACTGTCATCATCAGAGAGGCGGGTGGCACTGTCATAGACACTTCAGGTGAGCAAAATGCCCTTGCTTTTCCACTGACTGTTGGGGGACTGAGTGAGTGGCTGCCTCGGGGCAACTTCTGTCACCACAGTCCAGTCCCACCCCTGTGGCTCTGCCTCTTTTTTAGCAATATCCTGTAGAAAGGTCTGTACTCTCCACTAGACTCTGGCTGGTTATTCTGTACCACTGATGTAATTCCAGCATGGGGTTTCATCACATCAAAGGTCTTCTGAGTCAAACTGTATTTCCGTGACTTTGAGTAATTCCCTTAAAGCCTCGTATTTACAGTAAGGAACCAGCCCAGGAGATTGGCAGATAGGCTTAGATGTTCCAATTAGATTTCAACAGAGACATCCTCCCGAGAAAGGAGGACTCTGAGGTACAAGTTTGAACATATATGACTAGAAACTACTCAGAGGGAGTAAAGCAGAGTCTCCAGATTATTACTTAATTAATTTAGATGGTACACATCTCAGAGATGGTTTACTGGTGACCAGTACCTGGGTACTGTGGAAAGATCTGCTGGATTAAGAAGGGTATGCTGAATGAACTAATTTTGGTCCCATTGCTAGAAGAGGGGAATATTGCATTTATTGTTGGGTACTGAACAAATTTAGGCATTCACTGCTCCTCTTCTATACTTTGGCTCTGTAATCTAGGATTTTATGAAATAATATTTTGCTGGAGGTTTCCGCGTAGGAGTTGTTGAATTAGGTTGTCCATCCCACCCCAAAAGGAGCTACGTATGAAGTTGTTTCAGTGTTCCTGACCCTATCTAATTACAGCATGGCTTATATTTAAGACACTTCTCGTTAATCCTTTTGTCCTCAGGGGGACCTCTGGATCTTATGTCCTGCCGAGTGATTGCTGCAGGCACGAGAGAGATGGCCATGTTCATAGCTCAGGAAATACAAACTATTCACTACCGACGGGACGACGAGAATTAAATACTCATTGTGTGGAGTCTGCCCTCCTGAACTATGTAACGTTTGCAAGATGGGTGTCTTGAAAGGGTATGTGATTTCAGCAGGATGATTTCTGTGGAGATTTTCTGTGTCAAATATTTTTTATAAATTTATTACCATGTGGGAAGGCATAGGGAGATTTTTAAACCTCTAAGAATCGTGTTTCCTTTTTAATATGTATCTCTTTCAGCAGTATCTTTTTTATAAGATAGAATATTTTACTTGTAGCAAATTAGTCTCAACATTAAGTTGTAATTTCATATCTGTGGGGCTGATATTTAGTCTTTTGTAACATGCAGCTAAAAAAATGGAACTTTATTTTTACAGATGCAGATCTCAGGTAAATGAGCTTTAGGACTGTAGTGAGGGAGGAGTAGTTGAGATGTGTGCCTATAATAATACCCTTGTTCCATGTTACTTAAGAATGCAATAAAAATGACATTGTTGTTTCCTAACGACGTCATAGCTCTATATCTATATATGTACATGCATGTGTGTGTGTGTGTGAATATAGGTGTGATATACACCTATGTGTAGGCACACACATACCCAGGTGTGTATGTGTATATATATGGGTATCCTGGATGTTTACAGCAACTTAGAGAATGCACAGAGAGAAGAAAGCTAATATTGGAAGCTATTTTCAGGTCATGGCTTAGGTTACTTAGGTGATTCCAGTCGGGGGCTATCTGAATGGCAAAAAGCAGAGCTGACAAAGGAAAATGTTTAATTGTTTTACAAACTGCCCAGCTGGTTTTGTTTCCCTTTGTCCCTCTGCATGGACATAAATCATACTGTCCTGTAGGCCTCTGTAAGATGCTCACACCTGCAAACACTTACTACCATAGAGTACTTATAGTTAAAACCAAGAATATTGAACTCAAACTGAGTTATTCACAGTATTAACTATGACACACAGCAGTAGGAGGTCAGCAGAACAGAGCAGTGTCAAAGAGCTGTTGATTTTAGAGAAACTTCGAGCAGAACAGCAGGATTTGGCCCCTTACAGGCAAGTTATTAAAAATATGCACATAAGATAAGCTTGCAAAAAGTTGTAAATCACATGCCCTTCTTGCACAATGTTTTAATCACACTTTTTGATCAGAAAAACCTGTAAAATCAGTTACATAGATTTCCTAAATACACAGTTGTTGTCTATCCCTGTATCTAGCCAATAATTTCTGTTTAGACTGTTTTAAATCATGAGCACAGAGAAAATGCAAGTGTGTCGAGAAAAGCAGTTGATATTAAATCACTTCTATTTTTTCATCAAAAATTTAATTAAAAGGTATCTCTTTTTTGGAAGAGTGCAAATTGAATAAAGGAATGAGCCTAAAGAGTTGATTAAAAATTTAACTTTTTTTGTACACTGCATGTGTAGACTTTGTAAACATGTTCAGATATCTGCTTAGAAGATACAAACTAAACAATGTTTTTAAAAAATAACCTTGTGTGTGTTTCTTGCAATGAAAAATGTTTTTCACTGAATATAACATGAAGTTTTTTGTGATTTCTTGATTTTTTTTCATGAGAAATACAAACTTTTGACTGTGTGAGGAATATCTAAGTCCAACTAAGCATTTAAAAGCTGATGGTTCTTAGCAGAAAATCAACTTTTTCCATCACAGTGATCAACATTTTGTCACTGCTCCCTTTTACCCCCTCCATCTCTCTGTACCCCTGTTTGGAAAAGGAGATTGTAAGCCCTCTGGGGCAGGGACTACAGTAGTTTGGCTCTGGGTTTTCACAGTGCTAATAGGATGAGATCCTGGTCCACCACTAGGCACTGAGGTGCTATAATACAAATAATAAATGCTAATAGGCTCGCTTGTCTCTTGTTCGCTCTCCCCCACTTCCTGAGCCCAGAGGAGATGGGAGTGAGGGATGCGGGGCTGGGTGGCTCCGCTCTGATTCCAGGGTGCTTAGCCCTGGCAGCCGTGGGAGCAGCTGCGGCTTTGCTCGGGCTTGTGCCGTGCCTGTAAGCCCTGGAGGAGGCTTATGCTGGCAGGGAACCAAGTGTGGTGGAAGCTCATCCCCACTTCATCTGCTGCCCCTCCTCACCCCGTCCCCGCCGCTGCACGTGTGAGAAGCTGCTTCATGGCTCTGTGAGGCTTCCCGGCAGCTCAGCTCACTTGTACAAAGGAAGTCTCTGACCCACTTCGGGCTGTGTGCCCTGGCGTTCCCGGAGCTCGGCAAAGCAGGGAAATCTGTGCATCCACTTCAATGGCACACGCCAGCGATTTGCAAAGCTGGGAGCCAAGAAAGGCAGGAAGGGAGAAGTGTGGGATGCCATTCCAAAGTTCTCATTTGTGCCCAGGATGCAGTTTGGGTTTTTATTTGGGCTGTAGTCCAAATATGTTAAACTGGCCGTGTGTGTGGGGAGCAATAATCCTGTCTCCCCCACCTCCTCTGCTGCCTGTGTGCCAGGACAAACATTTCTGAACCCTTCCAGGGGACAAGATGAGTGAAGTGATCTGCCTGCAAAGTACCCCAGTAAACAACAAAGGGATTCTTTTCGAGGCACACCATTTTCTCGAGCCCATTCAGTCCCTGCCCACCATGAGTGGCTGACTTTAGGCACCAGAGCGGGTAGCAGGGGGCAAGCAGGACAGTTCCCTTCACAGACGGTGCCACAGTATCCCAGTTCAGAGTTTGCATCAAAATGCAGCCTTAAAACTATTTGACTGCGATAATTGAGCGAAATAAACTGCACTGGAGTTTGTCCTCTCTTCCTTATTTCTCAGTAGCCAAATGAAACTCCGCTCAGCATGTGCCCAGCAGCTCTCCCTGTGAGTGCAAGCATTCATAGTGCAGCACATTAGCCAAAAACTTAAATCCCCCAAAATGCTCAAACATGTGGACTCTTTTTCCTGCCAGCTGTTGTAAAATGCTTCAACTGTTTTCCACTGCATACATTATGGAGTACATAATGTATCCGAGACGGATGAAGATTTTCTCCCCGAACAGTGGCACAAAGATGCCTGTGCTCTGAAAAGTGAGTGCTTCCTCTGTAAGCAACTGGTGCTCAGCTTCCCGGAGCTATCCCAGTTCACGTCTGCGTCCCTCACCAGCTCACGGGTGGAGAATAACCTCCAGTCTGCTGGTCTGGTCTCAAAGGGTGCTTTCTGGTAGAATAAAGAGTGGAAATAGCTGTAAACTCCAGGAAAATGGTCATTGGCTGATTCCTCTGCAGTGTGTGTCTTGTTGAGCTCGTCAGACTTTGCAGAACAAATCTCGGCATCTGTCAGATGTGCTGAAGGACTGATATTTTCCCCTTGATACACTAGGTAATCTCACAGTATTGAAGAAAATAAGCATATATTGGAGCACTTACCTAGGAGCCCACAGGCAGCATTCTCCATGCTTCATCTAGAATTTGGTTCCTGTTGGCCATGGCTTCAATTAAAGGAATAAAAATATCACTTACCAATTGCCATTCTGCTGTCGGAATTAGAGCTATGCTGTTCCCTCAGCAAGGTTGGATCTGTTCAATGTCTGCACAGGAGATGTGCAAGGGGATCTCTGAATAATGAAATAAGACTTAAGCCACTATATCAAATTAACACAGACCACACCTTTTTCCTGGTAACTTCCTAGAGCTGCCAAGACTGTTTAATTTTTTCCTTTATGCTAGTAGGGAAGCTGTGTACAAAAATGTGCTCTGCTCCAGTACTGTATTGTCAAGACTGAAAACGTAGAGAAGTCAAAACTATTGTTCCTCCAGCAGTTTCCATTTTACAGCATGTCAAAGTTAAGTCTTTCATAAAACATCTCCCCAACACTAAGGAGTACAACAAATCATTCACCAGCAGTGGAAGGAGGAATTTCCATTTTCTTTTAACCCATCCACCAGGCATGACAATAGCACTACAGGATGCTGCATTTAATATGCATGCTGTGTTCACGTGTCAGAAGAACTAATTCTATTCCAAAGAGGAATAACTGTTGACACAAACTCTGGATTTCCGTGGGATTTGCTCCTGAAGTTTTAATTTTAAAATGCATTACAATGGTGGGTTTGTACTTCTGCCCTTTTCATCCCATTATATTTGTACAGTGAATTTTAGAGTAAAATGGACATAATGTGACCTTTCTCGTCACAGAACAGGAAGGTGTGTGTTTCACAACATGAAGCTGAATTCTGTATCTCACCATACTGAATGTTACTGTTTCAATGACAAAAAAAGTCGTGTGCAATTTGCCTTGTGTACAGCTGTGAAGCCCGGGCATATCAACAAAGGCACCACAGTGCAGCCTGGTAACAAGGTAGCCAGAGAGACCCACTTCATACAGGGGGTGTGGGAACTGGTCAGTGATCAGAAGGCTTTTTAATTTCTGTCGCTTTTATGCAATTACTGAAATCCATTAAATTGTGCTGAATACTTCAGTGCATACCCTAATATACATTTATCATCCTCTGCAGCCTTTCATGCACACTGCCACTGCATGCTCCCTTAACATCACAACCTACTGCCCTTCAGTTAGCTACCGACTTTTAGTTTTACTAAAAGCTAATTCTTTTTGGTGGATGCTCAGGGGTTTTGTAATATAGCCATTAAAACTATTGTTTTCCAATTCACTGAAACAAATGGATTCAAAATTGAGGTCTGAGTCTTCCTGCCAACACTTACCAGGATGAATTGGATAAATCAGTGGAGTGGTACCTGTTTTCAGGGGAAATAAAATAGCCAACATTTTCTCATGCAGGCAGAATTTTCTATCTGGTCACAAGGAGGGAAAGCCTCCTTTGATTCAGCAGTGCCTGGTTTGCAATATGGAACATTATGCAGCTCCAAACAGGAGTGTTTTCCTCCTCCAAGCACTTACTACCAAAATCAGTGCTAATGGATATGGGACAATACAATTTGGAAAAAAATACTATTCATATACTTCATACAGTCTTATATTTCAATATTGATTTAATGTTGGAACAATAATATTTTATTTATACATGCATATATATAGATAGATAAAAACTGAGTCTGAAATAAGTTTTTATTGGCAAGTTATTAATGCAAAGGCTCATAAAAATTATCTTAAAATTTCTGAGTCATTGGATCTCCAGCCACCTGTCACAATCAAATTCAAAGTGGTAATCTGTGGAAAGAAAAACATTTATTCATAGATGTTTTCTAAGATAAAAAATTTTCCAGACACATTCGTCACACAGAAAGATTATGTTACGTATTAAAGAGGTCAGTAGGGAAGGGATAAACTTTATCACATTAAGCTGGAAACCTCTTAAAGTGTGAAAGGTCTGTGTCCTTTAGCAGTGCTTTTCTTTAAGCCAAAAATATGCGAAGGAGGTGTTTGAATTTGAAGCTACTTGAGAAAGCAAAACTGTATATGAAAGTGCACTGTTGCTGCGTGAGTGATGCAGCAAGTCTAGGAAATCCTGTGCCATTAGTGGTCACTTATAGGACCATGAATTGGATATATTCATGGTGGAAATACTGGTTTATTCTCTTATGAAATGAATTAAAGCATTATTAGCCAGGCTGCCAGACAACACAGAATTAAAATCGGAATTCCATCATTTTTGTTTGTGCATTGCAATAGGCACCTCTTTGTTCTCCTGAGAAACACGTATATTGTCTCTTGCCAGGCGTTGTTTGATGTGGGTCATGTTGAGCAGGACAACCAGATGATGCCAGTGAGGCCAATTTAAAGGAAATGGGGCCCAAAACCTCTACTGGCACAAAGGGCCACAATTGCAGTGGTGTTGTGAAGCTCAGGGCACAGCATGACTGTAACTCAGCAAAATTATCAATTGTCTTTGTTGTGAAAAATCAGCCAAGAGTCTTCCGTGATACAAACGTGTACATCCATCAGGTGACACGTAGCCAGGATTTCTGGAGACACTGAGTGATTCTAAAGTGTTGCTTCAGGTGGTCAGCATGCCTCAGGGTCCCATTTAACATTTGAGAAAACAAAAATTCTAAGGATTCTTTTAATGTAAAATACAGTCATTATTATACACACTGCATACCCTAAAGAAATGTAATGTTGGTTTGTCCCTGCCTGGCACCTGGTGTTTACTATTTGTAGAATGGACAAGACATGCAATGTTAACAGAATATTAGTATTTTACATTCACTTTTCAAACACAGAAATAAATGTACAAGGGCTCACCAGTTTTTAATACACCATTTCCAAAGCTTAGGAGAAAAGCACTTATAGTTTAATGGAGATTTTTTTTTCAGATGCACTCTATCCCTGCACTATTTAATCTGCACATAAAACAGCAGTGGGGGGAAGAATTAGTCTTATAAGATGCAACATGACTTCAAAAGAGATTAAGGCTACTTAATTACACCAGCATATGCCCCACTGATTTGCTAAGTCCGTAGTAAATCTGAACCTAAGTGTACATCTGGAAATGGATAACAAAACATAAAAGTCATTATAATTCATGTAGACTTTCCAATAATTAATATAAAATTTTCTTATCTAAGACATCCTTCTGTAATAATTATATTGGAAGTTAAGAATAATTACTTTTAGATGTTTTATACAGGCAAGGGAAAGATGGATTTTACAACTGATAATCTACTCTGAATCAAGAAATCAAAGACCTTATTAACTCATCATATAAGCATGTGCAATTTCAAAGAATGCTCTCCACCCACTGGTATCAGTTGAATTTAAGTTCATCTCCATCACACAGAGATTTTGTCATGAAAGCATAATTTAAAAATGCAAAAATATCCATGTTGCATTCTTATTTATCTTTTGCATCGTTATGTTTGTCCTTTGGAAACTGGCATTTCACACCGTACCATGTACAAGTTAAAGAGTTTCTCATTATTTTTTAAATGAATGTTACAAATCAATGATCACAGAAATCATTAGACCAGCGTGTATGTTAGAAACATTCTCAAGTGAAGCTTTCATTTTTAGGAAGAAATATACATTAGCAATATTACCATAGTAATAGTAAAAGAAAGAAAGAAAATTTGTGTTGTTCTATGTGTAAATAACTTTCACGTTGGACACACCTCTCAGTCTAAGCAAGTTCTGTGAGCACATGAGGTCAAATCAAGCTGTTTCTGTTCTGAGTCCTCCAGTTCCTGAAGAGACTGAGAAGGAAGCATTATAGTCAAACTTCACACCCAAAAACGATGCTTAGAGGAGATAAACACAAAATGACTCATGCTAGGCACAGAGGAGTGGAATTTCATTAAAACCTGCGAACTGTGCATAGTTCCTCCCTTCTCCCCACTGACAGAAGTGCAAAACCCAGAGTTTCATTATGGTTATGCCTCCTTTGAATTTCACTTCCTGTTTACTCCTGTAAATCAGACAGTTTATCCTAATAACCAGCCTCACAAATTCTCTGTCAGGACTTTGAGTACACTCCCAGGAGTTTAGCTGGCCAAATTCAAGACAAGGTGATTTGATCTGTTTTGAAGAAGGGTCTGGAAAAAGCTACAAGGAGGCTTCTCCCCATAGGAGCAACTTCAAAGCTGAAGCTCTCCCTCTTGAACCAGACAGACACAAATCCATGGAACCTGATGGAGTGCACCTACAACCTGATGGAGTGCACCTACAAATGGATGGGGAACTGGCTGATGTCATCTGATGCCACTTTTGTTTTTCTTTGAAATGTTGTGATCTGGGGATGCTCTCAGCATTGGAACAAGGTAAATGCCCCTCCTGTCTTCAAGGAGGGCAAGAAGAAGGGCCTTGGGAACAACAGCCAGCCTCACCTCAGTCCCTGGGAAGATGATAGAGCAAATACTGCTGCAAACCATTTCAAAACACCTTAAGGACAGGGAGGAGGCTGGGAATAGTCAGCATGGATTTATGAAAGGAAAATCATGCTTAACTGACCCAACGGCCTTCTATGGTGTGATCTGTGCTTGAAATTGCCCCAACCCACATGCAGGACCTTGCAGAGAAATAATTCATTGCCAAGTAGAATGTCACAGAACAGGATATGTAAGACTGAAAGGTCAATACTGAATTTTGAAAAAGAATGTAATTTCTTTCTGAATCTCCTGAAGAAGATCAAAACATCTTCATCATAAGTGCTGTAAGTACATTTAATCTACCTATATCCCAAGATATGAAAATGGCCAGAACTAGTGAACTGTGGCTAACATGTTCCTTTTTTGCCCCTTCCTTACACACTGAAATCTCTCCACAGCCCACTCACCCAGTGCAAGCCAGTTTTCTTTCTCAAAACCTTACTCAAATTCACCATTCTCATAAAGGTTCTTATATATACTTTCACACAAGATCCTCTCACCTGCTTATGACAGACAACTGCTCCCCACCATCAAAACAAGAAGACAACTGAAAGACTGGGAAAGCACATTCCTCTTGTTTAAAGCACTTGTTATATTTTTTATCTAATTAAACAGTCATTTCAAATAAGGGTGTCTTCTTATTTATTCATGAAGCTGCTGCTGTAGCATCTTCAGACATCGTCTGATCTGCAGCCTGATACTATGAGGAGCCAGTCCTACTCCCACTGAATGGAATTGAAAGGTTCCCACTTACTGCAATAAAATAGACAAGATCCTATGTTTCAGTGCTTCCACTCAGTGACATCATACCTTGAAAACAAGGACTTTAAAAAGAAAACAGAAATCCAAACCCTCAAAGAGTAATAAAATGCTGGACGCCATACCTGAAAACCTGCACATCTAGCAAAGCTGACATGGCTTTTGTTAAAAAAACCAAACATTTCCTCTAGCAGCAGACTGTTATCATTGCCACAGTTTCCTTCAAGCAAGAGTTTCTCCCTTATTATCTTTTCTCTGACCAGTATCATTCCTTCTGACAAATTATAGGCCTTTATTATCTTCCTGTTGTTTGAAAAAAATAAAATAGATTGTTTTAAACAGTTTCAGTTCTGTGCATCCATCAAGAAAAAGAGCTCACTCTTAACACAGAGCCACCTGCTGACAGCCAAGTATATTCACACGTTAAAAAATATTAAGTTACTATATCACACAATAAACTATCTCTATTTCTGGGAAAACAACAGTTCTTGGCTTTTTTTTTTTTTCCTCTTTATCTGTATCAAAGGGCTTTGAGGGACAGAATTTAAAAAGCAGGTCATTAAAAACAAACATAACTGTGCAGAAGCCCTGTTGAATTTTTAAACATTTGTAAATGTGCACAGATTTGAGAGAGATGTTTATTTCTTCTTGGAGCTGTATGACTAAATGAGTGGGGTGCAGACACAAGATGGTTCCATCTCTGTTTATTTCCTTCTCAGAGCTGTAGGGAAGCAGTCTGCCAAAACCTGATGCAAGTATTGATCCAGCAACATTTGATCCCTTTCTGTTCCAGTCATACTGAAATGTATCTGCTGGCTGCATCAGGCTCCCTCTCCATCCCTCACCACCTTGCAGCTCAGGGATTGTGGAGCTGTAATTTGCCCTAACTTGAGTCCTGCCTAAAAAATCCCCTTTCCTGGAGACTGGCTTAGCCAGCCCGGCTTGCCAACAGAGGGCAGCTCTGGGCTGGGATAGGTTTGCGTTCCCAGAATCCACGAATCCACGCATCTGTGGTGCCTCCTGGGTGCACGCTGCCACACTGGAGTCCCCCATCCGTCCCAGTCAGCCGGCCAGAGAGAGAGAGACAGACTGGTCCTGCACCTCTGGCATTGCTGATGTGCTGCAATACAGAAGCACAAGAGGAGTAGTTTAAAGCCTTGCCCTACAGTTCTCCTTGAGCTCTGAGAGAGGCATTAAATTTCTGATGATGCATCTCTTTGGTTAAGGCTTGTCAAGCAACACACGGTCACTGCACACTTAATGCTTCTTCTCTTTTCAGAGAGTGTGAGTCAGGAAGGAAAGACTAAACACAGCATCTAAGACAGAGAGGATTCATTATAAGGGATCGTGGGTTCACACATACCCACTGTAAGAGGCAAAATGGACATTTGGCACTGATAGGGAAAGCCAGCATCACAGAAAGGCATGTGCCATGCAGAAAAGCCAATCAGATATTAATATAGTTAATATGTGGCAACAGGGTAAAGTGCTTCAGTTGTATTTGTGGAAATAACATGAAATACAACCAATCTCTACAAGGTTGTCACAGGGACAGCAGCGAGTTTTAGAACAAAATGTCAGATTGGCCTGTTAAATTGTGTCTCAAAGGAGCAGCAAGTAGGCAGCGTCTGGCAAACCTCAGCAGAAAGGGCCAAAGTCTTCACAAGACACCTGCAGCCAAGAGCCTTTAAGAACCCACTCTGAACAGATCCAAGCTCCCAGGTCTGTAGGCAGCCCAAACATAGCTTGCTCCAAGGACCTCTTCCAGGGGATGCAGCCCAGAAAGCAGACAGAGCACATATTTAATCTGTATCACTCACCTCTATACTTTCCCTAAAAATTGAACTTAACTGGCATAAAACTCACAGAGTTGAAACAGGCTGAACTTTTACCTTGGATATGCTTATGGCAGCATATTGTGCATTTAAAACCATAGCCTGATCTCTCCCCCAGTAGTTCTCAAGAGTGACTACATCAGCATTACTCTCTTCTTTCTTTATAAACAAACAAAAAAAACCCACCAACCCCAAGACATTCAAAAGTGATGATTAGGCCAAAGTTTAGCTGAGAAAACTGTTGAGACAGAGGCCTTGGCTGAGTGCCCATCAAAATCAATAGGAGTCTTTCCATTCACTTAATGGGCTTTGACTGAGCTCTGAGTGAAGAGGGGGGGTGGGAAGGTGGTGGGATCTGTGCTGATTACCCACTAACAAAGACGTGTCTGAAATAATCTGCTGCCATCTGTCTTTGTTTTGCTAACCCACTCAGCTGGGCCTAAACAGAAAACCCATCAGCTGAATAGAGAATTAATTACTGAAAGAATGATCCCTTTGCATGTCTCACCTTCTGCAAGATCTACCCCCACTGACCATGTGGGAGATTTCCCTGCATGATTGCAGGAAACCACCGCGACACTGAGAGCCTACGGCTGTCACATACACGTGTGTGTCAGGCAAGCTATAAAAATAAGTAGATTTCCTCAATCTCAAAGAGCTGCTGTAAGACTCCAGTTGTATCTGTTGGGAGGAGCGGATCAGTTGTGACCACGAGGTAAGGCTGGCAGCCCCGTAACCTCCTCAGCGTGTTCCAAAGTGATGAACAGCATAATTTCTCAGGGATCATCCAGACTTGCTATCAATGCTCTGGCTTCCCCATAAGTGAAAGGGTGTACTAACTTCGTGCTCCAAAGTGTTGTGACCCACACTAATTGGGTTTGTTGGACAGATCATGGGACGGCCAGAATCAAACCCAACAGAGCCACATCTGAGGGTGAGCGAGCTCACCTGTGTGGGCTGTGAGGGAGGCACAACCAGACCTGAGGGTGTGAGGGGGGAGGTGACAAGGACTTTGGTGTTGAGGTGGCCAGGGCCAGGAAGCTGCAGAAATAAGGGGTGAAGAGTGAGACTATTCAGATCTGGGAACTGTTGACCTCACAGCACAAACCCATTCTCCTCCTGCAGCCTGACCCAGCTAAAGGCAGTGCTGGGGTGCACCACAAACCCACCCGGTGGCTGTAAACTCCTGTTCCTAAGGGATTATAAAAGATCGCTACACACACGGGAAAACAGTCACAGTGTAAAAAAAAAAAAACAGAGAAAAAGACCTGTTAGAGTCGGAGGGCTGACTGGATATTTTACAGGGATGGGTACAGAAGCAGGCCAGGTCTTGTCACAAAGCATTTAGCTCCTAAGTCAGGCTTAGACTCCAAATTAGGTCTGACAGGCACTTGGCTTTGGGCTTGCAGCTTACCAAGAGCTTTTTTGTCTAGAGAGCAAAGTACCTGAGCAGAATCGAAAGTAAGTCATAGCAATATTTTTCTCAGTCTGTTTCAATCTGTGATCCTTAAAAATTTCCTCGTGGAGCTGTTTGCAAAATTTCACATGCACATAGATTACTGTGTAGCATCTGTGAAGCTAGTTCCTGTTCTTGCATGCCGTAAAAATGACTGTTCAAGCTCACAGGTGAACCCATAATAGGCAGAAACACATGGATTCAAATGCAGTGGGACCCTCAGGAAAGTCACCCATTGACCTATTACTGTCTTTGATTTAGACAAAACCAAAGTACAATAATTGTTATTTTTAAACTTTGAAAGAATGCCATATGAGACATAAAGATGCTCCCTGTCTGAGAAGATTTTTTTTAATCTAGTTTTTTAATTAATTAGTGCAGCTACCAAGGAAGCATGAGCCCACAGTTCAGTCTGAGGCTCAGTAGTTCTGGAGTGCTGCCTGGAGTTTGAAGCTCTTCAAGCCCTGCTGTAAAAATCATAACATGGGTGTGCAGCTATGGGACAATTTCACAGCTGATAGTCTCTCATTTTTTAAATGAAAGACCTCATAAAAGAAAATTTCAATGCTTGTAAAATAAAAATTCGTATTTCTTCTTGAATATTTTTTCTTTCTGTGGGGAGTAGCACTAAACAATAATAAATTGTAAAGATATTAGAAATTAATAAACAAAAAAGTTATTTCATCTTATTTAGAGCTTATACATCTTTGAAGTTGCAATTTCTGAAACATAAAATATTTGAGATTATCCTTGGCATGATCAGAATAAACAAATACTGAATTTCCAGTTCATTATCTTCAAAAATCTCCTGGGCAATATTTCTCTTTTTCATTACTGCTGTCACACAGATGCTCTCCATAAGTCACCTTTCAGCCAAATGCTGCCCACAAATACGTGCAATTCATTCACACATGCAGTATTGCAAAGGTGGGGTAAATGAGGGCAAATCTGACCTTGGGATTTTAATACCCCATCTAGCTATAAAGCATCTAAATTTAAATTTGTGTGTCAAAGTATTTCACACCACTGAGACACTCTTGACAGGGTGATTTTTCCTGTGTGTGCAGCATGTGCCCACCCATTGACACTGTCTTGAGCCTATCATTAAAATCGTTGAAAACCAAAAAGAACAAAATAAAACAAAATACCCACCCATGTGATCTCAGAATAAAGAACATTTTTTTTTCTGGTCCAGATAATTCACTGCAGTGAAAGTTTGGTCTTTAGTTCAAACAGAGCTTTCAACATCTGAATCTTCCCTGGCCAGAGAACCATTTCCAGCAAATTTCAGAGGATTTTAATCAGTATCAAAAAATGTTCCCATCTTCTTCTACACAGCTGTGCAGAGCAACGAGATTACCTTTAGGAGGAGCCTCATCCCCTTCTGTACAGCTAACAAAAACTCTCAGTGGCTCTTGCAAATCTGTTAGATATCCCAAAATACGGTATCATGGTGCAGTATTGGTTAACACAAATATTAAGAACAAACAACCAAATCTTTTACATAAACTGCCTGACAGAAATAAAACAGAACCAGAGGGAGCGGAGATTGAAATCTGCTGAATAGTGTAAGCAGTTTAGAAATAAATATTGTTGTTTTGAGGACACAATGGAGAATAGAAAGTTGTTTCTCAATGGAAGGGAAAAGAAACAATTAAATTTGCTTCGGGGTAATAACAAGAGTGCTTCTAACAGAAATCAAGATCAGATTTAACTGAAAGCAGGAAAGGGCAGAAGGCTGAACAGAAGGTCAGCTTTTACAAATCTAAGCCAACCTTTCTAATCTGCTACCTTTGTTGCTCACACGGCTGTAAATGCATCTGTTCACTTTTAACACTCCCCTCTTGGGTCAAGGAAGGCGAGGTAGAGATGTACTTTATTCTGCATTAATCTCATTCATGTTATTTGTCAGAGCCTTGAGAAATAGAAGGAAGGTCCAAACTGATCCTTAGTGTCTGGACTTGTCCTCTGTGTTATTTGACCACTGGCCCAGGCAATGTCAGTGACTAATTGACTTCACATCTTCAGTTGGCAATCGAGCCCAGCACCTCATAGTCACTCTAGAGGTGAAATGTTTCTTGATGGACAACCTAATTCTCCTTTCCTACAGGTTAAGCCCCTGTAGGCATAAAGAAATTGTTATTCCATTCCTCTTTAGAGAGTTTTTTTTAAATCACTTAAATTCATGATTGATATCTCCACCCAATCTTCCCAGTTCCCAAACTACATGGCCCATATACCATGTTTTTCTGCATGTCAGATCATTCCCACTTTCCTCTGAGTTTGTTCCAATCTTTTTTTCCTCAAAGAGTGATAAGGAAAACCTGGCCTGATACTGCATGCTGACCACTGTGAAGTCGCAAGCAAAACTATTTCAAGTGCCTCCTCCTCCCTGTTAAACATGCCAGATGCAAACCTTTTTCCATGGCAATATAACCCCTGCGAGGAGTGAGTTAACCAAACTTGTTTAACTTGAACTGCAGTGGAAAAGTGACACCTGTGGAGGCAGTCACTGCACTCAGAAAGGGGACAGTAGGAGAGTAATTTAGCAAGAGGGATTAACACAGTTGCTCATTTAACTCCGCCTCTAGTGTTCGCTCCCTTCAACATCAGCCACGTGCTTCATCCCCTGCATGATTAGTATTTTCAGTGATGGCTGAAGCAAGTGTTGCTAAGAATTCTGGCCTCCTCACCTTAGCCTACAGTTTGCTTTCTCTCCCTGTAAAAGAGTGGAACGATTCTGCCTCCTACAGCTATTATCTTTATACTGGATGTTGTCTTGTCACATCAGTTTTTAATGACATCTCGTTTGATTGCCCTGACCTGCCAGTTTTGGCACCTGCTACTGGTTTGTACTCTTCCTCATGTGCACATCCCATCTGGATCCTGTCTTGCTCCTCTTCAAAGATACTTCTTTCTGAGGAGCCCAGCTCCTAAGTCAGTAATTTTACCCATCTGATGGTTTTACTGCTGCTTGCTCAGAACTGGGGAAAAAAAAAAGGAGTATTCATGCAGCTTGTAAAACTACAGTTAATACCCCTCTCTCCTTTTCAGATCAGGGCAGTCTTTAAAAGGACGTGCTTTTCCTGTTACTCTTGTACCTCTATGTTTGCATTAGTTAGGCTCTGTGTTTGTATTAGTTACAACAACTGCCATGCAAATTGAAGCACTAATGCTGCCGGAGGAGCCTGTCCTTGCAAAACACACGGTCCCTGCCTCAGAGCAGTGGCAGGCCTTGCATGTCACCGGGGGGCTGCTCAGCAGTGGCTGCACTGGTCGGACGTCTCTGCAGAGAACTTTGGGAAGAGGCACGTGACCAGAGGAAAACTAAGCTTCTGCAAGACCAAAATTTCCACCTGCTCCAGACATTGGTATCCCAGCCTGTTCAGAAAAATCCCTAAAGTTACTGCAATTTCCATATGATTTCTAAGGGGCACTCTCCCTTCCCCTCCACAGACAGAGATGGAGACAGTCCATCTGACAAAACACCTTCTTCTCCCTTTTTTTCCTCCCTCCACAGCAGGAAAAGCTGCAGCATACACACAAGTTTTTTGAAAGTAGGTAAACCCTTGTCAAGAGCTCCCTAAAAATGCACCACTTTGCAGAATCAACATCAGCTGTGCCCCACAATCAACCACAAGATACAAATCCAGGGGGAAACTCGCTGTTTGGAGTCCAGTGCTCAGAGAACTATTTACTGTCCCTCACTTCCTGCTCTCTATGACATATTGTCAGGGACTAATTGCAGAAGCATAACAAAACTAAATGCCCTAGGAAACAGGGAAAAAAAGGGTTAACATAAGAGAAGGATCCCTACACACCTGCAAGACCTAAGTAGCTTGAGGAGGAAGAGATAAAAGTCTGGGCTTAGCTTCCCAGAGGCAAGTTTGTTGGTCTAGAGTGTGCTCCGAGGAAAGGAAATACTTATTTTTTCAGGCTGGTAAGCAGATGCCATCCAAGAAAACAATTTGCCCTGAACCAAAAAAGTTGATTTTTTAACAGCTGATAAAGGCCCCAAAAGCTGAAGAAGACATCTAGTAGGTATCAGTCTGCCTGCTAAACAAACCTGGACAGTAAGAGGTACCTTGAGTGCTCCTTTCTACCATAAACAGGCTGGTTCAGGAAAACAATCCAGGCAACCAAGTAACTGATTATTCCTGACCCTGAGGGTAACCTGAGTGCTGGTGGCAAGGGCTTCTGGAGTCATTTCCTGATCAGCAGTGGCAGGGTTTCCCGGTGCAGATCCTGGCCCTAGGTCAGGCTGTTTCCTAAGGCAGGTTTTGATGCTCCTGGCTCTGTTTTTCCCATACAATAATTGCTGGTCAGCTGTAAGCAACAGAACCTGGTTCCAGAGCCCAAAAGAACTGTGAAGAATTTGTGTCCCTGTGAACAGGAAACACTCCCTTTGGTCCTGCGTAGTAAACAGAAGCCACTGCTCCCCTGCCCATAGGAGTAACAGTAAATACCTCCACTACTGTACACATTAATCCCAGCTGTAAGCTTATTCACAGGCCCTAAAATCAGAAGCTGAGACACTTAATCTGTTGATTTGCTCTAATGCCGGGAGGCCGCAAATGAGATTGGCTTCCACTGTTACTATATTAGCTGTAACTAGCTAACGTGTGCAGCGCATCTCCCACACACGCTGAACAAAACCTTTCCTGCTCCTTTCCCAGGTAAACCCTAAGGCACTTCCCGAAGGAACATCCCTTCCCAAAGCGGGCTGCCTGGCGCTGCGGACGAGCGCCGGGCGCTGGCGGGGCTGTGGCGGGCAGGGCTCCCGGTGCCGCCGGGGGCCGGCAGGGAGGGGCGGCGGGCCGGGGAGGAGCCCCGCCCGCTGCNGGTGAGTGCGGGGACACTCCCGCTTTTTTCCGTCCCCTTCTCCGTCCGTGCCGGGGGTCCGGCTGCCGGGGATGCCCGAGTGCCAGCAGCCCTTGGTCGGCTCCGGCGCTGCCGGGCAGAGGGCGCGGTGCGAGGGCGGGCGGGGCGGTGGGGATTAACCCCGATGGGCGCTGCGCGGGACAAGTAGGTCGGGATGCGGTCGCAGCCCTGGGAGCCTGGCTGAAGCTCTGCCAAGGGAAGCAGCGGTGGGAGCCCCGCAGTCCAAGCTGCCTGTGAGGTGTAGTGGC
>VZRO01003301.1:36558-63423 GCA_013397915.1 Daphoenositta chrysoptera | reverse complement strand
GGAGCGGAGCCCCGGAGCAGCCGGGAGCCGCTGGGACTCGGTGACAACACGAGCACAAGCCCGGCTGCACCAGCCGCATCCCTGGAGGCACAGCTCTGTACTCTGCTCGGAAATCCACCCGCTGCCAGCAGAGCTCGTGGTGGCTCTACAGTTCACGTTTGAGCAGAACTACGCTGTGGTCTGATTGAACCCTGAGTCTCCTGACTAATTTCGGACCCTTTTCTCCTTTTTTTCGGTTTTTTCTTTTGGTTTGTTGGTTGGTTGGTTTTTGGTTTGTTGGTTTGGTTTTGTTGTTTGGTTTTTTTTGTTTTGTTTTTTAATATTTTTGGTTTCTTTCTTTTGTCTTGTTTTGCCTCGCTGTTACTGCCGCTGTTGTTTGCCAGCGAACCCTAACCTAAAAATCAATCAGTGCCATATCCTGGAGCGTGTTGTGCAACGTTGATTTTTCTGAGTGAGACTGAAGACCATTGCTCCACGTTCTTAAACAAACATATGGGGCATGTTGCAAACAAAGATAAAGAGTGAAATACGTGTACAGGGCTCAATGCAGGCTTTTAGTCCCCTGTGTTCCCCTAAAAATTTATTTCATCTCTCCCACCACCTTTGACACTAGAGTGAATGCTTGTAGCAGCATATGTGAAGCCCTCTCTAACAGGTTGTAGGTATCCAAAACAAACTGGATAAGATGCTATCGTCTGAAGATATTTGATCTTTCAATTATAATGTAATTTTGTATTTTCCACCAACGTGGGATTTCTTCTTCTTTTAGAGAAGAGATAGGACTTGGTCTTTTTGGCTTTAAAGAATACTAAAACAAGAGTGGAGTTTTCTGTATTTAACATGTCACTCAACTTTCTAATAAAACTGACTGCACCATAGGTCCTTTCCACCACTTGTCTTGTGACTCAGCTTGATCAGCTTTTAATAGGAAATTATTTTTAGTAATTCTAGTCTAGCAGAGGAATTCCCTGTATCAGGAATTGGTTTGTCTGTGTTTTGAGGATAGCTGCAACAAGAATGGATCTTTTTAAGAGCTCTGAATGTAGGCTGGCCTGTTTGAGCCTATGATGTAGGAAGGAGAGTGGCACACAAAATAAAACAATCTTTCAGCAATAGGCCCAGAAATGGAAGGGTTCACACTCTGTTTATCTGGCTGGTTTTCATCATCCTGGATTTTGTCTCCTCGTTAGTTGAAACCTCAGGCTGCCCTGGAGCCCAGACCCACTGCTTCACAAGCAGGCCTAGTTTAAAGATGATATTGACAGGTTTTATCAAAATGTAGGTGAAATGTCACCACTGTTAAATAACTTCTAAAGATTTTTCCTGTTCAGTTACTGTCTGCTGGCAATAATAGAAGACCTGATTTACTAATCTGTTTGTTTTATTGCTCTGGTTTTAGATAGTACTAGGCAGCAGTGTGAGGTGATTGATCCTGACTCCTTGAGAAACTTCTGCTCAGAGCTTCAAAGCACGGCTTGCAGAGTTGGCTGGGGGTGAACCCTGTTAGCTCAAGTCCTGCCCACGAGCTGTGCCCCGAACACTTTCCATTCTTTGTCAGCATGCATGTTTTGGCTGTTTCCCTTATGCTTTGTCTTTTGTGAATGACAACTTGGCTTAAGTAATGGGAAGGAAAACTTTTCAATGGGATTGATGTTGACTGTCCTCACCGAAAAAAAAAAAAAAATTAAAAAAAAAATTGGCATTATTCACATATACATCACTCAGGTTACTGTTCTGCGTGCAAGTTTTCAAATTAGTGAGAGGGAATGAGGTGTAATCAGCTGTGAAATCTCTTGAAACCCGAGTGCTGCACTTTCTAAAGTCAGGGTGCCCTGTGAAGTGGTGTCACCAGCCCCAAGGTAGTTGAGCAGGCTTCCTTTCTGAGGCAGAGACTCAGTGATTCACAATGTGAGCTGCCCACGACCAGTGGGGTGATTGGGGGCCTATTAACTTAGTCAGCAGCGAGATTGACAAACACGTCCTGTCCCAGCAGGCTTCCCTTCTGTGGAGCTTCAGTGCCTTTGTCAGTGCTACTGTCACCTTGCCCTCCTCCCTGGCCCTCACCCTTCTCCTGGAGGAATAGTGCTTATCAGCTCTTCGGTTTGAAACAGTGCTTGTTTCCTGGCTGCTTATCCTCACCAGCTGTGTCACAGGAAGGTTTCCATCAGCCGTGTGTACATATGGCAAATGTTGAAAGCCAGGAACCCAATGTAGAGACAGAGCTAGCAACAGAGGTGTAGCATGAGCTAGAACAAAACTGCTGAACATTCTCCTCCTTTAAAAAAATTAAAGCTCCAATAACGGCAAGGAGTTTTTGAGAGAGGTAAACATTGGTGTTTAGAGGAAAGGCAATAGCCCAGAAGAGTGGTTCAGAATGAGAGCAGGAAATAAATTATTTGCTGAAATTTGAATCTGTTCAGGCACAAGAACGGCATTCAGTATGTTCCAAAAATATGCTTATAGACCTGATAAGGGGTGTGGAAAAGATATTTATTCTCCATGGTCGGTGTGGACTTGCATAAAAGGTGTGACTGGGACATCATTAGTTGAGTAACTTTATACCATTTCATTGTTATTCTAGGAAGTCCTGTATTCACTTTCTGGCTGCAGATAAAGGCTGCCAGTTCACTCTACCCTCAGTGAAAGTGTCTGAAAATACATAAAGATGACTTTTTACACCTATGTGGGAGAACAAAACGGAGATGCATCCCTTTCCCACCCCTGAGCAATTCAGTATTAAAGGAGCCAAATGTATATACAGAGGGTAAAGTCCAGGAGTGTGGGAGACAAAATATTACCTCTCTTTAAAAGACTTCGAAATCAACCCTTGCCAGGTGGCGGGTAGAGTGTCATTTTTGGCAAGCTGACTATTGACTTAGCCATTATCATTTGGCAGAAAATGTGTCACTAGGTGTAGATGAGAGCAGGTCTGTACCTTGGTGTGGGAGTAGGCTGTTACTGTGCTTGGTTTACCAAAGATAAATATGCAAACGTCCAGAAAAAACTAAAATTTCTTTCTAAAAGTGATTGAATTCCTCCAACCTCGCTGGCAGCCTCCTCCAACACTATGCATTTATGTGCTTGGATCTTGACTTTCATTTCATTTAACTCCTCCTGATACAAGCCTTATTTTGTGTTTTTCAAAACCAGATAGAGTTTTATAGTCTGCAGATGTATTTACAGATGAATGTCTTGAGTCTTTGGAAGTCAAGTGTAACTCCTTTGCAAAGCTCTGTTTGCATTCTGCCCTTGCTGTTTGGAATATGGGTAATACATTCAGTCTTCCTAAAGCAAACTCATATCTTAACACACAAGATTGCTTTCAACTAATTACATATCTCACTGACTATTTATCTTGGAAGTAAAGAGAATGATCTAAGTAACTGAATGCAGTAAGAGCTGTTGCCTTTTAAATTCAGTATTACAATCCATCAGCTTCACTGTGATTGTGACCTTGATGTCAGACGAGCTAGAGGTGTCCCACGTCTGCTTGCAATTGTATTAATTTTGAAAGTCTTTCCAAATGTCATGGGCAAGAGAAGGTTCAGAGATAAGATATCTGTAGGGCTGTGTAGTATTTAATTTTGAAATTAAGCTCCAAGAGTCTTAATGTGATCTGTGAATTACTTGTATAACATGATTACGTCAACAGTCTTCCTCCTTCTCGCAGTACTTGACTGTTTTTGTAACTATGTTGAATTTCTATTTGTCTTAGGACTTTCATATCCATGGGAGCATCTGTAGGAGCAGTAACAAAACAGACCCTGTTCCCTCCTCTCATGCCTGCAGGGCGCCCTTTCCGTGTGTCCAATGCCTCCCGAAGCAGCCGGAAAGGAATTGTTGCAAGCAGCCTGCAAGAGCTCCTCAGCAAGGTATAGCAAACAGTCCCACTCTGACTGAAACTTACAGGGAAATACAGTATCCCAGAAGGACAACCCACAGGCTCTTGTTCCTCTAAAAAAATCATTACTGGGGAAGTTCAGGAGAATATTTCAGATAAGCAAGCCTCAATATGGAATGATGGTCTCTTTAGAATGCTAAAATCTCCTGGGTTTTTTTCAGACTTTAGATGCCTTCGTTATAACTGCTGGAATAGTTACTCTGGTTTTGGAGGAAGATGGCACAGTTGTGGACACAGAAGAGTTCTTCAAGTCCCTGGATGATAATACACACTTCATGGTTCTAGAAAAAGGACAGAAATGGACACCAGTAAGTGTTGACTGCTTCTCTCTCATTTGAGTAGAAGTGGATGGAGGCATGTTTGTGGCTGCTAAAATTGTTGGAAAGAGGGAGAAGAGGAGGAAAAATTCCCCTGAAGAGGCAAAGTGTAAACTCCTTGTTGAGCTTTACTGGATGAAAAATTAAGTTCCTATTTCTTATCGTCCCTTGTTTGGACATAGATCTGTTGGCAAAGATCCACCAAGAATAGAAATAAAACATTACAACTGAAAAGAATTATAGGGGAAATACCCTGCTTTTGGAGAAGCTCAGAAAAGTCTTTGTTCTTGAGACTTTTTGTAACATAAAGAAAATTAGGACTTTGAATCTATGAAGTTAAAAAATACAATGTCTTTAAAGGTTAGATTTTGACTGTAAAAATGCTCAAATTAAGTAATAGAAAGCAAGTTCTGCCTTCTGAATGCAGTAACAGTTTAGTGAAGATTAGAAAAATGCCTGTGTTTAATTTTGCAAATAGCCAGAAGTTGCCATCAGAACCTAATGTTAGTCTGCATGCTTCAAGATATTTAAAAACTATTAGAACTGGCTTGCTCTAGCCTTCTAATCATATCAATTCGGTGTTCAATTAGTTATTTTGTGGGGAAATAGTCATCTGTACATTAATAACATAGAGTCAAACTCCTAATAGTTTTTTGCATGAGATGGTTGTTGCTAGAAAGCTGGCATCAGAATTTTTTCTACCAGGTGCAGAGCTGCCCGTGGAGCTGTAAGCAGGGACACTGTTTTGTGCCTGCACACGTATGGCTCGACCATGTGGCCCTGTTTTGTCAGTCTCCTGTTGCAGCATAGTCAGCCTGTACATCTTTCCCCAAAATACCTCACTGGCTTATCAAGCTCTGCATCTGGGGCATGAACTCCAAGGGCAGAAAAGAAGTTGCAGCCAGGGTGTGATTCCACCTTGCTCCTTTCCCCTGTCTCCTGTCTGGCATGGCAGCAGCACAAGTTTGAATGCAGCCCCTCTTCAGAATGTGCTGAGTGACAACAGAGGGACTGTCACAGCTTCACCAATCACCTGGAGTGTAGCACCAGCGCTGTCCTGCTTTATCCAAATATTCTAGGTGCTAATGGGGAGGGGTGTGGGGAGATGCTACCAAGCACACCAACTGCTGGTTGTGTAGCATACCAAAGCTGCTGTTGATAGGGGCCCTGTTGCTGGAGCTTGGAGATTATCAAAGTAAAACAGGCATAAAATTGCTGGCTAATGATATACTGCTGTGTTTAGCTTTGTCTGACTTACCGTGACACTGTCTGAGGCTGGGGTGACAAGTACAAAAAGGCCCAGTCTTACACAACTTTATTGCTTCATTTAGTGTGCAGAAAACAGCCTGGCAGCTGCCAGGTCGTTAACCTTGAGCGGAATGTGCTGAGCAGAGGATCCCGTGTATCCACTAGATGTCTCTGTAAATACGGGTTCTCTTTACTCTTTTCTTTTTGTTTTTCCTTCCTTAAAGAACTCGCCCTGCAGCAGACAAGGGCTGCTTTCATTAAAGGAGGGTGGGTTTAAGGTGGAAGATGACTTTCTGTGCTCCCTCTCTTTTGCTTTTTCTCTTAAAATCTCGTTGTTAAACCCTAGGCCTAATCAGCAGTGGTTCCCTCCCTGTGTTTCTTTTTAGAAGGAAGAAAGAGGTGTTATGTGCCAGGGTTTGAAATAAGTACCTGACTTTCCACAGATGTCATCTTTGTAGCTGTCTCCAAGAGCGCTCATCAGTATTGTGTTCATGACTAAACAGAAGGACCTAATGCCATCCTGGTTATTTGGTAGCCTAACCTTTCTGCCTCAGAGAGCAGCTGGAATGTACCAGGATAAATAAATGGCAGGAACACTGTCCGGTGGTATTACCTGTGGCTTCATTGTACTCTGAAGAAGCTCTGCTACAGAAAACAAATATTCAGGAGGTGCTATGTCACTCTAGAATTTCAGTGTCTGTTTGAAAAACTTCAGAAGCCTGTTCAGGACCTGAAAAACAATACATAAGCTACAGACCTCCTTTTCTGCTTTTCTGTGTGCAAAGCTGCTTCTGAAGAGCTGCACTGTTAATAATTGTCTTGCTCTCGTTTCCTGTGTCATGGTACCAACTGTTTCTCTCTCTTTTTAAATCAGACAAAAAATGGAGTTGTTGCTCTGAGAAAAAAGAAGAAAATGGGAGTAGCTAACATCACGTTTGATCTGTACAAACTGAACCCTAAGGATTTTATTGGCTGCTTAAACATCAAGGCAACCTTCTATGAGATCTACTCTATCTCATATGACATCAAGTGCATGGGAGCAAAAAGCGTGTTGCGGTGAGTGTGTTTCCACTACTGATCAGGTGTACGTGTTAATGGAAAAATCTGTGTTTGCTGTTGGTTCTGGGAAGCAGGTGTGTTCATAAATTCAGTATTTTTGTTGTTTCTTACATATTGGTTAATATGCTGACCCTTTCTTCATAAGGTGGATAGCTGACTGGTAAAATACTTCCTGTAGCTTTTTATCATGGAATCTTAAATTTCCCCCAAGGCAAAACTTTTATAAGCTTGTATTTAGTGCAAAGGTATAAGTACAGTTTCTTTGTTCTGCTGAGAGAATTTCCTCACATTTCCTTGACTTGTTTGTCTGAAGCTTGCAGGAGGCTGGGGAAGAAGCTCTTTGAAGAGGAGACTTCAAAGGGATGAAATAAAAGGAATTTGAGATCTAATGTTAGGGGTCTTAAAGCTTGCTCAGACGTTGCAGTTCCTGTTTGCCAGATTCACCACTAGAGCTACATGGAGGCAAAGGAAAATGGAAGAGATGACACTCTGCTCTCTTAATGTGGATTTGTCATCCGTAGTGATGTCACTGTTCTTAAGCCAGCTGGTGTGGTCTCTGAGGGAGCCTGTCAAGGACCACTGCCTCCTGCAGGACTGATCTGCAGTGGGCTGTGATTTTGGTAGAACTGGCTGTTGGGAAATGCTGTCTTACTCAGAGGCAAAATAATACCTGTCCTGTCCACTGTTTACAACAACGAGTTGAAGGTTGGTGTCTTGTCAAAACAAGCTGTGTTCTGCCCTGGTTCAGGAAGACTCCTGAGTTCAGACACCTGCCCAGAGGTGCTGTACTTTGACAGTTGTTTAAGCTGCAGCCCCAGGTTTCTCTACCTGACTTCTAGAATTCTGGTTGAGACACAATGGTGTGATGTGGCTGCATTTTATTACTTGAGTACCATATCTGACAGACAGATGTGTATGTCATCAGTGAAGTTTTCACTTCTTCTGAGTGACATGTAGCCTTTAGATGAAGTCTTTAAGCAGTCCTTCCTCTCCTGATGCTGGTATGCTGATTAGCATTGTAATGCTGATCTTGTTCCCTGTCTTTCAGTCTCACTGACCTCTCCCACTCTACTTGGGTGGTCCCTTCCTTAATCTTTCAGGCTATGGCTGGTGTGGCTGTAGACAAGACTCCTCTCTGGTCAGGCTGAAGTGATTATCCAGCTACATGCTACACCCACCTGTAACACTGACTTCATCGGGGTTTCTTCAAAGCAGAGGTTTGCCCTTGGACAGCTGCAGTCCTCCAGTTCCTATGTTTGTCAAGTCTCTCGAGCCAAAACAAACTCTGATCTCTGCCTGCCTGCTATAGAACTGAGTATCAGCACTGGACCTTGTGCTGCTAAGGAGAGCTTGAAGTGACAATTCTGCCTCCCTGCCAAGACAGGGCAGCTGGTGAGAAAGGAGCGGTGCTGGCAAACAGCTGAAGTAGCTGTGGAGTTCCTCTGGAAGCTCTGTTATGTTACAGAGTTGAGCTGTAAGGGAAGTGCCACTGTCAGAGTGGGAAGATAGTCTGCTAGCAAAGAACAGGGTGACAGAAGAGATAACCTTGGGTACCCTTGAACACAACAGTGACATGGCCTGTCTCAACTTGCTGTTGAAATCAGAGACAGACGATGTCAGGATCCTGGTGTGTAGTCCCTCTGCTAATGAGTTCCAGATTGCTAACTCTGATACGCTGTCCCTGAGCCCACATGCAGGGGGTGAAGGGAAAGGACTGAAAAATGCTGCAGCTGTTCATGATGGGAGGGGCTGGAAGCCTGCCAGGTCTGATTAGTGCATTTCCCCTGGTGGTGTTTCCCTGTAGCGTCCGACTGAAGGATCAAATGTCCAGTTCAACAAATAACTTGCTCCATGGTTTAAGTGGCAACTGCTCCTGTGTGCAAGTGACACACTGCAGCTGCTCCACAGCCCAGTACCAGGTGCAGCTTTCTTTACAACTGTAAAGCTCCTTGGCCTGCTCTGTGTGATGGAGGAAGAACGTGCTGAA
Source organism: Daphoenositta chrysoptera (assembly GCA_013397915.1). Classification (NCBI taxonomy): domain Eukaryota; kingdom Metazoa; phylum Chordata; class Aves; order Passeriformes; genus Daphoenositta; species Daphoenositta chrysoptera. Next base: position 54,911 of record VZRO01003301.1, on the reverse strand, counting down.
ATGGCACGTGTGGGAAGCATGAATAAGGGTACAGTGTTCTTTAAAGGCTTCACAGGCTCTAAGTACAGGGTATTCTACTATTTTGAGGCATTGGATTTCAACTGCAAACCTGTCATGACAGTGGGGGTTAAAATGAATTTGTAGGAAGATTTTTCCTTCTCTGCTTAAGCTCAAAGAACAAGTGAATAGAAGCAGAGGGTTCACAGCTGCATGTTTTCTCAGACAGGAATTCAGAAAATCTTCCCACTTGAAGAGAGACTGATCTGGTTTCTGCATCTTCAGAAACTGATCCCATTCCAGTTTTTTTGTACTGCTTCCCAATGCCTCAGATTCATACTTGTGAGTGCCCTCCTAATTTCTGGGGGAGGAGACTCAAATGTAGCTCTCAGTACTGTTGTCCCTGTTGTTTCTTGCAGAATAGAAGGAAGATGCAGCTACAACTAAGTTGAATAAATCACCATTCAAATATGACTATCTTTATTCCCCTGTGAACATCCACACTTTATATTGTTGACCTCTGATGCTTACCTGATGTTATCTTATGGATTTGTACTGATTCTTACACAGCACTATATACTTGAATGGTGATTTTATCAAATGTTTTAAAAATAAAGTAGTTGTGTACTGAGAATTCTTCAGGCTTGCAGCCTGGCCAGCACTAATTTGCCTGCTTCCCCTGTTTTGCTATTGAGTATCAGAGTATCCAGTGTAATGTGATTGTTCAGCTTCAGATCTAATTAGGTTTGATCTGTGGCTCGGAGGCACATGCAGGGTTGTATTAGTGAACGACAAAGGTGAGACATGAGGTGAGATTGTGCTGCAGGAATGCTGCTGGGCTCCCAGCCAAAGTTGTCTTCTGTGGTACTGTGATGGTTTGAGTGATGCCTTTGCAGAGGGGTCTGGCAGGGTGTCAGCCTACTTTGTTAAATGTGTTTTCTGGTTCTGCCAACATGTCAGTAGTTTTCAGTCAATCAAGTATTTTCTTTAAAGATGGTACAAAAATGACCATCTTCTTAGAAGTGAGAAGGAATGTAAATACATCAACTTAAGTCATCATAATGCTGTGGGTGGAAAGGGGTAATGTAATCTTGCTGGTGATTTTTTTCTTAAACAAATGACTTTTCTTCCAGGAAAGTGCTTCAGCTAATATCGCACGCAGCACAAATAACTGGACAGTTTCTTCTCTATACTGGAACGTATATGTTGCAGTTGATGGGTGAATATGATGAAGATGACATGTGCACCAGATCAAGCCGGGAGTAGTGACCACAGCTGCACTTCTGATGTCGAATCCTTTCACTTAAAGACACTCTCTTGCCCAGTTCTGATTGTAATCATGTTATAGTAGGGGAATGCCCACTAATGTGAACTAACATTTTTCCCATTTGGGAATGCTTGTAGGCCTTAGTCATAAAGTGTTTGATGCTCACAGGGTCTTAACACCACAAAAAGATGGGTGCCTAATGTCTAAGAATTTGGCAAAAGGAGAGAGAGGGCAGGTTTTTGCCACAGCAACTCAAAATGGAGAATAAGTATACTTGGAAACTTGCATGCTTTGTAACCAGTGGAAACTTTTTGCACCAATCAAGACTTTGTTTTTGGGTGTTTTTTCGGTTTTTTTTTGGGGGGAGGGGGAGGTTTGTTCTGTTTTGGTTTTTTTTGTTGTTGATTAGTTGGTTGGTGTGGGTTTTTTGTTTTGTTTTTTGGTTTTTTCATGGCTATCTACTTGCATTCTGAACAGACTCGGCTGTAAGGTGAGGGCAAGGGGACTGTATGGTTTGTTTATTTGTTTGTTTTAATCCTTAACAGTACTGGTATTAGTGTGAAACTGGCATTGGGGTGAAGTGTACTTATTTACTCCTGCTGACAATGAAACTACACAGTACAACTTCAATCCTAGTTCAGTGACTGACTCTGCTCATGAAGCCTAATTGGAGATTGTGCAACTACTAAGCAGAAGATTAAGATTTAGCCTTACTTCCCTTAAAACAAATAAAAACTTTTCATTACAGTTATGCATATTTTTCTTCAAATCTTCAGGATGTTCAGGTAATTACAGCTCATACAGTTGAAGAATCTAATATATATTTTTAATGAATCTGATGTCCAGTCATCGATTCATCTGCCATTGTTTCATGAGTATGTCTTATAAGCAACCTGCTGAAGCTTTTTTCAGGGGTTAAACCCACCACTTCTGTAGTTTTTACTATTACAAGATGACACTAGGTCTCAAGTTGGGCATGAGGTACATGTAAGAGTTGCTGGATATTTTGTTGCCCTTGAGTTCAGGGGAGAGCAGCAGGACATTACCTAGTGTTGCATAACATATATGTATGCTTTAAAGTGAATATTGGCAGTATTATACTCTCCCAAGACAAGCTGTATTAAAGGACAAAGTAACATTTCCTGCAGTTTACTAAACTGTTGCTATGCTCAGGTTTCAGTAAGCTTTTCCTCAACAGTGTGAAAAATTGGAAATCAAGTAGCCTTAGGAGTCTTGTGTCAAAATGCAAACTCATGTTGGTGAAGGAAAAAAAGCCCAACTTTGGTTGTTCACAGGTGTGGCTTTTGAGTTTGTTTGCTTGCACATGAAGAATTTTAGGAAGTCTGAAAGCTATTGAGGTGACATCAGACGCAGGAGCTGTGTCTGTCCTGACAGTAGGTGCCACCCAGTAAGAGCAGCTCTGGTGCAGAGAGAACAAGTGGAGCAGGGCAGGAAATCAGTGGCACTGAAAGGGAAAAGACCACTCTGGACCCCACAGCACTTGCTGTGCCACTGAGGCAGGAATCCATTAACTGTGTGCACCAACCACGTTGACCAGGTGGAGGAAAACCTGATCTGCTACAAGAGAAGCAGGAAGGTGGAAAAGATGAAGTATCATGGTTGGTGGGATCTATTCTGACCTGTTAGCTGGGTCTGCTCGCCTCAAAGATCACTCATATATGGGAATATTGCTCTTACTTTTATCTGCAAATCTCACCTTCATGTGCTTATTTTTGCCTTCCCATTAAGAGTGTGGCTATGCCAGCTGGAGCTGCGTCTTTCAAATCACCATTGAGAGGAAGAACAGCCTAAACCCAAGTGCTAAAGGCACTGATGGGCACAAGTTTTGGTAGGTCTCTGCCCATCTCTTCAGTAATGGGTATTACAAATAAATAGACAGCTGAGAAAAACCTTGGTGTCTCTTCCTAGTTCGTGTTGTTTCCCATCTACTTTTGAGTGTTTGCTGGAGGAGGCAGAGGGCATAGTGCTCCAGATAAGGGGAGGACTTGTTCTTTCCTAATTTCTTACAGGGAAGACGGCCTGGAGCTTGCAGCACTGTCAGGTGTCCTTCAGAAGAAAACAATAAACTATTCTGGGAGTAATGAGAAAGCTTCTATTTTGATATAAGCCCTTTATATTTTATCTGTATTTTTCTTGACACCCCCTACATAAATGATTGTTGCCATGTTGATTGTTGGCAAAAGTCTTTCTATCCCTGCCAAGGAATTGCATTTAACTGACTTTACAAGGACATGATAATTAACTTTTTCAGCTTTTAAGGACCACTTATTCTATTAAAACAATCACACCTCTTGAAAGCAAATTCTCTTAAATGCTTCTAAGAATATTTATTTTGCTTAGGGCGGGATCACCAGCATTTAAATAAAAGTAAAACAACCTGCAGAGCTCATTGTTGCTTTGAGTTGCTTCTTCAACATCTGTAGTACAAAAGCTTTTGCATGTCTGAACCGTGCAGATCCCAAATTCCAGCCTTCTCTAGCCAGATGCAATTGTTACAGGACTAACACTCCATAGTTTACAGTGGCACTATCTGGGAATCTAGCAGTGATCTAAGAAGCTAACTTGATATGAATGTGCAATGTTTTTAAGCAGCTGCTGCTTCAACAGCTTAACACTTAAAACTTGAGCTGCTGATGGTCCTGTGTGCAGCAGTCTCCACCTTGGAGAAATTCCCTCTGTTCAGCTGTTTGCATTTTGAATTAGAGTAGCTCAGCTTTGATATTTTCTCAAAATGGGAGAAGTGTCTTTGAAGTTGTCTGAAATTGTTTCATTGCTTCTGAATCTGGGTCTTTCACAGGCTTAGTATTTGGAGGTGATATTTGCTACTGTACCAACTTCTTTCTGGAAATAAATTTTGGCTTTGGGTCAAACTGGAAGAGTTTGTCGTTCTCTGAGTTGGAACCAGTCTGATAATTTTTAGAATTTTTTTTACAGACTGCCTAGGAAGCATAGCTTTGACTTCAGCTGTATATGGTATGCAGCAAAGAAAAACTTTAGCACTATCTACCTTTCAGAGAACTATATACAAGTGCTGTACAATATCTAGCAAGGCACAGAAAAACTAAAAGCACAGGCTCTTAACTGCAAGTATGTGGAGAAGCAGCTAGATTTTTCTACTTGGCATTTTTAGCTTTAATTCCTGCAAACTCAGTTAACCTGCACTTGTTAGTGTTGCAGACAAGGCTGGGAGCAGTGACATGTAGAAGGTGTGAAACATGTTTGCTGCCTCCTTGCTTGCACAGACCCTCTTTGCCTGTTGCTTTGCATCACTTACTAACAATGCACCAAGTCATACTCTCTGGTTACCAAAAAAGGAATTTTCACTGAAGTAAGAGACCTTGTTGACTCAGGCACTGCTCATGTTCTGCAGACAGAGCAAAGTCGCTTTCTTCATGACCAGAATGAAGAATCTAATAGCTTTGTGTGTGTGCAGTTTATCATTGCTTCATTTCCTTCCTTTCATAAACCCATGAATGTTTTCTTGCACCGATTCTTTCAGGAGATAGGATTACAAGCCCTTCTGTCCAGGGAGAGAGGAAAAAGCAGGGTCTAAATTCCTTAGATTATTTGAATTATGCTGTAGGAAACATCATGAATCCCTTCCCTATGGAGGCGGGAAAGATAAAAGCAGGGAAATTGGACTTTGAGCTGGAATTCTTTTCAGTGAAGTGTGCAGAGGTAGGTGTTCACAATTTTGGAAATGTTGGCAATTCTGAATTTTAACTGTGAAGATAACCTTATATGATAATTTGTAGCTGGCAGATGTATAATTCTAAATAATTTCAGTGTGCTTCTTCCCTGAAATTACACTTGAACTATAGGCATAAGCTTCTTAATTAAAAGCAAAAAAAAATAGTTTAAAACCAAAGTACCAAGCATATTTTTTACTTGATGCCCCAAGGGTTATTAGATGTCTTAATGTGATTAACATACCACTTCAGTTATGTATTAGTATATATCCTTGTGGGGCTTAGAGTTTATTACTGCTTTCTCTACCTTACATTGTCATATATGTAGCGAAGATATTTTTAAGTGTAAGGATTGTTGTTATGATAAGGTAAAACACAGTATTTTACCACTTCATAATTTTCAGGCTCAGTAGCTTAACTCACTGTGAAAATTGAGATGGGTTAAAACTGTATTCAGTGATTGCAATATTTTCTGCTGTGTGGTGCCAATTTTAAGGAATACTGTTCATGAATAAATAAAATCAAATAGTGGCTTTGGATGTTGTCTCTATTCATTTCCAGAATAATTTATTCCTGAAATAAGCATGAATATTAATGAATCTATGGTCTGGCACAAACTGTTTCCAAATGGACTGTGGCAGTGAAGTAACTGGATACTATTATGTGGCTCTGAACTCTTAACTCTACCACTGACTCACTTTCTGGCCTCAGAGAAACCGTGCAAACTGTTTCCTTTCATACAAAAGGATTGCTTTCCTTCATGTTTCACAAAAGTTGCAAAAGACTGCAAAATACTGAGTACAGGACATAGAAGGGTTCAGTAATCTCTGGCATTCACTAAACACTGTTAGGATCAAGGACCTCTTTATTTTGCCTCACCAAACCTCTGCAGTCATTTACCTAGAGTAGGTAGACATTCGACTGCAGGGAAAAAATTAATTTAGTTTAGTGAAATATCGTATTTGTCTAGTTCAGGATTAACTCAAGCTTGAGGGGAGCTAGCATGCAAGTGTGATTTGTCTATTGCTCTTCTATCTAATAAGTACATCTTGCATTTAGCTTAAGGGACAGTTTTGCAGAGCTTGGCTAATAGAGCAGTTCCCCTCTTGTGAAGGAATCACGGTCTGGTTTCTTGCTGTGGGAAAGCATAAAATAGAACTGTTTTTGGTTTAGTGGTAAGGCTTTGGCAGTGGGAGCTAGAGGGATGCTGTGGGGGTGGCCTCTGTACAGAGCTGCTTCCGTCTGGCTCTGAAATGAAACCACCACTGCTCAAAGTTGAGACCTTCAGACAAGCTGGTGGTGTCTGTGGAAACACATCTAAGAAAGGGTGGAAAATGCTGTGCAGCAGCTGTGAGAAAGAACTGAAAAAAATGTGGGAGATAACCTGCAGCCATCAAGGTCAGTCAAGAAGTGGGAGGAAGTGCTGCATGTGCCAGGCAGAGCTTTCTCTGCAGCCTGTGGAGGAGCGTGCTGGAGGAAATATCCCCCCGTGGAAGCCCCGCTCCCACAGCAGGTGGACATGCCTCGGAGGGAGCTGCAGCCCTGGAGGGCCCAGGAATGAGCAACTTTTCTGGCAGGAGCTGTGGCCAGTGAGGGAGCCCCACTGGAGCGGTCTGTTCCTGAAAGACCCCGCGCTGTGGAAGGGAGCCAGGCTGGAGCAGACCGAGAAGGACTGTGCCCTGTGGGAAGGGCCCAGAGTGGAGCAGGGGAAAGGGGGAGAAGGAAGGGACAGCACAAAAGAGGGGATGTGGACTGATCATGACCCCCATTCTTCTACTGCTTGGGGACAGGGAGAGGAGGTAGAAGAGCTGGGAACAAAGCAGTGAAGTTGAGCGTGGGAAGAAAGCGTAGATTGGGAAAGGTGGTTTTGGTTTTGTCTTTGTTTCTCACCATCTTTTTCTGTTTTTTGCTGAAATTAAATTGGTCTTCCCTGAATTCTGTCTGTTTTGCTGATGTCAGCAGCTGGTGAGTGATCCCTGTCTTTATCTTGACCCACAGACTTTTTCATCCTATTTTCTCCTTGTGTCTGTTGAGGGGTTGAAGTGAGAGGTCAGTTGGTGAGTGCCTGGCAGACAGCAAAAAATTTAGTAAAAATAAGCACAAACTCCAAGGTGTTTGTGCTAATGGTGGCCAGTAAAATTCGAAACCAATCTTTTGGAGTGTTTTCTGAATGGCTTTTCACAGCAGTGTTTGGACGGACAAAATCCAGTCATATGCAGGACAAAGTTAATATTTTCACTTTACTAAGCTCAGTCTTGGGCATGGTTTTTCTAAGGTCACCCATCAGCTTGAATCGTTCATAGTAGGCCTCACTCCTAATGTGTTCTTGATTAGGAACATTTATTAATAAATAGCAGTTATCACTTGAAAAAGAACTTCAAAATAGTACTGTTAGTAGTTTCATAAAACAGAACAACTAATGAAACGTAACACTAGAAATAGAGTATGTCTTAATAGGCTCCAGAATCAGGATAATGCATTCTATCCTGTTCCAACATAAAAAGTTGATGGACCAACAGTTTTCTAAGAAGTCTGCTTCAATAATTAGCATGCATTATGTATAGATTAGGTTGGGGGCAGGGGGGTTAAGTAATGTGACTATTTTAACAGATTGTTTGTGATTCTGTCATATGTTAAAAAAAAAAGAAAGAAAAAGTTCAGATCCTCAGACAACAACTCTATTTAAGAAAATAGTAGCTTAATGATGTGTGTAGTCAGTCTATTATAGACCCAGAGAAATCTCAGACATCTAAGAAGTCCTTTGAAGTCCTAACGGTAATTTCTTCTGACACATTTTTAATTACATCATGAAGTCCATAAACTTTTATGTTAAAAACACTTCTAATTACAAAGCATCTTCCCTTGCATAGGTACATGGCTTGGTTTGCTGCTGCTCTTTACTAAACAGTGTTTTCAAATGCTCCACTCCCATCTCAAAAATCAGGAGAGAACATACAAGAAAACTATAAATAATCTTGTTTAAGTAGAAGGACTAGTGTTTATTCCTGAACTAGACAAACTGAAATCTGTGGTAAATTATATTTTATTTCTGAGAAGCTAAATTGCAAATGCCATCATTTCAGCAATTCCTGTACAAAATGTGCTTAATGTAGGTGCTCCCCCAGCTGCAGCTCTCCTGCTTTCTTGCCCCCTTAGGGAAGTTGCCTAGAAAAGCTGCCTTGGACAGTTGCAGAATATTGGTCTAATTTCCACCCAAGTGATCATTCTTTCCAAATAAAAGTCACTATCTTACAGAATAACCGAGGTGTTTTCAGAGATGATTGATTATTCAACAACAAATCAATTTTACCAGAAATCAAAAAGTATTAGATAGCTGCTGCAAATATTCCAGTCTCCCAGAAAAGCCATATCATCTTTGGATGGGATGATCAAGCTGTTTTTCCTCATTATTATAAGCACTTTCTGCACACTACATTAGGATCAATATTTCATCTTGAGAAGAAAAGTACTGTCTCTAATAATTCCACCTTTGTGAACACTGAATTTAGTAAACAATCTTCTCAATTCCTCCTAGTCTTGGCTGGCCCTGACATGGTACTGTGTTTATTTTTCACAAGAGTTGTGACCAGGGAAAGCAAAGCAGGTTTTGTCACTTGCAGCATCAGCTATCACTAAAGGCAGTAGCAATCTAACAGATAAAAGGCACTTTCTTTCTCTGACTTCTATCTCTCCAATGGTTGTTGAGTTTGGAGTTTTTTCAAATTGAAGTGGGGGGATTTTTTGGTTGGTTGGTTGATTTTGATATTTTGGTTTTTTGTTTTTCTTTCACCAGAAAAATTCAAGCTGCTACATTCTGTTCTTTTTTTTTCTCTGTGCCTGGTGTCCCCAGCTTCAAGCCCTCAGTTCCTTTGGCTGTTTTTCTATACCTTGCTCTGGTGACCCCTTTACACACCAGACCGGTTTTGTTGTTTATCTTGTGGCCTTCCATCACCTATTCCAGATCCCCTTTGGCCACATTCAAACTAAAAATACTTCATGACTGAGGGGAGAAGGGGGTGGGGCGGTCATGAGGGGGTGGGCAGGTGTTTAAGCAAATATAAATTAAGAAGAAAAGACATTTATATCTGTCTTGCTCTAGATGTTCATCTTAAGTCTTTTCACATAGAAATGATCAGCTTCCTTTTTTTGGAGAACTTTTAGCATAACTGTCTCCCATACTAACCAAGCTGCTGTCCTGAGATAAGACACTCCTGATTACTTAGAGCTGTGCCCTATTCCTGACAGATCATACAGGCCACATGCAACATAAAGTCCCTGTTCATTAACAGAGTCAGGACACCACAATGAAATAAATTTACACCACAGAGGTGTACCCCTCTGCAAATCTTCCATGCACAGGAAACAACTGTGTCTCCACACCCTTCCCACAAAGCAGTGGCATTCAGTTGTGCAGCCCATGTATATTGTAGCCCCATATCCTCCCCCATTCTGGTTCTCTGTTCAACAAACCGACCGTGAAGTGCATTATTCACCGGGCCAGCAGTGGGCTGAGTCCTGGCCCTGGGCCAGACTGACCTCTTACATTCTCAGCATTCACAAGCCTTTAGATCATGAATATGGTAATGCTGCTCGCAGGCCCCAGTCCGAGGCAAGGGGTGAACACCCTCGGCACCACTGCTGCAGAGTGCTTTTCTAAGAAAAATAATGTTCAGTTCTCTCTGTGTGTGAATGTTGGCTTGCTCTCCTAATTCCCAGTAGGTGACTCTGGGAGTACCCTGCTGCGAGGGGGATGGTTCAGCTGCTTTAGTGCATTCAGGATGAGAACACGTTCCTTCAGTGGCTGCACCCACCCACCCCTGACAGTGCTGAGAAAAATAAGCCAGGCTTTGTCCAGTCATAGCTTGTGCTGTGCTGTTTGTCCTGGGGCTTGTGGACTCATGAGGAATGGTGCTCTTCTTCTCACAAATGTAATCTGAGAGAATAATTTGTGAAGCAGGCTGGGAGTGGTATGCTGGTCTGGGTTGGACACGTGTGACAGATGAGTGGGATCTGTGCTGGTGAGGGAAGGGTGGCAGCCAGGAGCCACTCACCACCTGAGGAAATGGGCGAGGAGGAAAACTGTGACTCACCTGAGAAACCCAAGACCTGACTGGAGCAATTTATAGTCGATTTTAGCTGCAAACCTGCTTTTATAGAAGAAGTGTTTCCCACAGTGAGATGAATCACTTTTACTTGGACAGCTACACATTTTGTCTCAAATACATGCTTTGCTTGGTAAGTGTTAAATAACTGACAGTCTAAACAGGAGTCCAGCCTATTGTCTTAGAGGTCTATTGTTTTTTCTCAGAGAATAAAACCATGAAAAGTTAAGTTTGAGCAGTAAAACCTAAACCTATCTTTGCCCCTTTACCTCCCACATGTTGCAGTACAGATCTCTGCTGCAAGGTGTTTCACTCAAGAGTCTTAGGGAGATAGGGATGGGATAAGATGCTTTAGCAACAAAAGACAAGAAAAGTCTAGATGAGATCCACTGATTGTGCTTGGACCTGATCTGCTCAATTCTACATGATCTGGGGGAAAAAAGTACTGAACTGGTAAGTCTCTGTGATTGTATAAAAACCTTCAGGATAGTTAATCAGGCTATCAGTTGGACTGAGTTTCAGAAGTATTTCATGATAGTGATTTTATTCAAATCACCAACACCTGATGAAATTTAGTATCTGTAACTGCATAACACAGGAAAAACCAACCCTGTGTTGCCAGTGATGGGATTTAATTTAGCTGTCACCACTGTCAAAAGAAATCTTAGAGGTAGTGTGAACAGTTCAATGAAGGAAAAAGCTCAGCAGCAACCAAGAGGGCAAACATAAGGCATATTAGAAAATAAAAACCAGAGAAGGAAGCATCCTACAACACTGCATACAATGATGGCCATTATTTAAATACTGTTAGTCCCATTTCACAGACACTGAAGTAGAGCTAGTACAGATAAAGGAGTGTGATAAGCAAGGACTATCACAGGAGTGCAGCGTCACTCTCAAACATGGAGAGATTAATTAGTGTAATACATTCAGCTCAGAAAATGTTGGACAGGTAGGGAAAATGAATAACAAAACAAACACTAAAATCTTCTCCTTACACACAGCTACAATGGTCACTAGGACCTGGTAGTCACTACCTCTCAAAACAGAAGAATTATGGGGCACCAATAACAGCTGTCAGCTTTACAAGAGAAAGAGCTACTTCTTCACAGAATGAAATTCAGTTGTTCATGGAAGGCAATGCCATAGGAGACTTTGGAGGATAAAAGTGTAATCCAGTTAAAAAGCAATTACATAACTTCAAGGATACTTGAAAAGCACCATTAAATATGGGGTCCAGATCCTTCCTGTGGTTCAATAAAGGCTTAATCACTGCCAGATGTAGAAGGGCATTTTTGGGGAAGTATTACCATATTCTTTCCCTAGCATCCATCACTGACTACTGTCAGAGATGTAATTCTAGATTAGACAGATCTTCCATCTAATCAAGACCAGCTGCCATCAATGTACTCATCTGGTCAAAACATGCTTTTTCTCCTGATAGTCTTTAGCAGGACTTCTGGTTAAGAGACCTTTTTGTCCTTGTTCTGATGTCTCCCACACTCAAAGTGCCAGGAATTCATTGATAAGCTCTGCATTGTATTGGCATCTATTCAGAGCTGACTAAACTCCAAAAGCAAGGTGTCAATATCTCATATTCATTTTCCTCTTACAGCTGTACCACTCACTCACCACATGATACAGATAATGGAGGGTATACATCCCAGCTAAATTATGTTTTCATTCTGTCCTCCAAACAGCTTGGTTCCCCAAAACCTTTAATGTGTAGAGAGGCTGGAGAGTTGAACATTGGTAAGTGCCTGCCTGAATTTAGTATTCCCATACTCTTGGTTGTAGCTGTAAGGCAACACTAACCTGGCTCCTTTACTGACTCTGTTGAACACAGAGTGCAGCCCATTCTCTGGCTCTGTTTGTTTGTGTAGCTAAGTGACCGATTAGAATGGAGGTTAAAAACCCAGCCACACCAAACACACATTTCTGCCTGACAAAACAGGCAGGTACATGCTTCCCTCTTCTCCAAGTGCTACAGCTATTGCATTAAAATCATTATGACCAATTGTGCAAAAAGTCCTGGATGAGTAATTGTTAGCATTGAGGCTAAGCATGGGGAGAAACAAAGGGCTGAAAGAAAATATTCATTTCTAAAGGACAGAAAATACATTACAAATCAAAAGACATCAAGTGCCAGAAAGTGCAAAAGCACCTGTACTCAAGCACATGAATGTTCAGGGTTGGAGTTATAGTTTTCCATCCATCTGGTCAAACAGTGATAAAAGTGTGTGAAAATGCAGCTAGAAACTCTTTTGGACAAGATGGTGGAATTCCTCCAGTGTCGCTTCACAGTCTCTCAGACTTTGCACCTTAACATATTTGCCCTGACTTGACTTAGTGACCTCTGCTTTAACATTTCAAAGTTCAGACCACATCTTGTGGGCTAAAACAAACATCAGCAATATCTCCACTGACAGCTACAGATAGCAGCCGGATGAGTGGCATTAAACCCCCTGAGTACTGTGTTTGACCATTGGTGGCAATACATGACACCACAGCTGCCACAGCAACAAGTTTAATGGGCAGGGGCAAATTCATATGTTTTTTCTCAAACAAGGTATATGTTTGAGAACCATATGAAATATAATGGCTTTTCTGGGCAGAATATAAGCTCCAAAACACCTGAATATGTAGGCCAGTGCTTGCCTTAACAGACCGTACTCTTCTCTGTGTGTGTGTCTTGCTGTCTCACTTCCCCTTTTAAATATTTTTGTAGGGTTCTTGAATTGTTTCTACACTCCTCTGCAGCTGCAATGTCTCTGGAACTCATGTGCCCCTTGTGGATTTTGTCACAAGAGGATGATGGAAAAAGAGGTAGTGGTGGAGATGCATGGGTACTCACTTGAACAGGAGCATGACTTCCCATGCTTGGTTTTCTTAGGAAACCAGGCAAAAAAAACCCCAGAAAACAAACCAAAGCCAAACCCAAATTATTTTAAGATTTTTATCCTTTTTTAAACTTGCATTAAACTCTTCAGACTAAAGAGGAAAGACAGGAACTAGATTGATCTTTGGACCTCCCACCTAAAGGTCACCATGGACTTAGTAGCATTTACTACCCTGCTACAACCTGTCGGAGTAAATCCACCCTGTGGATTACATTTATTGCTTTGGTATTTAATGTAAGTGCTAACAAACTTTGTAACACTGGATAAACCCTTGCTGAGATTCTTAAATATCAAAATGTGGCATATCTATCATTCTGAAAAAAGAAAATAGTAGCTAACATGTTAAATGTTCTGTTATGGCATGAATTTCTCTCTAGTCCTTAAAAACTCCAGTAAATAGAAATAGTCTTAGCAACAACCCTGATATAAACACAAATGTGTTTCCTGAAAAGCAGGAAGCAGCTTAACAATCATATCATATGACTAGCTAAATACAGAAGAACTTTGCTGGGTTTTTTTCCAGGGCATTAAAGCAAATTTCCATGTGACTTTGTCGGACATGACTGTTGCTTGAGCTGCTATTACTGCAAAATCCTTTTACTCTGCAGCATGGGCACTTTACACATTTTGTCCTGCCTCGTGACATTCATCATCTTGTAGGAATCCATTTAAATTCAGCCTGTGCACGAGCAACGAGAACATGAGAAAGCCTGAAGAAAGAGCACTGAAGACTCTGCAACCCCACATGGTCCCATCCTGTGAATGTGTGCAGCTGTTTAAAGGCAGCTAGATCTCATACAAGATCAGTGGGAGTATTTAATTTGCTGCTACTGTCTGACACCTTGTCAGTTCTGAATAACGGGAATGAAGAACCACATCACATTGAAGCCCAATCATATTGGAGCACCAAAGAGTTGTCCAGTGGAAAGAAACTGTCTCAGGTTTTTACCAGCTAAAAATGTCAGACTAATCCAGATACGGCCTAGAAATCAGATCTTCCTTAATCCATATCTCCTCTATCATAAGTGGTCATGCCTTTCCCTAAAATGCAAGTGTGGACCTCTTCTAATATTTAGTGTTTGGCTTCCACCCTTGGGAGCAAGAGATACCTTGAGAACATAAGTCATGTAAACTGATTGTTCAAAAGGCTGCCTGGAGCATGAATTTGCATGAATTGAGCTGGTGGTTTGTAGCTATTGTGACATTTTACTAATTTTCAGGTTAAATATATTTATTAATTTTTGTAACAGCAGAAGTGAAGTTAAAATTGCAAAAGGAAGTAAACGAGGAACAACAATGAAGGGAATAAGTCTGCAAAGGAAATCTCAAGAAAGTTCTCCTATTTTGTGCATGGTGGAAAAAAAAAGCCATACTCTAAGTATTAAATTAACCTATGAAGAGAATAGGAAATAAAAAAAGACTATGAGTTATGAAGGTTAGAGGTCAGTATATATTATAGGTATGTGAGAAAGAGATATCTGAGAGAGCCAAATATAACAAGTGAGAATCCATTGTACAGAATTTACAGTGTGTTTCTATATGAACCTAATTATAGAATGAATCTCATGGACTCAGTCAGATGAAGCACCTAGAGAGAAATTTATAAAGACATTTAGATGCCTTCAATTTCAAAGAGATGTTTAGTTGGGTTTTAAAATACGGCCAGAAGTAATCCATAACAGTTAAGAACATGGGAGGATTTTGAAACACCTTAGTGCCTTTAAAATCCTAGACCAAGTCTGTGGAGACTTAAGGAGAATATGCAGGCTTCTACGGACACAGGTTATAATGGCACCTCCACCTCCTAAATCAGCTGAACTATTAAGTAAATACAAGCATGGATGAAAAGGATTTGAAGGTACATTTACATTCAGTGACCAACAAAGGTGTCTTCTTTCAGATTACCAGGAGTAAAACATGGAGAAGCTGCAAGTTGATTCAGGTCTGACTGAAAATTAGAAGTTAGTTACGTAACTATAAAATTTGTACATGCAAATTTGTTGGGTAAGCTGTTGCTCACCTCCATCAGGCACACAGCTCTACAGCCTTCTATGTACTTCAGGTACTTTGTTTGTGTGGGAAACTGGCTGAGGTTTTGGCCTCTAAATGTTGTTTGACCGACTGCTGCTCACAAAGAGTAGACAAACTTTTCAAAGATGACAGACATTGGCAGTGCAATAGAGCTCTTCAGAAGGCACGTGGACGAAAAGTTCTATAATACACTCTCATTGCTTCTTTTTTCCCCTTACTGCCTACCTATGTCCATTTTTTCCTTCTTACTTTTATTCTCAAAATATAACTTCATTTAGATGATCAAACGGGTCTGACCTACTGCCTGGTTATGTGGTTCAAGGCTTATCTCCACAAATGAACAGAAAGGAGCACAAAGGAACAGAGGCAGGTGGAGAAATCCAAGAGCATACCCAGAGAAAAGGAGCCTCTGACC
This sequence comes from Daphoenositta chrysoptera, assembly GCA_013397915.1. Classification (NCBI taxonomy): domain Eukaryota; kingdom Metazoa; phylum Chordata; class Aves; order Passeriformes; genus Daphoenositta; species Daphoenositta chrysoptera. Next base: position 39,489 of record VZRO01003301.1, on the reverse strand, counting down.
TGGCTCCTCTCAGTGAGGGTTCAGCCTGTGGTCTGGTGTGACACCAATCTCCACGAGTCAGTGGGAGAGGCTCCATGGATTGCTGTACAGAGAGGAGTTACTGCCTGCAGGGGCTGGCAATCTCTAGGGGATGGAGGGGAAGAACATATTTGGGATTGCACACGACAACTTTTGGGATGTTTAGAGGAGGAATCAAAGGTGGGGTGGGAGGGGATAAAGATGGTTTGATATGGAAAAATAAAAGGGCATTGGGCTAAAGTGATCTGATTGGGTGTAAACAGGTTGTTGGTCAGTATGCTTGTCTGGCTATGCCTTGCACCTGATCATCTCACTCTGTCTTGTCTTAGTAAACTGCATTTTAATTATTTTTCTGAGAGTGAAGTGTGTGTGAAGGGTGAGAGTAGTGTGTGTGAGTGTGTGTGTGTGTGTGGTGGCCTGAGTGCCAGCAATTAGAGCTGGGGGCCACAAGACACAGGGGCCTGTGTGTCTGATGGAGCAACTGGACAGACAAGAGCACACACATTATGTGAATCTGTATGCCCGTGTGTGGTCACAAGCAAAAAGCAAGCCAGAGTAGGTGGGAGTCAAGTTTTGGAGCATCCATGAGTCCAGGAAAGATAGTGCAGAAACCAGAGGACCTCTGAGTTGGCTACTGGAGAGACAAGGGGTTCTAAGTCACCTGCTGAAGAGACTTGCGGTAAGGTCAGCTACTGGTAAGGCCACGACTCTGGACTAGCTACCAGGGACACTTGTTGGCCTGTTTGTATCTCTGTGAGAGGCAGCTGGGGATCCAGAGGCCAGCTACGGAACAGGCTAAGGGTCCTAAAGCCAGCTACTGGACAAGGGAGCCATAGTTCCTGAGAATGTTTGTAGATCTGATTACCAGCAACTAGAGTGGAACTGTAGGCCTCTGGGATAAGAGTTCCACATGCCAGCAACTGGAAAGGCTTGGGATCCAGGTGTTAAAAACAGAATAACATTAGTGTCTCAGACCAGCTATAGAGGAATCTGTATTGTATAGATGTATACAAATACATATTTATTTTCCATTAATGGGCTTCTGTCCTCATCAGCCAGAGAGGGGAACAGCACAGTAAGTGCTGTTTGTGTTTGTGTGAGTGCTGTGTTTTCTGCCTGGGTCAGTCAGCGTGGCCAACCGTGTCTATATCTCTATGTGTCTGAGCCTATTGAGAACACTCACTCAGCCTTACCACTACCTGGATCTGGAAACCTTCTGCATTTTAAAAACTGGTGTACCAGCAACAGGCGAGTGGATGGCAAGTATGAACAGTAAATGGGAGGATTTACAAAGCGTGGGGAAAGCCAGGCCTGGAAGGCACAGTCAAGGGCATATAGATTCAGGCAATGTCCAAGACAACCTCACTAATCAGGCTGCTGAATAAGACTTGTTGATGGATCTCTTCCAAAAACGCAGATCACACAGAGAAGGACTCTTTATTTTGAGTCCTTCAGCAGAGAAAAAGGCACATAGTATCCAGTCCTCTGCTAATGGCTGCTTGCAAGGCCAACACGCTGATCCTGATCCTCCAGCTGCTTCCCTGATGTCAGAAAGACATTTGACTCAGCCTAGCATGATGCATGTGGGGTACTCAGAGGCCATTTGCAAGATGCTGCTAGCCCTGATGAAAAACAATTATGGAAAGGTAAGGTTGGAGCTGAGAGCACAGAGTCTAGCTGACATTGGTCACATCACAGCAACATAAGGGCAGACAGGCAGCAGGTGGCCTCCCAATATACAGATTTTGGGTTATTTGGAGGTTGTATATTGATTAGTGGAGGCTACCTTGGCTGTGATCAAGCTGTAGAGAGCACCTAATGTTTGTTCTCCAGAAGAGCCCCAGATGGGCCACCTTTTAACAAGTGGAAAAGGAGGTTCTGTAATTCTGGCCAGTGTGTTACTCTTGCACAACAGCAGAGACTGGGTCAGGTAGCACAGATGTGCATGGACAGATGAATGTTTCCACCAGGACTAAATACTGGAACAGGCTATATAGACAATGGCATCCCATGGAGGAATCATGCTGGCACAACAGCAGGCTTTCCTCTACTTGGAAAACTGTGCAGCAGTTACCCAAATGGATCATAAAGCAGATTCGGCAGCTGTGGGAGGTGGCTTCCTCTCTGGAGGGGAAAGAAAATCTCCTTTTTCATTAAAAATCAAGCCATTTCAAACCATGCATATCCCAGGGCAGCTCTGTATTGTGGCAATATGAGCTCCAGGAAAGTCACTCCACAGAGCCTGCTTGCTATCCCAGTTACAGTTTTCAGGCAGGATCTTGTCTTACTCGCAAAAAACCAAAGAACATCAGGAAAGAGCTGTGTGAAGAAGATGTCCCTTTGCAAGGCACAGAGAAGGGCTATCCATTCCTATGGATGCTACCCCTTCACAAAATCACAGAACCACAGGATCAGTTAGGTTGGAAAAGACCTCTGAGATCATCGAATCCAACCCATGGCTAAACATTACCATGTCACCTAGACCATGGCCACATCCAGTCTTTCCTTAAACACCTCCATGGACCCCACTGCCTCCCTGGGCAGCCTGTTCCAGTCTCATCATTCTGTGAAGAAATTCTACCTAAAAAAAATTCTGCAGTGAAGGCTGCGATCTGCGCTCCCGTCGGGGCAGCGGGACACGGAACAGAAGATGGAGAAGGCGACGATGTCCAGTCGTCACACGGCGAGCGCTCCCGGGGGTGAAGATGCCGGAGCCACGTTTGCTGAACTGGGTTTGAGGTGAGCAGGAGATCACGGACGGGAGCGGCCGCTGGGGCAGGAGGACCCCACAGGGCTCCCCACTGCCGGCGAGGACAACGCGAGGGCCGCGGGCGGCGTGGCCCCGGTCCCGAGGGCGGTGCCGGGCGGGGGCGGCCGCTGGGCGAGCGGCGGGGGGTGCGGGAGCCATAAAGC
>VZRO01003301.1:0-36215 GCA_013397915.1 Daphoenositta chrysoptera | reverse complement strand
GCCGCGCGGGCAGGGAGCGGCGGCGGGCGCGCCAGGAATCCGGCAGCTGCCGCGGCACGGGCGCTGGGCAGGGCCCCGCTGCTCCGCAGGGAAGTTCCCAACCCACTTCTCGCTTTTCATCCTTTAGTTTTGGGAAGTGATAAGTGATGAGCATGGCATTGACCCAGCCGGAGGCTATGTCGGTGACTCAGCGCTGCAGCTGGAAAGGATCAATGTCTACTATAATGAATCATCTTGTAAGTGTGGGACGGGGAGGGGTGCGGGACAGGGGACTCCGTGAGAAGGGGCGCAGGAATCAGAAGACGACGGTTTTATAAAGCCATATTGCACATCATCTGGCTGCACTCCTGACATGCCACCAGTCCCCCAGCTGTGCCCAGTTCAACAGAAAATATTATCTACTTATTTACAAAGTATTAAGATGGCTGGGTGCTCTCTCCCCAGACACAGAAAAGTGGCACAAGGGGCTATCCTTAGGGTCTGGAGGGGGAGGTTTGTTTATTATTTAACATTATAGTAGGCGTTTGCTCTTCTAATGTGTGATTATTACTTCACCAATGCATCTGTTCAATTACTCCAAATTAGCCTGTTGGTTGTATGAGCCTGCATCTGTAGTACTCAGTCTTTTATTTTCATGAATGAGAGGGTTGGGCCACAGGTAATAGAGAACCGAACAGGGATTCATTAATAAGATGCCAAAAGGCATCCAAGTCCTCTGAGTCCGTCTGCTGTTGAAAGGTGTTAGCAGTGTAAAATGGGGATTTGGAGTCCTTTGGTCTGTTGACATGAACCTGCAAGTGTGAATATTTCGTCTTTTGTCCTACTGGGGTTAATTCATATTATGTACCTGGGTTTCCTTGGACAAATTCCACTTGACACAGATTGTTTCTTTTGTGCTTTGTGGTAGATGTGCTGACTACAGCTGTTTGCCATGTACAACAAGTAGCTCTTTCCATGGAGGAGAATCCTTCAAGCATAAAAGTTTGTGAGATGATTAGGATAATTTCAACATAAGCACTTCACTCACCCTGATGTGCACAGAAAATATTACTTACTTTCTTATAAAGAACAAGTAAACCATTTTTTTCTAACCAGAAACTCCCTCACATCTATTGCTAATAAAGACCTTACAAAATGTAAACCTATAGAACCCAAATGATGTCAGGTCTGTTTTTCAAGCTGAATTGATTTGTTCCTATGGAGCTGGGTTTTTCACCCCCATGACTTTTTGCATAGGAAGTACTTATATGTGTGTGAACTATGTATTAGACTAACATTATGAGATATAATATATTTGTGTATTAAAAGCTGTAACTGTGTTAGCTTATTTCTGAACATTAAGGGCATGCTTGCTTTTTATTGTAGCCCACAAATTTGTACCAAGGGCAGTCTTACTGGACTTGGAGCCGGGAACCATGGATAGTGTGCGGTCTGGTCTCTTTGGGCAGCTCTTTCGGCCAGATAATTTCATCTTCGGTATGTGGATGTTTCTTTTTAAAAAACAAAGCTCTTCAACAGCTGTTTGATTACCACATGAATGGTCAAAAAGCATTCAATCTTCCTGTTCCAGAGTGATCCTACTGAGAAATCCTGATAGCTAACAACAGAATTGCAATTATCTGTCAGCCAGTCAAAAGATCCCATTAACTGAAAAAGTCACTCTTCTGTTGATCATTCCTTCAGTGAGCAAACTGCTGAAACTTTCCTATGGTATTCAGATAAAGTACATTTGCTTTCCACATATATGAACTCCAGAGAAATCCTGAGGGCAGTTCTTCACAACAAAATGCACGGAAATTCTGCAGAGAATGGAGGGGGGAGGGAAAACCTCAACCACAAACCAACCAGACTAGTTTTCACTTGAATTCACATTAAATGCTTGAGCACTAAATTGTTTTTAGACTGTGTAATTAAACTTTTTCAGCAGATCCTTGCAGTATAGTAACAGTGGAAGAAGATCAGCTGTAAGATGGGAAATGCATATGTAGACAGTTACTGGGTTATTTTCTAGCATAATGAGGAACAGTCTGAGAGTATGTGGAGACATTCTGGTTTTGCAGTGTTATTGCAGAGGGTTGTTTTTGCCCATATTGCATTACTTTGGACTTATGTGGTACTTTCCATCTAAGCTTATAAATGCATATTACCCTTTCAGAGCATCCTTATGAAGTACAGAAGCATTATCAGCCCCTTTGCACTAAAGGAGAAACAGCATGTTGAAGTTCAGTGAGCCACTTGCTGAAACAGGAAGTCTGAATGGAAGCTACCATGAGAACTTTCATGTCCTTTTAGTTTCTAAGTCTGCACTAGCCACAAACACATTTCCTCTTGACAAGGCAAGCTTAGGTTGGAACTTAGTTTGGTATGTTGTGTTAACATAAGGAAGGAGCAATGCCAGGGACAGACAGAGGAAAGATAAACATAATTTGGGTGGTATAAAACAAACATAAGTCTGGCTTGTTGGGATTGGAGTTGGAGTAAAAAAGCCATACAGAACTCTTTTAACTCTTTGACTTTAAAACTTTATGGTATTCATATTATTCTCCTGTAAGCTCCCTGGCAGTGGTGTTAAGGCTATCTTCCAAAGGAGCTGTAAGTTACAACAGGTAGAAGTAAGCTTAGGGAGAAAAGCCATGGACATAGGCAGCTTTATGAAGTCTGTTTCTGTATTCAGGTTTTTCCTTTCGTTCCCTTTCACCTGCACGAACCACACAAGCCCTCTGAATGTGAATTCACTTGACCTATGGAAATACCTGAACTGGAGCTTTACAGTTTGGCATACCACCAGTAAAACCAGAGCAAAATCAATTCAGAATGTCTTCAACAATAGTCCAGTTTGCTATACTCCCTTCCTGCTAAGATAACAATGAAGCAACAGCATGTGATCAACTTGTATCTGACAGAGGCCCCTGCCAGCATCGGGCACTGTCCTCCCAACCTGCTGAATAATGTAGAATGGCTGAGCGCTGAAGTAATGATCTTCTGTGTCAAAAGCCAACAAAGCATTTTGTTTTCTCTTTTAAAAATCTGGCCTGGGCCCACAAAGGATTTTGTGGCAGAAGCTGGCAGTCCCATACTTGCTGTACCCCAGGCTGTGTGGGCTCATTCTGATGAGGATGTTTTCTACCTCTGCTTGTATAAACCTGCATGTGCCCATGTCTCCAGAGCAAGTAACCACAGACCATCAATCAGAATTTCATGCATGAATACATGGTCACACGCTCCAGATACAGGAATTTTGTATCAAACCAGAAAGACATTTGAGATGGACATAAAATAATCCTTATACTTTCTTGTGTGTATTGACAAGATAGGGATTTAAAAGGTGAAGAACTGCAGGTGGAATGATCTTGCTGTATGAGAGCAGCAGGTCTCCTGGCCTTGTGACAGCACACAATTGCCCACCAGGAGCTGCTCTGAACTCTGATGTGTCTCCTCCTGTTAACCAGTTTTCATTTGTACGTTTTTGCATTTGTCGTGCTTTTCTTGTGTACACCCTTGCTAGATTTGCTACAGAGATACCACTCAAATTTAATTTGTATGAATTGATGGGGCAACCACAAAATAGCTGTCCAGCAACCAAAGGCAAGTTCTGCAGTAGGGCTGTTCACACCAGGCTTTTAAGTGTTAATGTGCAAGCTACTGATCTCTTTTACTAGGTTTATCTTACATTTTGCAGTGAAGAGAGTAGAGGAGTGAAAGAAGATTGTAGGAAACAAGTGCCATTTTAGGGATTAAAAAATAAATTCACTGTTAGACAAATGGCTTCTCTGCATGTGCAGCTCAACCTGAACATGTGTGATAACCCTACAGAGTGTTGGAGAAAGAAATAGTGATAGAAGTGATAGTGATAGAAGGATCTGGAGGTGCCAGGAGTGCAGATAAGTTGTGGGATTGCTTCATGTAGGCTTCTTTAGATCCTGGCAAATGACAGATGCAGGATGCTGGGGATGGGCTTCCAGGACTGGCAGAAGATTTGCCAGGTCCTGAATGTTGTGGGCACAGGCTCATTTTCCACCTAGAGAGTTTAGTCCTGGAGAAATTTGATAATTTTTATGTGTTTGCCTTAGATTTTCAGAGATAGGGTAGGTAGGTACTTGATAAGTGGAGAGCATCCTGTAGGGTTTCACAGGTTTGTGGCAGCCATGTCAGAGCCATGGCACCTCCAGACTGCATGTTATTGTAATGGGGTAAGAAATCTGGAGCTTCCAGGGCTGGTTGTTCATGTTCTGTGTTGTGGTAGTCTTACAGTGCTGTAGAGCCAGTGTTTTGGAAGTATAAGATAACTGGGTGTAGAAGCAGGAAACCTCCAATGAAAACGCTGGAGACCCTAGGCACATGGCTGACTAGTGGAAGAAGTGTAGTGTTGCCACAGGAGTAGCTGATAGGTGTCCTAAAATCAGAATTTATGTCCACTAGGAGATAAATGCCTTCTGCATTTTGGAGTGATGTCTGCTTTTTTGTGTGCAAAGTGAAGTGCTTCCCTCTCTGTAGTAGGGGATCTGCTCAAGCAGACTGCAGGTGCTTACAAACATATTTAATTCTGGAAGGATATGACTTTGTGCTTTGCCCAGCTGGACAGGAAGTGCTGAGCTCCCTAGGCTCAAAGAGAGAAAAATATAGCAACATACAGAACAATGGATTAACTGACCAAATACACCATGAGGAAACTGAACATTTATGCAGTGAAAAAAAAAAGTGCATAGTATTTCAAAAGTGTCCCAGCCAGCAGTTTCCCTGGTTCATATATTTGGCACCAACACAGTGCCCTGGGAATTGAAATCAGACATGGTAATGGGAAGGGAGGGGAAGGTCTTGGGGAACAACACAGAATTTGCCAGCTCTATACTTAATTGTGAAACTCCTGCTCTGTCTGAATGCCACTCACAGGAGTACCCTAAGTGAGTTCAGTGGCACAATGTATGTATATAGTAGTCACTGTGAGGAACAGGACTACTAAAAAACTGATTCCCCAATTTAATCCTCCTTGTTATCTAAGCAATAACAAAAGAGTGACACAGCAAATGATCCACGCTGTTTATCTTAATAAACTGAGCGGCACATAAAACAAAAGTGGAAGCCTTTGGGAGAAAAGAAAGGGCTCATCACTTCTCTGAAATATCAGTAATCCAATTTTGCAAGTCATTTTGCATATCCTGAAGAATAGTAAGTTTTTAAGGAAATCACTAAAACCTAAAAGGCACTTAACTGCCAAGTTTTTGAAATAATATCCCTGAAGCTTCACTGTTTTCATTCAGGCTAGGTAACCATGAATTTTAAAAGCTATAGTTCCTGATATAACAAGTTAAATAGGATTCTGAAGCCCAGCTTTTTCTTGAATGACAATGTTTCTCTTTGACTCACAAGAACAGTCCAAGAACCTCTCATTTTCATTGAGATATATGTATCTGTGATTTAGCTTTGCGTGCATCATGGTCCTTACAGACAGAAAGTATTTAAATATTAAACAGTCATCTTGTGTTTACAGAATCATCAGGATTGGGAGTGTGAAGGTTTTCAAAACAGAGTTAAGGCCATCTTTGTATTTATGGAACGTAAAATGACAAAACAGAAAAAAACCAGAAAAACACCCAAAGGCTGTAATGAAAACTGCCAGAGACTATATAAAAAGGTTATGTTGATATTTCCAGACATATTTGTAGGCAAAACTGAAGAGCACAGTTATTTACCTGACAGATTTATAGCAGCTTTTGTTACAGCTGTGAGTCCATTTAGCATGCTGATATCAAACCTTGCCAATAATTTTGTATATTTTCTTTCCCTCTTGTATCTTATTTTAGGACAAACTGGTGCAGGAAACAACTGGGCTAAAGGACACTATACAGAAGGGGCAGAGTTGGTTGACTCTGTACTTGACGTAGTAAGAAAAGAGAGTGAACACTGCGACTGCTTGCAAGGATTTCAGCTCACTCACTCCCTGGGAGGAGGGACGGGGTCTGGCATGGGAACCCTACTCATCAGCAAGATACGAGAGGAATATCCAGACAGGATAATGAATACCTTTAGTGTCATGCCTTCTCCTAAGGTTTCTGACACAGTGGTGGAGCCTTATAACGCTACCCTTTCGGTCCACCAGCTGGTTGAGAACACGGATGAAACCTACTGCATCGACAATGAAGCTCTGTATGACATTTGCTTCCGCACCCTGAAGCTCACCACTCCCACATACGGTGATTTAAACCACTTGGTCTCTGCCACCATGAGCGGCGTGACCACATCCCTGCGTTTTCCAGGCCAGCTCAATGCTGACCTCCGGAAGCTGGCAGTAAATATGGTCCCCTTCCCGCGCCTTCACTTTTTCATGCCGGGCTTTGCTCCTTTGACGGCGCGAGGCAGCCAACAATACCGAGCGCTCACCGTCCCGGAGCTCACCCAGCAGATGTTCGATGCCAAAAACATGATGGCAGCCTGTGACCCGAGGCACGGCCGGTATCTGACAGTGGCCACCGTCTTCCGCGGGCCCATGTCCATGAAGGAGGTTGACGAGCAGATGTTGGCCATCCAGAACAAGAACAGCAGCTACTTCGTGGAGTGGATCCCGAACAATGTCAAGGTGGCGGTGTGTGACATACCTCCCCGCGGCCTCAAGATGGCCTCCACCTTCATCGGCAACAGCACTGCTATCCAAGAGCTCTTCAAAAGGATCTCAGAGCAGTTTTCTGCCATGTTCAGGAGAAAGGCCTTCCTCCACTGGTTCACAGGAGAGGGAATGGATGAAATGGAATTTACAGAAGCGGAAAGCAACATGAATGACCTGGTTTCAGAGTATCAGCAATACCAGGAAGCAACAGCAAATGATGGAGAGGAAGCGTTTGAAGATGATGAAGAAGAGATCAATGAATAAAAAAATTAGGTGTGCGACTTTTCGAGGCCAAATTCTCAAATCTGGATTTCTGATAATTAGGCTTGTAAATCCATACTTACATTAAAAAAAAAAAAAAAAAAAAAGGAGAATNAAAAAAAAAAAAAAAGGGAGCATGAATTTCAGATGTTAGAAGTGCTCTTCAGGGTCCATTTGGATCACTGAGAACATTCAGCATTTCTGGAAATCGGGCCATTTCTATTAATGAGACAAATGCAAGGCATTCAGTTAAGACTTTGGCCTAAGAGTCTGAACATGGAGATTGCTACTTTGGGATCTTTTTTCGTTAGGGTTGTCATCCGTAAAGCTGTAGAAGAGAAGATGTAAAATAGGCATGAAAATCTACAAATTAGAGCTGCACTATTTTCATCCAATTATGAGTAAGAAAATCTTGTGAGCTTGAAGTATTCATTCTGTACCAAATGTACAATACTGAACTGCCAGAAACAAAATTTATTCATAATAAAAAGTTTTTAGATATTCTGTACAGTAACTCTTAACAGTGATATTTGATTCCAGTCCTCTAATTCGAGGCCAAAAATGAATAGCATCCTCTCAAGCAGAAGTGTTCTGGGCAGTCAATGCTACATAAATATCCAGTGAACTGCAGGCTAGAGGCTGGATTTGTGTTAGTGACTTCATCACTTGCTGCTGCTGAATAATCACAGATGATATAAATGAAATCCCTCAGTTTGTGATGTGTTCTTCATTAATCCCTGGGGTTTAAAGTGGCACCCCAATATCTTGCTGGTCGCCTGTCTTGCTGGTTATCACCAGCTGCAGATGCTATTCCTAACTCTATTTCACTGAGCCCATATAGCTGAAATCCAGGTATTCCACAGATCATGGTGGGTGAGGGGCTGTGTGCCAACAGATCTCACTACCTGGGTTTCTAAGTTCACCACACTTACAGATGCTGTGCATACCTTGCTACCAAGATAGGTTAAAACAACTAGACAGGTAAAGGTTAAAGTACAAGAGCAGTTATCCACAATACTCAAAACAGTTGGCAAAATGAAAGATGAACAGGTTTATCTGCCCCTACTAAGGCCAAGCCAGAAAGGTCCCTGCCTAAGCCAGCTGACAAAGTGACTGCTGGGCATTTGCTCTCTGTGCATGCTTTATGTTTCTGCTCATATCAATTAAACAGCTCTTCACCATTAGAGAGCCTCGACCAGAGAACACTGTCTACTTGGAGTCTCTTATTTAGGCCAGTTTCTAGGCAACAAAGCAAGCAAACAAAGGAGAAAACCTCTGGAAAGCCAAACTTTAAATGTTTCAAGGACTCTTTCTTCCTGCTTTCAGAAACACTTTCCAAGCAAAAGTGTTGCTCAATACTTAAAGGCACTTTACAAACATAGTGAAATTTCCAAAGGTTTGCTGCTCCTGACAAGATTATGTTTTGCTAGTTTGGGATTCAGGGAACAAGACAGTACTTTAGGAAGTATATGAACCTGTTAATCACATAACCTGAAGCTGTCTGCCCAGTTCTATTCTACACAGAAAGGGAGCTAGCTTTAATCAAATACAAGTTTTTCACAGAAAGTGCTTCAGAGGTTGAGCTAGTTGCTGGAACATGCCAACCAGACTGGCTTTGGCACAGAGGCAGAGCTTGGGAGGGCCTGGCTGATTATCTTTAGTAGGATCATAGAGGAGTCAGCAAATTCACAGGGGCCACGTTCTTTGCAATGCCTAGTGATGCCTAAAGGATTTATGAATAGCCATAGAGCACCTTTCAATATGCATTTTATAAATGTGAGTTATGGCTATGTATTAATCACAGCATGAGATAAAGTTATAACACAGTATGTATTAAAGAGAACTTACCATGCAGTACAATACAAAGCAAAATCCATTGGGAATAAAGCCATTAAACTTCAAAGTTTAGATGATTCTTTTTAAATGGTTGACTATTTGCTTTGAAAGGGAGGAGAATGCCTTACAGGCTCAGAGCCTGCCATCACACAGCTGTGGCAGAAGTTTTCCAGTTAAAGCACTAGTATAGTTTCTGCTGAATGAAATAGAATTAACCATCTTACAGTGTGTAAAACTGCATTTTGTTGTAACAGAGTTCATAACTAGGTCCAAGTCATAAATTCTGGTATTACTGTGGAAAAAAAAAAAGTTAATACTTTAAAAATGGCAGAAATCTTGGCATTGGTAAATAATGGAAGTATTCACTTGGTGAACCAGCCTGTTCCTTATTGCATTTCATACACTTGACTCAAAATGCAGAATGCAGACTATGAGGCTGTGGAATCCAGACCTCACAATGATCCTGCTTTGACTCACCCATTCTTTCACATGTGTTTACTTGCAACTGTTTGATGTGAATTTCTAGAATGTGTGGAGGTGGAAAAGGCAAACTAATGTCCTCTTTAGAAAAAAGAGACAGCTCTTCCATCTGATCCTAGCGGGAAAAAGCCCCTCCCACCGTAATGAACCCAGGAACCTGTAGTAGGAGGATCATCAGAGGACCAGCTTGTGTGTATGCAGTAACAGAGCCACGGGAAGCACAAGCACTTCCTGTTCCTCTTCAGTCAATCAAATCTAATCATCTTCCTTTCCTGAGATACAACCGGAAATTGTTTTAGTAGCAAGCTTAGTGAGCAATTCCTTCACTTGCACTTCCTTTCAAATAACTTCCTGCCTTTTCCTTGGAAGCTTCTCTTATTTTGCAATCTCCATTTTGAGTCCCTGGCTTTGTTCCTCTTCTTCTCAAATTCCTCACCTGTGTGTTTTTCATTTCCCCTCTAGTTTTTCAACCTAGTTTCTGGCACCTTTTATTTCTGTGCCTGGCCCACCATCTTTTTTTTTAACTGCTTTGCACCTGGCCACAGAGCAATACTGAGCAGCAGCCTGCCAGGACAAGCCAGAGCCCAGGAGGCCTAGGAGTGCAGCTCCCAGCACCGCCCAGACACAAACACCTGTATCAATGCTAGGGTGAGGAGAAGAAATGACAACCTACACCGCTGACACCACTGAAAACTGGGAGTGGGCTAGGTGATGCCTGGGAAGATGGTGTGGCATCAGGACAGAAATTGGAATCTAATCCAATGGGCCAGCTCCTTTGCACAGTCACTCTGGTCAAAGGCAGCAAGGAATGGGGCAGGCCCTCAGCTCACAGTCAGGAGAGTCCTTGCACATGCTGCCTTAACCAAATCACCTCAGGCTCCTGCTTTCTCTGCACCCCACGATTACTGCTCGAATTACTGCTCTCCATTCCTTCTCTTGCACTTGTATCCCTTAGGAAAAGGTGGTCACCCCTTGGGAACAGAGTCAGGTTGGGAAAGCGGGTCTAGGCCTGCTCCTTCTCCTGGTGCTGGGAGGAGCAGGGAACTCAACAGCTCCCTCAGTGCTGCACAAGCCCCTGGTAGCTGAAGCAGCACTGCTCAATGTGCTTGCAAAAAAATTAATCTGGCATTTTTGGCAGCCACAGCACAGATTAAACTTGAATTTCTAGATTTATGTTCAACCACCTGACATCCTAAATCTGGGAGTTGAAGGAGGTTAGCAGTCGTCTTCAAAGAAGCAGGTTGCCTAAACAGTTTTTTGTTGTTGTTTTTCCGTATCTTGTTTTGATTCCAAAATCCCAATACTGTCAAATTCTGCCATTTTTGGCATGAAAGACCTACTGGGGTAAGGCTAAGCAAGGAAGTTAATGCTCTAAAACAGAGGCAAAGGTAAAGAAGAGGTAAGGCCATTACACACCTATTAATTGCATGCTGCAACAGAACGAGTGGAATTTATAATTAGACACAAACAGGGAATAAGAGAAATCACCTCCTGGAGATAATTCTTTCAGAGTCTGGTAGTGCCATTGTGAAAAGTCATGACGTTAAGAGTTTTGGGGGTTGGGTGGTTGATTGCGGTGTTTTCTGTTGGTTTTATTTAGCAAGGAATGAAGAAATGCAGAACTCTGACCTTACTATATAAGCACAGCTAGTCCTTAGCACTGGCTACAAACTGAATACCCCAGACAAGAAGAATTCAGCTAAACTGGGGGGTGAGAAAAGAACGAATGAGGCATTAATGCAGAATACATATAAGATACAACCCTAGAGCATAAGCACAGAAATCAGTCACTTTTTATCATGTGTGCAAGAGTTGAGTTTTACAGAATTTTACTATTGCAATAAATCATTCTAAAGTTTTTAAAGTTTAAATAATAAATCATAAAAAAATAAATCATTCTAAAGTTCTTAATTACTCCAGTAATTAAGGAAATGAAGTTGCTTATTCAGGCAGCTTTCCTGTTTATTATTCATTCTTCAACTTACTCAATAACAGAAGTGTTTAACAACTAGAAATGCCCAGTAAATATGCCCCAAATTGCTATATTGGCTCTGTTTCCCTCATCCCTCTTCACTGTAAAGCCAGGTGACATCACAGATGGAAATAACTTCTATCATGAAGAAAAAGAAAACCCAAAAGAATAATTTCCATAAATAATTTAACTCAAATAACCTTAGAACCAAGGGTCTAAACTTTCAGACAAACTTTTTCCTTTGTTATCCTACTGCTTTCCAGTATGTTGCAATATACAGATGGAATCAGTCACTAGTTATCCTTTTAACCTGCCCTCTGACTCATCATCCTTAAAGGATTTTTGGTCCAGCAGAGAAGATTGGTTCATTTTCCTTCCCCACTTAACCACCACTCCACCCTCCAACCATGCTTCCTGTCTTCTGCTGGGGTGGGCAGACAGGCCATTAATTTTTGAACAGCTGAATTCTCCAACTAATGAATCCTTAGCATGCAGCAGAAAACCAGAAGTAAGATTACTAAGACAGCTGTATTCAACTAAGCAGAGGAAAAACCCCATCGCTTTAGGTTTAGCAAATGGGTATGAAACTCTGACAATCTGATTTATCACCTTTGGTTTTGGTTGCTGCTTTTGGTATTTGTGAGCACAACCCTGTTACTCTCTTAACAGAGTTTTGTATTGTTCTGAATTCTATACCAAGAAACCAGCAAAAAAAGGTTAAGCTTTGTTCAGAAAAGTACTGTTTTTATTGACTCAAACTGTATTTACACAACACATTCATATGTTCAATATTTTACAGAACTCTGTAAAAAACTGAATGGTAAAACTGCAGGAGCCAAACAGTTTCAGACTTAATTTAAGACACCGAACCATGAGTACATTTTAAGATATTTAAGCAAGAGTCCAGTTTCACTGTCAATTTACATGGCAGTTCTCTGTAGACAAACTCTAAAATCAAAATGAGGTGAAGGGGAAAGGGTCAGATGAAGAGCTGATAGTTTTGCAAAGCTAGTACTTTGTACAACCAGACTTTCACATTTGACAATGCATTTTGTATGATTCTTTTTCTTTTTGGAAACAGGTCACATACAGGTATAGTTTAGATAAATAATCAAAAAACCCTTTGATTTTTGTAAGCTTACAGACATTTGGGGGGAAAAAAAAAAAAAAAAAGACCAGTGCCACAAAGTTTGTGCATGAATCTGAACTGTATCAAAGCTTGAGAGGCTCGGTTCTGGCGTTCCACTGCAGCTCAAATCCCATGTATGCTTCTCCAGCTGACAAACAAAAGATGATCACCTTTTACCAGTGAACTCAGGATCTCACACATGTTCATTGGAAGCAGAACATCCTTATCTCATCCCAAGAGATCACTCTTCCACCCATCCCTAATACAGTTTGGTTGAATAAATATTTTTTGTTTTGAAGTACAAACTAGGTGAGTTTGTTTCTCTTCCAGAGTGCAAGTCAACGTGGGCACACACTTCACAGTTAAAATGGCATCCCTCCTCTGATCTGCCTAGCGACCTGTTCATCTGTTGTCTCCTCTTTTTCTTTTTCACTCTCTTTGTTCCAGTCTTTAAGGCCTTCTGGTAGTGAAGTATCCTCATCCAAACTTCCTGTACCTTCCACAAATTCTTCATAAGTAGACTTTTCTGCAAATGGTCTTGGGCCAAGCAAGTCGAGCATGTCACTTTTATCAAGCACTTCCTTCTCCAGTAGTCGGAGGGCAACCTGGAATAGCACAACAAGTTATGTCACACATATAAAATACCTCAGATGGCTGTCCTGTTTGGAAGAGTTTGTTAAGGCAGTTAATTTGGCATTGATTAATTTTGATAGAAAAAACAGGTTGTTCAGAGTTCACCAGATACAAGATTTTTCTCCACCTTGAGCATTTAGGGAGCAAAAATACAATTTTATTTTTAATCCTGCTTTTAAGATTAGGCAAAGTGCCCTCACTATGGGTCACTATAGCTTTTATTATTGCTTTGGAACAGCAGCTTTTTATTGCTGCCAAAAGGCTCCTGATGCAAGACATTAAGCTGCAGATGAAAACAAGTGTTCCAACGGGGATGGCTCAGTCAGGCTGCTGTTGTGTTACAAGCTCAAGAGCACCATAAAACACCAGTGTGTGAATACTGTACCAGGGTAGTTTGCAGCCTTGGGTCACTGAGCTCATTGTTCAGCACAAACCACATTCAGTGATCTCTTTTGGGATGCTGACCTGCTACAACAGGATTTATGGCTTATCAGTAAGCCTATTGGATGCCTATCCTAGAAAATGATCCTTTTGCTCTATCAGGTTTTGTAGCATGAAGAAAGAGAATATGCACAAGCTGAATCTCAGCTGCAGCGAGGCAGATCACAATCACCCAAGGGACACGAACAGAAGATAAAGATATTTGCATTAACGTTCAAAAAGAATTCAGAGAAACTAAATAATATGAACTTCCCTGCTTACAAGAACTTCTTTTAGCCCAAAAAAATTGGATCCTGGTATTTCATCTTTGAGTTTTTAAGTTTTTTATTTGCCTATCACATCTACTAAACCCTACGTTAGTATGCAGACTCTTCCCTCCAACTTTCCAAATGAATATTTACCACATAAGCAGGGAGGGATGTTAAATCATGCTTGTGAGATGCTCAGAGGTGTTCCAACACAAAAGGAGGTTTTTATTAACTCTTGTGACACATTCTCAAGATTATATCGAATGGGTTTTGAGCAAACTTCCTCACATACTTACATAGTCACTATTTTAAATCTAATTCAGTTCAATTCAGATTTTGGCTTACCAGCTAGAACTTAGTGGCTAAAAATACTGTAATGCTCACCTTCTCCACTTCTGCTTTCTTCTCAGTCAGAAGTTTTAATGTCCTTTCATAGGCAATGTTAATTAAGGACCGCACTTCTTCGTCTATCAACCTGGCAGTTGCCTCGCTGTAAGGTTTCTCCAAGACCATGTCTCCTTGACGAGGGAGATCAAAGGAAATCTGCCCCACTTTTTCATTCATACCAAACTGAACAATCTGCAGAAAAAAAAATCAAATAAAGGAGAGACAGCAAGATTTTAGTGTATGTTGATGTATAATATGGACAACAAAAAGGAAAGGACAAAGTCATTTTGCTATAACCTCATATTTTCCTATAACATCAACCCTTCCCTGAAAACTCAAGTCTATTTAAGTTAACAGACATATGTTGACTTTCACTTATTTCTTTTTATTGATTAAAGTGAAGGAAACCAGTAACTCCGCTTCAAAGTGCTGGTATGCGTAGTGCTTTGCTGTTTAAATACTAAGATATTACAAAAAAACCTTCCTTAAGCAGTAAAACTCTTTTCCTTTACCAGAAATGTAAGTGTTTTGCCAATTCAAAATACTTCTGAAGTTTAGCATATTCTACTCACCCATAAAGATAAGCTGACTTAAGTACTAAAGTAGAGGGTCTTGAAGATCTTTTGCTATCAAATCCAAAAATCATATGCTATTCCTCATCCCAAAACACTCCTCTACAAATGTGAAAACAATTCTTATCTTGCTTGACTCAGTACTGAATACTGACTTGTCCAGTTGCCAAATATGCGTGTTTTAAGTTGTATTTTGCTCCAGCAGAGGCAGTAGCAAATTCAAACTGCTATTTATTTATTCACTCCATGGCTACTATCAATCTGATGGTTACTAAAGCAGCACTTCTCAGTCTAGTGAGATCCACATGGGTATGACAATGAATATTCAGAAATCACAGAGGTCTCACCATTAGAACCAAGCATCTTAACCTGCTTCTTTAAGANGGAGGGAAGAGGCCACACCAAAGAGGACTCTGAATTTTTCCGGGTTTCTCTCCACAGTGAGAGATTTATTTTGATTTGTTTTGTTTTGTTTTGTTTTGTTATTTAGTTTTGTTACCCTTTCTGTGTGTTTGTTTAATAAATAGTGTTTCTCTCTTTCACTTTCCTTCGAGGAATTTTTTTTTTCTTTCCCGAACCTAGGTTTGGGGGAGGGGTGGTGGTAATCTGCCTTCCCTCAGAGGATATTTCTCCTCTAATTTGGCTGACCCGGCACAGTCTGTAAGCACGCTTTTGAAAAGAATTTAAAATTGAACAAGAGTCACTGAAGAGCCCATAAAGTTAACAGGATATCATTACACATTTACTTCCAGAACTGAGGCTACAAGAAGCATGCCTGAGACCAGGAAGTAGGTGGGGTTTGGGGATAAGTGCGCAGGGGAAGATAAGTGTACTCCAGAATGTCTCTTGCTCACCTTGTGAGTGTCTTATGAGATAACACCTTTTGTTCCAATGCAGGAAATGTAGTAACACACCTGTGTGTAGCACACAGCTACACTTAGGTGAGTCACTGCATTGATAAGATTCTAAATTACTCATCTACATTAGTTAATATGATACAAACAAACTGATGCCTTAATTCCCAAAGCCTTAACTGACATCAAATAGTGCTTTAATGAAAGGCTGTCTGGACTTCAGGTGTGAATCCAAACTGAATCTTCACACTGGGCAATTGTAAATGTAGGATGATATGATCAAATCTGAGCACTAAATTCCATTTTAAAGTAAGTATACAATTTCCACATGTAATTGAATCCAATTGGATCCAACGGCAGCAGGTATGTTCCTGTGGGCAGATGTAGGGCAGTAATCAAAGCCTAATGCAGGGACTGCTGTTGTGAGACTGAAATAAGATACTTGAGTCATCAGCATCTCTAAACACCATGATGTTTATTGATGCAGTGTTTTCTGAAACTAGGCTTTTGAGGGATGTACCTGATGAAATTGCATCATACCAAAATATTAGTTAGGTCAGAGATAAAGAAAACTGTAAAGGCAAGAAAAAAGTCTCACTTAAGCCCATACCTGAGCATATGCACTCTGGGTCACCTTCTTCAAGTCATCCTGGGCACCAGTTGTAATTCTTCCAAAGAAGATTTGCTCAGACACACGTCCTCCCAGAGTCATGCACATTCTGTCCAGTAGCTGCTCTTTGGTATAAAGATACTGTTCTTTGGGCAAATACTGAGCGTAACCCAGTCCTTTACCACGTGGAATAATGGATACCTACAATCAAAATTAACAGAGTCCTATAATTAAACTGTGTTAAAAACCATAAAGCATTCTTCAGTTTGACTTACTTTTTAATACAACAACCTACACCATACTCACCCTTGAGGTTTAATTCAGACATTATTTCCATTTACAGTTTTGCCCCCATTGTGTTTTATCCTTAAAAGCCCTGGCTAGCTCTAAACTGGGATAACAACTACTAGAATATCTGGAAAAGAAAGGTTAAGACCACTGTCATATCTTCCCTAAAAACTGTATGATATTTTAAAAATACCATTTTAATTAAAATCCACAATTCCTTAAATGTTATGTATTGGGCATTATGTACTCGGTAACAGACATAGCATTCAGCATTCTGAACAGTTTAAGGAGTTTCCACATTTACTAATGACCTTTCTTCCAGCAATAAATTGTACAAGATTAATTTTAAGCTTGAGATGAGATTAAAAACACAGCTATGCAAAACTATGAATGTTAAAGCAAGCTTGGGAGATTGGGTGCTTTCTCCTTTACATCCAACTTGTCCAGCTGTGAACGCAAAAGAAAGAAAATTGAAACTAAAATTTACCTTTTTTAGAGTTATATTACTGAGGTATACCTGTGTAACCTGGTAAGACTAACTTAAACCACTGATCTGTACTGAAAGCCTCAGAGAAAAAGCAGCTATCAAGGCAGGCAGACTCATGGGAAGATCAGGTCTCTCATTTTCAAAGGACATTTATACTACAAAGGACATTTATACTACATTTATACTACCTATGTAACAGCCAGGTCAAAAAACAGTTAAGAAAGTTACAAGAAATGAACAAAAAAAGTACTCTAAAATTGACACACACTGTTTTTTTTAAGATTATATATTTTAATATCCTCTTAGCATTGGGGGAGTCAGGGGGGGAACCACAATGAAAAAGATGTCGTCCACACTACTGTTAAAATTACAAGTTCAAATTAGCCTTCTTACCTTTAAGAGTGGGTCAGCATGTTCCAAAAACCACCCTGCAACTGCATGCCCTGCCTCGTGATATGCTACTGTCTTTTTCTCCTCTGGCTGGAGTACTTGAGTTTTCTTTTCCAAACCTTTGTAAAATAAATTTGATTAATAGTTTCAGACACGCCTTTCTCTTCTGAAAACCTTTACCTCATTTGGAAAGACAGTGAGCAATACTTAGAGGCCATACATATGATCTGTTGAAAAAGTTTTTTAAAACCCCCCCGAAACTTGCAAGTTCTAGAAATTTGCATCTTCCAGGTTTCACTGTAGCTTTGTCCTTCGTTAGACTTTCTAGTTTCAAAGTAAGATATTCATATTAAGTAAGATATTAATATTCTTAAGAATATTCAAATGTTCAAATATTTAAATGAAGCATTTGCACTTCAAAAATCTTTTCTAGACTATTTCAGGCTAGCAGCAGTTAAAAGCATCCCTAAATCCAAACAGCTTTTCCTCTTGCCAGTTTGAAGAAATTACAGAAGTGTCCTGATGAAATTTCTCTTTGTACCCCTTCCTCTATTACAGAAGTCAGCAATATAGACAGGATACTTCTTTTCTAAATCTCAGGTGTGTTTAGGAGAGGAAAATATCCCCCTTGAAGAACAGGACAAAGATTCAAAGTATGGCTTCCTCTAAATATAAAAAAGGCAGTTGCCTGTCGTATTACAGTTTTTGAGAAACAATTGATGCAATTCACCTACCTCCAATAACTCTTTCAATTGCTTGCTCAAAATGCTTTTGGTTTATAGCATCTGAGAGATGCCTTGCAGCAATTAAAGCAGCTTCATTACAAACATTAGCGATATCAGCACCTAAAAGCAGAGAAGGTGAGAATTACTGATCCTTTTCAACAATTTTCTCTGTGTTTAGTACAAAGATAACCTTATCTATAGCTAGTTTGCTATAAACTCTCATTGACCTTGAAAATTCAAGGTAATGTGCTCTCAAAGAGCTTAAATATTTAAGACACATTTAAATACATGTACTATAGTTACAGGCTTTAGGATTTTTCTCATAGGTAGACAGCCAGCAAATAAAAGTTTATTACCAGTGAAGTACTTGTTTGATACATCCCACCTTCCTTTTCTGTCTGCAACACATTATACCTGAACTAGTACATATTTAGCTGCGTGCATTTCCTACATGTGAATTCAGTACAGCTCAGATATTGGCATATCTCTAGAAGATAACCTTTCACATTACTGATTTCAAGCCTTCAGTTTTTGTTAACACTATTTGCATAAATGCTATTGAGATAATTTAGTTTAAACATCATCACTGTAGCTGCCAGAAACATTGATAATCAAATCTCAGAAAACCAGTTTTATACAGACCAAAAACCAGTGAAGAATTTGCAAGTGTTGAATTAGGATGGATGTGAGAACTCTCATTACTGGCTTATAATGTAATTCATTTAAAATCTGTGTTGACCAATAGTTGAATTCTGCACTGGTTTTTGGATTTTACATCCAGAAACATAAATTCCCCTAAAGAATACGCGCATAAACTCCACAAAACACAGGTCTTCTCTAGAAGTGTTCAAGAATGCAACAAACAAAGGAATAGACAAACGAAGGAAGAACACATACACACATGAGTGATAACAATCAGAAACCTCAATTGCTCATAGGCTGAGGACAGAAGAAACTGCATTTTCATGCCACTCTAACTAAACCTGACAAAACTTGAAACGCTCAGAAAACTCCTACTCACTCAAACAGGCAAAGAGAATTTCACCTGTGCCAGTAAATGCAATTAAAATGCCATCCAAAAGACCAGGTGCAAGCAAACCAGAATTAGTAGGGAAATCAATTATCTGTATTATTTTACAAATATCTACATTATTCTACATCTATTTACTACTTAAATAGTAAATGGAGAATAATAGTGGCATTAGGAGTCACTTACCAGAAAACCCGGGTGTTAGTGATGCAAGCTTTCTTGCTAGGTTATCTTTATTTAAGACAGTGTCTAATTTCAGAGGTCTAAGGTGAACTTTGAAAATGGATGCTCTTCCTTTTATATCTGGGGGTCCTTTAAAATAGAAGACATATGGTTTTACTTTTTACACACACATTTATTAAAATTGAATGTGTGCAACAAAGTTACATATATAAATAGCTGCAGTGACTTCAGCAGTATTCTACAAACACAGGATGATACAGGCACCCAGGTAAACTTACCAATGTAAATCTGCCTGTCAAAGCGTCCTGGTCTCATCAGAGCTGGGTCTAAAATATCTGGCCTGTTAGTACCTGCCAAAATGACTACATTTGTGGTTGTATTAAATCCTGTTAAAGAAAAGTGATAAAAAGAAAAGCTGTGTAAATATAATTACTGTGGAAAAAAAAAAAAAAAAAACAAACCAAAAAACCAAAAAGCAGAAATAAAGACTGTCCACTTTACAGGATCATGTAAGAATAAGTTTAAACAAATGATCTTAAAGCTGAAAACATTTGTATTTATTGCTGAATTGTCCAGCTTTATGTAACAAGCAAGAAAATGGCCTTGGGCTCTGTTTTGTGGAGTACTATATCAAATCCTGCTTTATCTTCAAAATACAATAATAGATTAACTGCTCAGGAAATTGCAGAACCAGCATGGCTAGCTGTATTTTTTTACAGACAGACTGGTTTCATTGTGACGAATTTTTTGGCCTACTCAGCTATGACAAAGAGTTAGGAGATACAGAATGAGAGTTCTTTTTCTCTGAATGAATTTTAGTAAAACACCAGGCTGCAGCAAAATGAGTCACCATTCTTTATTTTAGGAAACAAGGAAACAGACAGAATTTGGATTTAAGCTAGAATCCAAATCTTGGTTAGCAGGTCTGAACAAGCATATTAGTTCTTTTCAATATCCTTGTTACTATAATGTGGTATTAGACATTAAATACTCACCATCCATTTCTACTAAAAGCTGATTGAGTGTGTTCTCTTGTTCACTTTGTCCTCCAAAGTTGCCCCTTCCTCTCTTCCTCCCTACTGCATCTATTTCATCAATGAAGAGAATGCAGGGGGCATTTTTACGAGCCAGAGCAAACAAGTCTCTAACCTTAACAAAAGAACAGGGACTGCATCAGATTGGTTTGGAACTCTTCGAGTTGGGGGTAGGGAGGAGGGGGAAGAGGCACAACAGTAACAGTAACAATATCCCTATAACTTCAGCCAGCTCTCAAGGCAGTAAGTTACTTAATTCCCCTCCAAACATTCATTTGGAAGTTAAATTAAATTCTAAAAGTCTGGAAAAAATATCCAGGACATGAGTAGAAAGCTGAAATTTTTTTTAGACTTTCATATTTTAAACAAGGTATTACCTAACTACTGTGGTAGTTGCAGCACAATCTGACTTGACTTTTAGATGCAACATTGCAATGTTGCTCTATTTGCAAACGTATTAGAAGCAGCTCATTAAAACCAGTTCAGTGAGTCAACAGATCTACAAACTGAGGAATCGAACTGGAGCAAACAGGAAATGAAAAATTAATGGAAGAATTTTGACCTGAGTGAGAATTATATGCAGCTCAGAGCTTTACTACTTTATACATTAGTGATGCAATCAGAGAAGGCTTCTCTGATGACACAAAACGTACAGCAGACATGAAGAGATGTAAATTTTGGACAGTAGGCTGTACTACAGAAAGTCACCCAGATTTTTTGAAAAAAGTACAATGAAGGAAGAAGATAAACAAGTGTCAGATGCTTAAAGTGGAATAAGAAGAAATTGGAATAAGAAGAAATCCAGAATCATACAACTATTTTTAGTGTATATCCATTATGGAAACTAAAGGTTTCCATCATGCACATACACTAAAAAACCACCAAAGAAACCAAGGCTGTGTAAGCAGTTTTAATTGTAGCACATCCCAATTTACAAATTACTAATTTAGCATCACTAACAACTGGCTTATTTAATAAATTAATAGGAACTGAAAGTAAAACACTCTCTCATGTTGTTTTCTATAGGCATCAGAAATTATCAACTGTGTTGAAATCTCGATTCCCAGCCAAAGTTGTGTCAACAGATTTCATTGGGTAAAAGCACTTGCATAGACTGGTACAGAAAGGCTAAGTCACTTTGCTTTGGGGCATTTCAGGTATCTACTGACAACAGAAGTCTGAGTATCACTATTATTTTAGGATACCTAATACTTTCCCAAATTTTTGTTACCATAAAATATCATCAGTAACTTGTTTATATCACTTAACGTATTTTTAATGAGCTATTTTAAGACAGTTAAGGCAGAAAAGCACAAAAATATATTAGACATATATTTGGTTACTTAAAACACCTGATCTCTAGAAACCAGTCATTGGACTCATATTTCAACCAGAAGTTTATCTGTGTGTCCTAGAAATCTCTTTACAGCTAAGAGTTTGAAACTAAGAGAATAAAGTTCGTCAAAGAAACAGGAAGGATTTAGAGCAGGAGGAGGCATTCCCATAGCAGTAGTCAAATGAGCTACATATTTCTGATCCAGCAAGTAAATTTACTTCAGATCAGAGCTTGAAGAGTGCTGTTTTGTGTTCTTAAGCACCTGAAAAGAGGCACATCCTTAATGGCCTGAAACCAGATTCTGAACTGCCATAGTAACTTTTATTGAAGATACAGCTCTGATTTTTGTGTTCAGATGTGCATCTGGCATCACTCGTAAGAAATCTGGATAGAAGAAAGAACTTCAGCTGTAATCAAGATGTTTGTCTCCCAAACCTGACAACATCCTTTCAACAGCCAGTACTGAAAAAAAAAGAGCAAGGCCAAAGACTTACTCGTGCTGGACCCACACCAACAAACATCTCTAAGAACTCGGAGCCGTTGACTGTGATAAATGGCACATTGGCTTCTCCAGCTGTAGCTTTAGCCAGAAGTGTTTTCCCAGTACCTGGAGGACCTGTCAGAATTGCCCCCTGCAAGAGAAACAGGTATATTTTCCTCATGAAGAAAACGTAATATTAAGCCTATGAAATAACATGTTATGATATTGAGTCCACCGGCTTTTCTTTCACCACAAAAATCATGCAAGAAAATAACTGAAGATTAATCCCGCCTTTAAACGAGCAAAAGGAAAAACAAATTAGATGCAACACTGCCATGCTGTCTGAGTTACAGGAACAGTGTTTTCTTTGACTGACTTATTAAACAAGAAAAAAAAGCTGTGTCATCAGGTGGGCTCCCCTGCCAGCACAGCCAATTCTGTAAAAAGTATATGCAAGATTGATGCTATACCTCTATGTGTGTCATTTCTGGTCCATGTGAACAGATAAAGTATTCCACAAGGCAAGTCTTCTGGCACCACAGTTACACTGCTGGCACTTAATGCCTATTTATTTTTTTTTTTCTACATGTGAGAAGACAGAAGCTGGAAAGCACTGTATATGTAAACAATCCTAGTACAGTTTAGAATACTGAGGACTACTAGAAAAATAACGTCTAAGTCATCATTCTCTTACCTTTGGAATTTTTGCTCCCAGATCCTCATACTGTTTGGGATTTTTCAGGAAGTTAACAAACTCCATTATCTCTAATTTGGCCTCCTCACAGCCAGCTACATCTTTGAATTTAACATCTATTTCATCCTTAAGGACTTTGGCTGTAGTTTCACCAACACTGAAAAGTCCACCCATTCCACGCCCTGCCCGACCTAAGCCTGCAGGACCTCTTCTTAATGTGTACAGCAATGAACCAATAATCAGAATTGTAGGCAGCAAACTCAGAAGAAATGATCTGTGGAGAAAAACAAGCAAAAAAAGAAAAACATATCACAAAAATCCATTACTGCAAATAACATGTAAAAAATGTTGGTTCCATCATAAGCAAACAAATTCAGGACTAATGCTCAATTAACTTGTAATGTTTGTATTTCTGCAGGTTGTTCAAGTGGGAAACAACCAAAATAAATTTGAGAACAAATTGTTATATTGATAGTTGGTTGTTTTGAAACCAACCACATCAAGTAACATTGATGAATTTTACAGAGAAAAATTGCATTACCTAATAAAAAGAAGCAGTTTGTTTTTTCAAAGGTGTATTTACAAGACTAGTTACGTAAATGGTTATATTATCAAAATAAGTTGTATTAAGTAGCATATAATCAGTGTATGCTACTACTTCAAGCAGGAATTTCTCTCCAAAATACACGCTCTTCTTCCCTTAGGTCTTTAAGTCTTTTACATTTTTTCTTCTTTCAATGTTTCCATTTTCCTTTTCAAGGTTACAAATTTTTTGGGGGGTTTTGGTTTCTTGGGGTGTGGGGGTTTCTTTATTATTCATTGTCCATTGTAATCCAGCTTTCTAGCACAGCTCTGTACAAGCCAAAAACCCTAACACAGTCCTCTTTATCATAGTATCTGAGCACTGCACAGATTTTTCTGTGAAAAGGAACAACTTTAACAAACAGCTCATGAGACGTCCTATCCACACTCAGCAAAAACAAAATGCAGAAAAGAAGCGCGATCGTAAGTGAGCACAGGATTTCCAGGCCTTACTGATAACCCACATTTCTGGGATAAAGAGGAAAAGGATTTTTCCCTCTACTATGGTATTCAGCAGATTATGATCCACCAGGAACAGCTGTACTTTGATGATATGTAGCTGCTGCTCCCTCCTGTTTTCTGTGGCATTCCTGGGGCAGAGCAAGATGTGTGTATATATATATATATATATGTATGTATACATGAAGAACAGAAAGGACCAGAGCAAGGACCAGAGCTGTGGTCAGAAAAGAGGGATTCAGGAAGTAAAGGTCAGTACAAGGCTGAGGAAGGCACAGGAACTGATCTACTTTTTGCAGTCTGTTATAAGAAGCCTCAGGCCAACATGCAGCCTTTTCACACAAGCACTGTGTTGCCCTGACCATCACTTTTTCCCAGGTTTGCTTACATAAGGGCTCAACAGGTTTATTTATGGACCATGCTTAAGAGCATGCTCCATTATAAAGAAACAGAAAAATGAGGCAGGCAGTGTGTAGAACAGGGAAATAAAAACCTCTATCTGAAGTTGCAGGATTGCCCAGAGTTAAGGTCACCATTTTTCCTGTTGCCACCAAGACCAACAGAGGCAGCAGCAGCGTGGTAAAACACACTGCAGAAATAACCAGAACATTCCCCTCCAACCCCCACATCAAAACACGCACGCCTAAGTACCAAGAATGAAAACACAAGAGAGGCAGTAAATAAGCCATGTTCAATGATCACATGAGCTAGTACACCCAAAGCTGAACTTCCTGATGATACAAAACCTGTTCCACAGACACCAGCAGGAGTAATTTTTAAACTGTTCACTTAGAACCAAAAAGAAACCAGTTCTTGGGATACAAGATTACGTCTGTCTTCTAAGCCATTTGGAAAAATACATTAGAGAAGCACTTTTACTGTCTTCTAAAGTCCAGGTCAATAAAATTCAGCTACATAAGGCTAAGAACACAAAGAACAGAAATCTAGTATTAGAGCCATTATTCCGTAATGGGGAAGCAGTAATGCTGTAAATCTGCTGTAAATCAGTACTATTTTTCTTAACAATTAAAAGCATGATGCATCTTCCAGTTTCTGCTAATAGGCAGGTTAGTGTGATCTACTTAATCACCAATTTCTTGCTTTTTTCCAAGGCCACAAAATTTGACTTATGCTGAATTATTGGACAGAAATTGATGCCCAGACTATCTCAGCCAATATACTGTAGTTCTATGACATAATTTGTCTGCTCAAAAGTCTACATGAGGATCATCTCTGGAGCTCTACTGCTGTGCCTGGCTAACTCTTGCTCTAGTAAAAGTCACTGGGAGGAAGGGCTTAAATGAAGAAAGGAGCTATAGTAAACAAACATTTATATAATAAGAAGCTATATTTAGAGTAAGAGAATATGGATTTCTTCATAGACAAAGTACTGAACAGCTTCTCTTACAGTTAACACTCAAAAATAAACCCAAGGTGATTGTTATTCTGATAATACTGCCACCTAGTGAAGCATAAGGTGTGTGTATTACAAATCTACTTCGTTGGAAACACAACCTTTTTTTTACCAGAGACTTTTTAAAGCAACTTCTTACCCATCACTCTCTGTTGAGTAGACTACAGGCAATCTGTTCTCCACTTCTATTCCCAGATCTTGCTGCACAGTCTCAAGATTCCGTTCAAACGTGTCCACACTACCGATATTAAACCAGACGTACTGCTGGGAAAAAAGCAGAGATCACCACAAAGTGCCTTATCTTACACTTCACCTTCACTACAAACCAACTTCTTCTAGTCTGATAATTCCTTGTGCACGTGTTAGATTTGGACCAAGTTTAAGTTGCCTTATGAAGTGTGTAAATGACGTAAGAGACACAATAAATCTGAAGCCTCCCAACCTGAATACACTGTATCTGTCATTGCTTCTGCAGAGATGGTAACACCCAATACTTTTGGGGCACTTTTAAACAGATGGAAATCCTGGCATTTTCTCCAGAAAAAAACACAAGGGAATAATAAACAGATCTTTGCAAGGGAGCTATATAGTCAGAATAATACAGAGCACTGAACCTGGAAACATAGCAGTCATACAACTTACTGTTTCATCTGAAGGTTTCAACCCTTCTGATTAAGAAAGGTTTTTGCTTTTCTTAAGAAAAAACTTTTGCAGTCTATACTAGCTTTAAAGCAAGCTGTCTTCACAAAGAAACAGCATTACATTTATCATAGACCAGAAAAAAAAAAAAATCCAGACATTACTTTCAAAATGTGTTGATATCTGGTCTTTCAAGAAAATCTCCCCTTTTGCACCATGACCTGCCTGACTTGTCCCTCCTTGCCCTAAAATTGAAAATGGAAAAACAGCAGTTAACTGATTAGGAAATGAAGGCAATTGTTTGTATGTGGGCTAAAGAGTAGGTGTATAAATAAGCCACACTGAAACCCACTGATTAAGTAATTGCTGCAGATTTCACTTAACCCAGGAGGGACTTGCAGACCTTGTTTCAGGCAGACAGCTAAAAAAAAAGCTCCACTACCTAAAAAAAGGTAACCTGATAAAGCTTTTCTAATGCTTCTTTGAATTTTCCACATTTTCTACAAAAATTTTATTGATTTTTTAATAGGTCTCTGCCATGGGGTATCATTCTTTGGAAAACTTTCACCTGCATTAGTCTATTCCTCACTGTGCTACTAAAAGAGCGGCTCCATGAAATAAGTACTTTGGAAACAAACATATCTTTTTGTTTTCTCAAGTAATTGGCTAAAAGTAGTCTGGAACAGAGAAGAGCCAAAAGTATGTGCATTTAAGGCTGTGATTTTCTCGAGCAGATGGAAAACAGGAGTTAAAAATACAGAACCTTCAGCAATTTCTTGCTCTTCCTATTTAAGTATCTATATTAAAGAACATAATGCTGGAAAGGATCTACTTGTCCCAGTTTAAAGGTATCTACAGCAAAACAACTGGTACAGTAAAGTGAGAAACACACAACATAGGATAATGTAACAGTAATGCAGAAAATATGTTTTAGATTAAGAAATTATTAATGCTCCAGAACAAGTTTCTGCCTCAAACTTTACCTAAAAAGACTGTTTTGCTGCTTCTAATGTCTCATGTACATGTATTAAAAGCGTTTACCCATTCATGAGGAGACTTTCCAGGAACAAAGATGACTCTAACAAAGCGCTTGTTCACCACTTCAAGTCTGTCCACCTGTAAGAGGAGAAAAGAACAAAACCTGAGTGAAGAGTGTACAGTCACTGCGCTTCCACCACAGCTAAAAGCTTCAGATACCAAATGTCAATCTGTTTTCCAGTTAGCAGAATAAAATTAATCATGTATATCAGAATAGTTCCACAGTCTACAGTTTGCCATTAGGAATCATGTATGTAATCAGGAAAATAGGAATACCGGCACATCAGAATTTAGACTGAAAGGCTGATGTTGTACCCTTTTCTCAAGGAAAAAACCCAATGCATGCCTCAGCAAAAATCAGTTACAGTGAAATAGTTAAACAATACTTAATTGTCTCAGTGGTCAAACACCAAAAGCAGTAAGTTATACGATTCCAAACTCTTATAGCAGCTTCCACAACAAACCAAACTGAGCAAAATGAGGGAAATCTTAATTCTGCTCTTACAATTCTTTTCCCTAATAGAAAGGGCTTCCTGTATTACCATATTAAACACAATAATAGCAATTAGAAAGAAGTATTTAGCTGAGGTAATAGATACCATATAAACCTAAGAACTGTGCTATAGGTTTAGCATATGTATACCATGAAATTATTTTTTACAAGTCTTCTCCAATGGTTAGTTTCTTGGATTTGACAGGGTCTCTATAGAAGTCAGCTAAAGATTTTTCCATGTTTTCTTTCTCTTTCCATAAAATAACTGGTTTCAGCACCTTTAAAGCATTTAAAACTAGCGATCCAGTTCTAGAAGTTGGGCCTGAACAGCACACAGGTTAGTAAGGTTGTTCCCTGAACTCACTACACGTGGCCATTTCTGGTAGAACTGAAGCAAAACATGAGCTAAGAAGTCACTCTAGAACTAACCCAATTTCACACAGCTCTACCTGAACACCTTTGTTGAAAAGCACGTGACCCCAGTAGTGCAGTCTTCTCCCCACCACTATGGCAACCAGCAGCACTTGATAGCTACATGTTTAGTTTATCTGAATATCCACTCTACATCTTACAAAGACACAAGAAACTTGGTTTTGTGCAACGGCCTACTTTCACAGTGCTTTTCTGCAAGGAGGCTTCAGGCTTTGTTCATTGTAACACCTAAACTAATCTTTTTTACAGAGTTAAGTGTCTTACTGCTATAGAAATTTATCAGTAAGGATTTTTTTCACAAGATGTACACAACCACCAATTCAAAACAGGAGTGATTGTAAGACAGTCTAGGCAGAAGGGCAGACGCATACAGAGCAGCTCTGCAGAGATCAGTTAGAAAAGAAAGGTAAGAAACACTCTGTTCAGCAGCTTACCAAAGTAATGGAAGGTTAATTTTGTGTTAACAGAAAATCCCTCTAGGTCTGAAACCTAGAGGACAAAGCAAACCAATGCTTTCCTAATCTGCAGGCGAGACTACAAGCAGGGAGGGAACAGAGCAAAGAACTAGTGGCTCCTGAAATGGAAAAAGCCTGTGCAAGACACAATCTCCTGAACTTCAGGGCATCACCAACCTATTACTCCAAGTGTGGAAAGCTGCCAAGTTCTACAGAGAGATAGGATACTGATGATAAAACTGATTGCTCCAGTAGTGGCTCCAGGTAAGAAGAAATGAGAGGAGAAAACAAAGAGAGGAGGCTACTTTAAAACACAATCAGGCTGATTTACAGTCCTTGAAGGGATTCTTCCACTCCCCAACCCCCTCCTTTCTGTTCTCGCTGCTGCTTCTCAGATTCCCCAAGGAACTGATTTCAGGCATGAAACAAGCAGGAAATCTTTTCTTTCAGATGGATGGGCTCATGCAATTGGTAAGGTTAGGAGTAAGCTTCTTCCAATGTCTGTTTAAGCCATTCAGTCAGCTTACCTGTACTGTAAAGCTATACCCAGAGTGGCTACACTGCCCCTTCAAACCAGCACCCACATGAGCTATCCAACCAAAGTTTTGTCCTGAGCTGCGATTCCCCCACCTCTCTTGAAATGACATAAATCTTCACCCATCTATCCTGAACATCACATCTAGGAACTGATTAAAATGAAAGCTAATCCCTTTCATTCCTCAAAAATTACTCTGAACTATTCTCGCTCTACAGACACACGAACACCAGCGTAAGTGGGGAGGCAGAAATGAGCCTCTTCAGCACTCTGATGTTTCATACTGACTCCCCTCCCCACTCACCAATCCTTTAGAAAGGTAGCTGTTGACAAAGTCTTTCCAGGTGATTTCTCTCCCAGGGACCCTGAAGAAGAAGTAGTATACAACCATAGTCCAGAAAAAAGAGCTTCCCACTACATACATCCGGAACTCCCTGACATCCCATGGAATGTCACCCTAGGAAATGAAGAGGGGAAAAAAAAAATTAGAGCCTGTAATACAGTAAACATAGAGCAAACAGGTTCTGGTTTCTCTTTGTGGCTTCAATTCTCTGCCCTCAAGGCTGCCACAGAGAATGTTAAACAAAGGTCTGTTTTGTTGTATGAACACACTTCAGTAATTTCAGCTAGAATTGAGGAATTATAGCAGTAGAAAACGTTTAAGTGTTTTACAAATAGGAATTGAACAGTTTTGATCTATGAACTACTTTTTTGAGAAAAAAATTACATGACCTTTCTGCCTCCATTCTAAAACAATTATCCTTGGTCTGCAGGACTGCATGCAAGACTGACAAAAAATAAAGGAAAAAAATAACAGAAAAAAAACCAAACAAGAAGGAGGAAAAATATTACATGCACCAGAAGCATTCTTTATATTCCTGTACTATCAGGTGCTATCATATTTGTGTTACAGGTAATGGCAATAAATTTCAAAAGGAAACTCACGTAAGTATTCCTTTAAGGTCAGAACAGGTAAGACAAACTACATTTAATGAGCATTGTGTGGTCAGAAAGTTTTACAAATTGACACTGAAACGTAACACAAGGCCTTTAAAGGTCTGAGGCTCCACTCTACAAATACTGACTACTAGCAACCACATTTACACAGCTCAAACTTCATTAACATTCCGGAACCAGAGGTAGCTGCCTCTGGAATTATGCACAAAACAGTTATTCATGAAAGGCACTGAGTGGGGAGCCACCTAGAGCCAGTTGCTATGAAATGCCTGGCACAGGAGGCTTGAGCAAGATTTAGGTAATCAGAATATGGCCCTAAAAAGCAAAAAACAGGCAAGGTATTTGATGAAGACAAGACAGTAATATAAAGAAAGATATTTTGAAGTCAAAACCTTCTGTAATCTGGTCCACCAGTTAGTTTCTTCTTTCTTGCCACCTTTTTTTCCACCACTGCCACCTCCTCCACTACTAGTCCCACTAGGTTGTCTGGGACTAGCTTGCTTCGTTTCTAACAATTAAAAAAAAAAAAAACAGTCTTTACATCTTAAAGCAATCTCACGTTACCTTTTATTAGTTATATTAAGGAGATGTTCTGAAAAATTTACTAGTTTGTAATACTACAATAATTAGATAATGTGAGAAACAGGACTTTCCACAGAAAACCAGCTATATAGTCCATTAAGTGGCAGAGAGACACAGTTATGGCCAGAAGAGAAGTCTCTTAACTTATAATGGAGGGACAGCATTCCAAAAGAAACATAAAAATAAATACTGTCCCAGAAGGCAAACATTATTTTGCCTTCATATAATGTATAGTAAAAACATACAAACTTGCACTTCTAAACTAATCTGGTACAGAAATATCTTCCCTGAAAAATAAAGAAAAAAACTAAAACCCAAACTCACAATTGTTATGCCAAAATCTAATTTAATAAATACACATTCCACAAAGAACTGAAGTCAAGCAGCTTTTGTACCTTTTGTTTCTCCAGGTGTACCTTTAGTTCCATTTGATTTCTTCCCATTGGGAAAATATTTTTCAAATCCTATTAAGAAAGAGGAAAGGAGTTCATAATTGTTTTTATTTTACAATTCTGTCATCACACTTCCGTAGTCTCAAGCTGAATGTATACACCAGCAAAGAAACTAGCAACATACAGACTGCAAAACCAGCTTTGTTCTTGAAAAGCTCTACCCAGTCTCCATAAGTAAATCTACTACATTGACAAGAGACTATTACATGTATTTAATAACCTGAAGTAAAGCTATCTTTTAACCAGAGATGGAGAAGCTTAGTTCAACAGAAAGTTCCACTGCACAGTGTGAAGCTGAGCAAACCACACTATTCTTTAATAGCTCCTAAAAATCCCATAAATCAAATGTTCTAACTCAAGATTAAAGGCTGGTTAATACAAGAACTTACTTCCCTACAGACAACAAACCTAAATGGCACATGAGTGCAGTCCTCAGCAAGGTACATAAGCAGCCTGCTCCGTTTCACAAATCAAAGTTATAGTCACCTTTGGGAGGTTGAGAGAAAAGCCTTCTGCAAGCAGCGATTACACTTGCCAAGACAGTGCTTCTGTCAGCAGTAACTCCAGGGGTAACTTGTTCACAGAGCTGAAAGATAAAAAAGAAATATAAAGCAACAAGAACATGCCACAAAAATCTTCAAGCTCTCTAGTAGAGACTTGCAGCTAGTCAGACACTACTTTACAACAGATCTTGTAGGAACTGCTGTGGGCCAGAAAGTAAGACAACAACAGAAAAAGAAAAGTTCATCAAATGAGTAAATTCTACAGCAAGGAAATTTTTATTCTCATTGTTAAGAACAGAGTTTCATCTTACACATAAACAAAACATTCTTTATTAAGAGAAAAACCAAGCAGAAAACACTACAAGCTATGAACATTAAATACACACTGATTTCTATGGGAAATATTTCATCATACCAGCTGAATGATACTTAAGTGCAACATTACCTGTGAGTGTACAAGCATGATGCACACTTTTCTTCAAATAGTTAAGAAGTTGTAGCTTCTGAATACAGATCAAGAGAGATCTGCTTGAATCCAAAAGAAAGGGATATGGCAGACAATGCTTACATCCAGCTGAGAAACCAGAGGAAGAGTCTCAGTTCAAAAAGAAGACCTAAAGCCTTATGTGGGTAAACATCCAGTTATAAAACCATAACAAACCTAAGCCTATAGCACCTTGTTCTAAGGGTGTTTACTGTTATTCATCATTTAAGTGCAATGAGGGAAACTTAAATATTTAAACTCACTAATTCTTAACAAAATTTTGCTACTGTAGCTGAATACTTTAAAAAAGTGTAAACTGCAATTTTATTAAAGAGAAATCATACCTGATTTTTTCAAGAAGGACATATTTTAGACAAAATCCCCTTCATAAGCTTTTCTAACACTTCTGAGAAACAAAATAGCCATACCAAGTTTTCCCCGTAGGCTGATTTTCTTTCTGCCTCCATTCCCTTCTGCCCCATAAAGGTGCTCAGTCTCCCATTCTTTTTAATTAGGAGCTATTAAGCTTAAGAGCCACAGAAACAGTAAAATGCAAAAAATAAACAACACTAACTGAAAAGCAACAGGTCCTGAAAACATGACTCCAAGTATCCTTGCAAGACAGCAAACATCCACCTGGGACTAACACCTCTAGGACTACATCTGTGAAGGAAAGCTCAGTTTTATAGCCAAGGTACAGTGGCTGTAAACAAAACCTATTTTTGCATATTAAAGAAACTTGATTACTCAATTGCACACTAGAACTACCCTAGGCATGCTGCCATTCATAACTGAATGCTGTAACTCTATTGAAATCTTCTATCTGGAAGCTTTTCTCCACCCCTTCTTAAATGATGAAATACATTAGACTTATTTCGAGCATCCCTGTAGTTCCACCTCTGGAACCAACAGGAATACCAAAACATTCTCATTGTTTGCTTTTGTTG
Organism: Daphoenositta chrysoptera; assembly: GCA_013397915.1. Lineage (NCBI taxonomy): Eukaryota > Metazoa > Chordata > Aves > Passeriformes > Daphoenositta > Daphoenositta chrysoptera. The sequence goes on along the minus strand of VZRO01003301.1, from coordinate 3,571 downwards.
TAGACTGAGCTGAGAATTCTTGGGCTGCTTGGTCAAGCCATTAAATGCCTCTGCATGTCTCTGAATAAAATCTGATACTGAAAATCCAAGAGGGTATTTTATTGATCATGATAAGCATGTGCAGTGCAGATTGTCTGGAGAGAAGCTAACGTAGAGAACAAGCCCAATACACTATGACCTACGACATGAGCAATTCCATCTGTGCTCCTAGAAGAAGTTTTAGGACGAGTGGCATGCATCCATGTGGGCAATAAAATAAAAAGAGCTTGCCACAGACCATGTATAGCTCAAATACAGACAGGCAGTGAATGTTGCAGCAACTGATGAAACTCAAAGAAACAAATGGGTTTTCTCCTACGTCAGTGGTCTCCTATAATGCACAAAAACTAGGCACCTAGTTCTTCTGCAAACTCAGATTACCTTTTATTTGCAAAGAGACTGGAATATTCAGAAAGCTTTACTCCAACTAACATAAAGCAACTGCTCATGTTTAAAAGAAAAGTTTAAGTAAGCCAAATCCAATTGCCTGGCCCGGCTACATCAGCATATTAAGTTATAGTTTAAGTGAAGGAGAGAGAAGGGTAAGCAGATGGAGCTTTGGGGCAGACCTGAATAATGGGACTGGCTTCTTGTTGGATTGTCTCTACAGATCCTAAATTCCATGAACACACGCAGTCACCTGTCAAGTTAATATGCAGAGAGCTGAGTGCTTTGAAGTTGCTTTGTGAGAAAAAGGAACAATTGACTTCCTGGCAAGTTCAGTAAGTCACCTGACTGCCTCGAGAAGAGACGCCTGAGAGGGGACCTCATTAATGTCTTTAAGTATCTGAGGGAAGAGTGGCAGGAAGATGGATCCAGGCTCTTCTCGGCAGTGCTGGGCATTAGGACAAGAGCCAATGGGCAGAAACTGATGCACAGGAAGCTCCCCCTGAATAGGAGGAAGAACGTCTTTACTGTGTGGGTGACCGAGCACTGGAACAGGCTGCCCAGAGAGGTTGTGGAGTCTCCCTCATTGGAGATATTCAAGATGTAAAACATCAGCACAAAAACTGATCATCCTGATACGGGGCCTGTCCCTGGGTTGTCTGGCAATGGGAATGCCACAGCAAGCTTAGCTGATACAAGCACACCCACTGCCTAAACAGAGAGAAAGCGAACAGAGCACATTTTGACTGGATGCTGTTTCAGGCTGTGCACCAGGAAACTCTTGCCAAGTGTCTCCCAGTCAGAGGCAAAAAATTTCACTGGATGTAAAACCAAAAAAGTCTGATTTTGTCTTTCAGGCAAACTTTGTGACACCATACTAAAAATCAAGACTTTTAAAAATGTCTTGATAAGCAAAATACACAAAGGTCAGTTTTAGAGTTAAAATAACCCATAAGATGTTACCAGTCCAGAGTGCCACATAAACCCAAGATCACAAGCAGAACTACTTAAAAAGCTTACAAAACTCTGTAAGCACAATTCATTTTTTAAAAACTGAGGCTACACAAAAAAGGAACAGAAAGTCTACTTGCTTAGCTATACAAATAGGATAGAGAATCTACTAATTCTAGAAAACTGGAAGTTTACAGTTTTATCCATTACCAAGTTCTAAATCAAAGTAAAATTAAGCCGGAAGTCTTAATTATCTAACAGCCACCAAAATATTACATAAGAACATAATGGGCAGAGGGGACAACATACAACAAAAAGCTGGTAAAGAAATTTAACTTAATCCAAGTTACTTTCTACATGGACAAATAGTGATAGGACAAGGGAAAATATTTTTACACTAGAAGAGTAGAGATTTGGATTAGATTAGGAAGAAATTCTTTACTCCTAGAGGGTGGTGAGACACTGGAACAGGTTGCTCAGAGAAGTTGTGGATGCCCCAACCCTGGAAGTGTTCAGGGGGAGACTGGATGGTGCCCTGAGCAACCTGGTCTGGTGGGAGGTGTCCCTGCCCATGGCAAGGGGGGGTTGTAACTAGATGATCTTTAAGGTCCCTTCCAACCCAGGCTCTTCTAAGGTTCTGTGATTCCAAGCTACTCACTTTTTCTTAAAGAAAGATCAATTAAAAAAACTAATGGCTTTTATGGAACAAAGATCCTCATTTTGCTGCCTACACACAGCCAGATGCTAGAATGAATAAAAAGTCCCCTTCCTAAGATTGATTTCAAATAAGAACTCATTAAATTTTATTGAAAGAAACAAGAATTAGCTTCCTGAGAGATCAACAGCACTGCTGACAATGTTTTATTTCTTGTTGAACTGATGTTCAGCTCTGATCAAACAAAACCAAATTCATCCTTAAAAACAAACCACATACTCATGCTGAGGAGAAAGCTACTGACATCCTTCTCTGTACTCATCTCACAATTGTCACTATCCTAGAGATAACCTTCATACCTATAAAGGTGTAGTTGTTCACCACTCTATGCTACAAGAAAACAAAGCAACCCTCTCAAGATGCCGATGAAAGAGGAATTAAGCATCTTCCTTTTCCCAAGCAGTCGCACAGGCCTGTCACTCCTCCAATACGGTAGGGCTGTCAACAAGGGTCATACACATCTTGTAACAGCTGACAGTAAAGGCCATTTTACTAAGATTGATCACACAGACACGATGATTTATCAGTTAATACCACAACAGTAGGTGCAGATCCATGACACCACTGCACCGTGCAGTCCTGGGATGCAGACAACCAGGCTGTTTTCCAGAACGCTGACACCCAAAACAAACCACTCAGTCATTGACCTTTAATATTGCAGTCTCTCACACAGCCACAAACTCACCTAACGCAAATCATCACCCTGAGAAAGCAACGGAAGAATTTTGGAGTTGGGTGGGACACAGCACCTGGGAAACCAGTGGGAACCTGGGAACCCTCCTCTACATAAAGAAGCTGAGAAAGTTGGGGCTGCTCAGCCTAGAGAAGAGAAATTGCATGGAGAGTTCATAGCAACGTTATGGTATCTGAAAGGGGTCTACAGAGAAGCCAGAGAGGAGCTCTTTGTCAGGAACTGTAGTGACAGGACAAGGAGTAATGGGTACAAATTGAAAGAGAAGAAATTAAGTTAGATATTAGGAAGAAATTATTTACTGTGAGGGTGGTGAGACACTGGAACAGGTTGCTCAGAGAAGTTGTGGACACCCCAATCCCGGCAGTGCTCAAGGCCAGGTTGCATGGGGCTCTGAGCAACCTGGTGCAGTGGGAGGTGTCCCTACCCATGGCAGAGAAGTTGGGACGAGAAGATCTTTAAGGTCCCTTCCAACCTATTAACATTCTAAGATTCTATTAAATACCGGAGGGGTGCAGCAGCAGCTCTGGGGCGTCGCCTTGTCTTCCTTCTGCAAGACAACTCTCCTGCAGCCGAAGGAGCCCGCAGGTTCTCTCGCCCGGAGCCGGCTGCCACTTCCAGCCCGGGAGGCGCGGGGCTCCAGCCCGCCCACTCACCCATCCACCGGCCCTCGCTCCCCGCCGCCCGGGAGGGCCGGCGCCGAGCAGGCCGGGCCTGCGTGCTCCGAAAGCGGTGAGGACGAGCCGGGGAGGGCCGCGGGCAGCAGAGCGACGCCCTCGGCTCCGAGC